>CAXAMN010002213.1:0-13526 GCA_963970005.1 Durusdinium trenchii
TTGGCCCTCAGTTTACTCTGTATGGAGTCTGCCAAGACCTGGTGGGTGTCTGTTTGCACAAATTGCAGTTCACACCCGAGGGTGCTGTTGCATCCCAAGACTGTATTTCCCTTCCTTCAATGATGACCTGGGCACCATGCCCAACATACTCGCCCTCCAAGCACAACTGTGGCCTCGAGTGTTTCAAGGATGCACGGCCCTGCGTCAGCTCAACTTGGGTGTGTCAGAGTGTGGTCCTGCATGTCCGAACCGATGCTTGCCGGACTGCTGCTTCCTGGAAGCAGGCATTGTCGCGCTCTTCCTGCCGCCAGATTTTAACAGGATAGGATCGGCCACAGGTCAGAATCGGAGACCTGCAGCAATAACACTTCTCCATCTCAGTGAGCAGCACAGAAGACAGAGAACTGCTTCCCCACTGAAAAAAACCGAGCGGACACTCACGTCTTTTTCCACGAGTGCGGACGCTGTCTGAAAGTGCCCAGGTCATTATTGAAGGGAAAGGAAACACAACATGATGAGGGGGAAAAGAACACAAGCAACCCCAAAAGCCAAACAAAAACCAAACAAGAACACCCAAACACAACCAAAAGGCCAGTACCAAGGTGAGACGGTGACTTGTGCCTCTCGGCACACATAGCGCCCCTACCCGTGCAAAAAAAAAAATCTCTGTACGAAGGTGAGACAGATGAGAAAAGTTGGCTGTAAACAATCTATGGGCCTGAATTCGCTGCGAAAGTCGGTCTGAAGGGTCAGCGCACGAGCGCCAAATGCCAAAGACCAATGGAGAGAAAGTTCCCTGTCCCCAGTTCCCTGTCCCCAGTTCCCTGTTTCCAGTTCCCTGTTTCCAGTTCCCTGTCCCAAGTTCCCTGTCCCCAGTTCTCTGCCCCCAGTTCCCTGCCCCCAGTTCCCTTTCCCAAGTGCCCTGTCCCCAGTTCCCTGCCTTCAGTTCCTGTCTCCAAACTTCCAGGCTTCCACTGCCCTCTCTCCAGTGGGCTTAAGGGGAGCTTAAGGGGGGGCTTGAAGGGGGGCTCAAGGGGGGGCTTAAGGGGGTGCTTGAGAGGGGGCTTAAAGGAGGGCTCAAGCTTCGGTACCTTCGGCGGGGGGGGGGTTAGGGGGGGACCTTCGTAGGGGCTTAAGGGGGGGCTTAAGCCCTCCTTCGCTGAAGGTCCGGGGCGCAGCCTCCCACGACTGAGGTCCTGGCCAATAACTCAATCATACGCAGCACAAGATGACCTGTGCAATCTCTGCACACATGGCGTCTCCACTCGTAAAAAAAAGATTCGGTCCCACGACTGAGGCATGTCCTAGTGGAGCCTGGAATTCACACAGTTGGAGCAGCTGTATGGCCTGTCACCAGCTCCAACTTGTCAAACTACCTGCGGCAGAATGTTGCTCGCTTCAAACATGGTAACATTGGCGCAAATGAAGGAGAGACCAACAAGCTTGCTCCAGGGGTCAATATTTCCCATCTTGCACTATCTCAAAGTGAGTTCACCAAACCGACCAGAAGGAAGTTTCAACATGAACCCTCAAGCTCCCGTCAGAGTGTCAACTTCCTAGGGCCGCTAGCTTGTAAAAATTGCAAGCAACATGCTTTCGTCGACCCATCCAGCACGTCGATTGACACCATTTGGGGATCTAACTTTCTTATTGTGTGAATCTTGAGCACATCTAGCTTCCACACAAGTTGCGGCAGATTCGTAAAGAAGCTTTCATGTTCTGCAACGTCCTCCTGGAAGTAGACATCACCGATATCTCAGTAAATTGCCCACAGGGCTTTCTTTGATTGTGAGCAGCTCTTCTCCCTTCAGACGGAGAAGACCCCGCTGGCTGTGATGAGCAGAAACCGCTCTTCTCAGAGTTGGCACTGAACTCACCTGCTCTATTGCCAGCCACCCAAAGGCATTTGGGGGGACTGCATGACTTACTGAAGACAGCCACTCGTGACCACCTGGCTGCATGAACACTGATGCCACTTGATTGGCCACCACCTTGCAACGACGAGCTACCTCCATTGGCTAAGCTGTTTCGAGGTGCGCACTGCAAGGTAGCCTTGCTTCGCTTCCCTCCTTTCTGTGGAGGGAAGCTGCAAAGCCTGTCCATGAACTGCACCTTCGCGGTCCTTTGCTCAGAGCCAACCAGAGCCAACCACAACTCTTGGACAGTGCAAGCATCTATTTCGCAGTGGTTTTCCATCGACTGACTTCTAGAGCTGTTGCATTTCTGCCGCTGCTTCTGTCTTTGACTTGTGCTATCGTTTGCCATTCCGACATGGATCAACCTTCTCCCTAGTGCAGGAAACGATCCTTACTAACAATCAGGCAACAAGTCTCAAAGCAGCACGAGGAGCCGTTTTGCCATAATTCAATGCCCCACATAGGTTTCACCTGAGTTTCAAGACTTGTCTCACTCTTGCATGACTTACCTGAGTCTCCTTACCGGCCATGCCTTTGTTTTCGTTCTTTTTTGGGGGGTTTGTTTTGCTTTTGCTGTTGTTTGGCTTGCGTTTCTTTTTGTTGCCCTTTCATGGCCGGAGACTCATCCACACGTAGCACAAGCTGACCTGTGCATTCTCTGCGCACATGGCGGCTCCACCCGTGCAAAAAAAGAATCACTTTGTCCATGGCAATTGCACCTGTCATTGGTCTGTGCCAAGGCAGCATGGCTGGCCTGAGGCTGACAAGTCGACAAGCGAGAGCTTGCTGCAACGACAATAAAACGTAGTTTCGTTCGGAAAAAGATTTGCTGCACTGTTCCAAGAAACATGTCAATTTGTTTTTTCAAGGCTTTCATGCATGAGACCACGGCGGACACCTTAACAGTGGTGGCACTCGGAGATCCAATGTGGCGCAAATGTTAGTGGGCAATTGGTGGACAAAAATTGGTTGGTGGCAAATTTGATGAACCTCATCAACTCACTCAATCTCACTCTCAACCTACTGCTGCTGGCAATGCACCGTTGTCTGCAACGACCGATGCGCGCTCTCCACAACACACCATCACAAAACGACCAATGGTGTTCTGCAACCACCATTCCACATCTGTTGCAAAAAGACAGATCTGTTCAGAGTGAGTGGATGTGGTTGGTTGTGTCGTCGATGTTGACATTCATTCATTGATCCATTCCTCGGTTCCTTCGTTCGTTCGCTCCTTCCTTCTTGCCTTCCTTCCTTCCTTCCTTCCTTCCTTCATTCATTCATTCATTCATTCATTTGTTTTCTTTTGGTCGGCTTGATTCGTGGAAGATGTGGTCCGAGCTTGCACTTTGTGAAACAGTTTTATTGGTCATTCATTTTGTGTGATTCTTTTTGTGTATGCACATTTGCATATTTACAGTCACGTAAACACACAGTTGGAAGCGTTTTGGATCAGGGCGTTGCGAGAAGAAGGGGCGCATGCTTTCAATCCAATTGTTTTCACAAGATGTTACAAGAAGATGTGACGAAACGCAGCTTTGACACAATCATTGCCACTTAGCCCAAGGCATCATTGCATTTGACATGCCTCTCACAACACACCATGGTTGGTGAGTTTGTTCTCGTGGTGAGTTTGAAGCAATGGTCGTAGCTAGGGGACCGGTCATGGCCACGCAGAATGAAGAGTCCTGTTGCACGATTATGTTGCAGTGGAAATCCAAAAAAATCAAGAAGCAATGCAACAATTTATTTTTTTTGTTTGGACTATTTTTCGACTTCAGAGGTTTGTGATGTTTGTGAATATGTCATGATTCCATGACGTTGTGGTTCGGCATATGTTTGCCTTGTTTGGAACTTGATGGCAGGTGTCTTCCGTTTGTGGATCCTAAATTTCGCAGCATCTCTGGAATTGCCCGATTGGTGCCAGGAAGTTCAATTTTTCAACTGATGTTACTGATGTTGTCGTTTCGCTGGGATTTGGACAAAGCCTCGATTTTATGTCTATCCACGGGATCAAGGCACTATTTCAATAAATTACTTTCTACTTTCTGCACGCACAATGATCACCAACATGTGTGGAGGACAAACGGGAAGATTGCCACCGGTACATCGGGCCTGCTGGATGAAATTTGAAGATTAAAGTGCAACAACCACATTGTCCAACATCGCCAGCTTGAAGTTGAAGACGTGATTTAATTTGCATTGCTCTTGAATTTTTCAATGCAGAAGTGCTTGGTGCAGGCGAGGTCCATTGGGTGGAGGTTGCGAACGTCATGCTGAGTGAGATGCTCGAAGTGACTGTCAGTGCGATCTTTTTTGAACTGGGTGGTTGCAAAGCACAGGAGTCAACTGCTGTCACTAGTTACCACTTTACATCAAATTTGCATGTTTGCGTGCGGGGCCTTCCAGTTTGCAATTCTTTGAGTCTTTGAGTGCTCCAAACATTGCAATTTTGCGAGTCCTCACGCCATGGCTTGTTTGTTTGTTTGTTTGCTTGCTTGCTTGCTTGTTTGTTTGTCGAACTCTTGGCTTGTGACAATTGAATCGGTTGGACTTGATGGAGCAGCGTGATTGTACTGGACTCTGCATGTTGTTGCCATGGGGGTGGTTCATATGACATAAATCAATTTTGTTTGATCAACAGCAGCTGCAGGTTGAGATAGTTCTCAAACGTTTTTGCAAACAGCCTTGCAGTCCCCTACGACCAAGCTGGAAGATAGTACAGCGTATGCGATTGTGCTAGGTATATGCGAATGTTCTGCGCCAGAACCTGTCACTTCTGCGATGAGCCAGAGGCCCAAGTGACTCAAAAGGAGTCACTTTTGCTCACTTTCGACTTCGGTAATTGCAGCACAATCTTGCCAGGATGCGCTTCAGACCGCTCAGGTGGTGGATTTGGGGAAATCAAAGGTGTAGGTTAACACTGTTTTGGTATCTCCCAAAGCGTCGGAGAAGGACTTGAAACCATTTTTGTCATGTTTTGCGAGGGTTTGACAGAGAGTCTTGAAACTCAGCAGATGAGAATTGGCGACTCTACCATGCCAGATTCAGATTGCTGACAGCCAGATTCACCTCCTCACTGCTCGAGGTGGGACCACAGTCTGCAGATAGAACATCATTTGTTCCACTTGTTCTGTGTGCTTTCACTCTCAATCCTTGCTGCCAAGGAGCTGTGCCGAGAATACATTGCATAGTTGGTTCTTCGCTACAAAGAAAGTCAGCTAGTCATTGCTTTTGGAGGTGTCCGCCGTTGGCACTTTATGGAGTTGCCAGTGAAAGGACCAGTGTGACACCCAGGGAACATCCTTGCGGGCCGACTGTAAATGTGTTGACAAGGCAAGTCTTATCCATTTTCCTTGCAAGGACAGAAGGCTGTCCAAGTGGTCCACTAGCCAGATATGTAAACATGACCTATATATATATATATAGAGCCTTCAGGACTTTGGAATTGGACATTTGTAGCTTCCACCCACTGAGTAAGCTCTACAAAGTCGAGACAAGAGGCGAGAAAACCTACTTTCTCACTACTAGAGTTGCTCAGCCGGCATAGCGTCTTAGTTAGAACGGCATGTGCTTAGGCATTCTATGAAGGTGTGCAATGTTGAATCTCACCTCATACAGTAGGGATGTGGTGTAACGTGTCATCCAGACCTGATCAATGATTGCTTGCAGCCAGTTTCTCAAACCAGTGAGACTTTTCACAAGCTTGATGACACGATTGAGATGTTGCAACATGACACAAGGACCAAGCACAGAAGATGCAATGCGAGAGAGACAATTTGCTGAAAGGCACATCAACAAACCTTGGATTTCCACTTGTTGATCTGCGAATCACTACACCTTTTCAGTCCCAAGATGTCCCAACTAAAATACCTTTTGCCAAGCGCACTTTCGAGAGTCGAAACACCTTCTGGCCCTGAACCAGTTTCAAGACATGGAGCGTTTGCAGCGTTTCTCGCTGCATTTGCGGGCGCAGCCAGTGAGTGCCAAGTCAGAGGCCGGTGGAACACGATGCAACCTATTTTTGTGTTCCTTTTTTTAGGGCGTAGAACAAGTACAGTATCTTGTTACCCAGCAAAAGAGCTCATTGGAAGCAACATGGTGTTTGACATGAGAGTTGTCAGGAGAGAGCATCTTGAGTGCAAGATGTTAGAGCTACCGGGATAAGATTCTATTTATTTTTGTTTATTCGTATTCTTTTTCGCAAGACAAGCAAATACATTTTTGCGTATTCTGTATTAGGACCACCTTAGGACCACCGCGGACAGTTGATACCTCGCTTCAGGTTCTGAAGAATTTCATTGGCCATACTCTTAGATTTTTTGCCAGGAGTGGCTTTTTGGGTGAACACTTCACTCAAAACCCTGGGATTTGTTTGGTGGTCTTTCTGTATTTGCTTTTATTCCGGATACTTGGTCACGGCCTTTATGTCTCCAGTGCTTTCAGCTTGGCGTTTTTACACTACATATAAGTCACATATATAAATTACTCTTTTTGACCATCAGCTGAGGCGGACAATTTGTCGCTTCCAGTGCGGGAGCAACTATTGCTGTGACAAATCCTGCGACAGGAGAAGAGATTGCTCTTGTCCCTGATGGGACAGTGGCAGATGTAGAACCTTAGCATGACCTGCTTTTCGACTTTCCCTTCGATGGTGTGACCCTATTTGGAAAACCGCTCGCTTGATCTAGAATCACCACAGTCATCAGAGTCGCGATCTGTTTGATAACTCTTTCAAGGATGCGCATGCGCTATCCATCATCGCTTTCCAGTGCTTGCTATTTCTGTATTTATCCATAGTGATCCGAGCGTGTTGGGTTCCGTTTTCCATGCTGGTCGGTTTCTGTGAGCCCACAAAATCCCGCACATCCATGGTTCTAGACCAGGTGGCATTACAAAATCATAAGATGGCAAGCAAGCATGCAAGCTCATCAAGACGCCGTGCCAAGGAACAGGCTGCACAGGCAGCCCTTGCAGCATATCCAGCCTGGCGTGACACGCCGGTTCGACCCTCTCAGTCACAATCATGTGAGATTTGGATGACAGAATAACCCCCCCGTATATAACCTAATAGCAATGGCCTCCAATCTAAGAGCTTGAGATTTCGATGACAGACTGAGTGCAGAGAGGTTCAATGGAGTGAGACAGTGCTGTGACACTTCGAGTGACATGATTTGAGCAACGGCCAAAGTGAATTTCAGGAATTGGGCTAACACCTGCAAAAGCGATAGGCCCCCCTTGAAAGCAAAGCCGGTTCGCGGATGGTTAAAAGCAACAGGATGACCCCCCTCGGAAAAAAAGGGGGAACACATATCGATTTTTTATCATTTTTATCGCGAGGTGGTAAAAAAGGGGGACCCCCCGGGAAAAATCGGTCAAAAGCAAACAATGATTTTTACCGTTTTTATGGCGCGGATGCCTCGGGGGAACCCCGTAGCTCGAGCAATACCGCTAAACTAGCACAGCCTCAGCCTCAAAAGCGATTATCATGTCGTCTGTTTGACAGGAGGTTTTGGCAAAGGCTCATGTGGCAACTCTGACGCTGCAGGTCAAAGCCCGTGTTGAGATCCTCTTCCGATTCAAGAGCCTTTGCGAGGCTCATTTGGCTGAACTCACGGCGCTGGTTGTGAAGGACACCCTTTCCTGGCACAGTAAATCAGAGTGACTTTGACCCATTTTCATTTACAACATTTCTGAAGATTCACAAGCTGGCACAAGTTTGAGTTCTCAAGTCAGCTAGGAGCATGGGAAGAACAGCGGAGAAGCGGAAGCGGAAGTGCTCAAAGGACTGCAGGGGTTTGGGCACCGACCATTTGCAACTGTTTAGTATGCATTCAGAAAAGTATAGGGAGTGGGTCGGCAACTTTGGAAATTCAGTTAAGATCCAGGATTTTGATTTGATCCACACTCTTTGCAAGTTGGATACCCAAGCTTGGCAGCAGGGCTACACCACTTTTACAACCTTCACTGCTGTGGGACCTCTATGGACACTCAAATAAATTTAGGACGAGTTGGGCGCGGAGAAGGTCTTGTCCACATCCGTTTGTCAAAGGTATGCCCAAATCAGTTGAGAAGATCTAGGAACCTTGAGCTTCTGTACTTGGCCTCATGGCTACTACCTACCAGCTGCTTTCCTTGCAGGTCTTGAGACTGTGTCCTTTGCTACGGGTTTGCCAGATCTCCTGGCTGGCCGCATCCTTGAGGTTGCTCGGGGTGTTTGGTGCCACGAGGCACAGATGCCTCTTCCAGAACACTTGCGGAGAGAAGGTGTATTGGAAGAGTTACTAGTAGGAAGCGGCATGCTTTCAGCTGCAGGTCCGACGGCCAGTTGGAGTGGTTGCATCCATCGTGCCATTCAATTTTCCTGCCATGGTGCCACTTTGGAGCTGTGGCAAGAAATGGTTTGTAGTAACTGTTGTGAAAGCAAGAACATTTTCTTAGCAAAGAGATTCTCTTGCTGAACACAGTCTTCTCTAGCAGAAGTGACTGTTTCCCCAAAGTTGACGTTTGCTTGGGCAAGGACGCTCCCCATTGCCATTGGATGCGGCAATTGCTTTATCATCAAGCCAAGTGAGAAGGCGAATTGCTTTTTCTCTACCATATAAACAAAAAAAATGATCGGGCTGCCGCCCATGCCGCTGACCCATGAAGTCACATACCATTCTTTTGCTACTAACATTGCAAACCTAGACAGCATGAGTCCAAGTCTGAGATGGCTGGGTTTCTTGTTTTTCTGTGTGGACTCTCGGAATGAAATGAAGCTCAGAAACATTAAACATGAAGATCAAACATTGACAGCGATGAAGACTGGAGGGTATGGTATGGCGAGACCCTTTGAAACAGGACAAAAACGGTCTCAATGCGAAACCCCTCAAAAACGGATTTCACATCCAAAAACCATAAAAGTGAACCCCCTGATGCTGCTTTGGAAACCCACTGAAACACCTCCCAATCGATTTGCAGCCCGGGGCTTACATTCCATTTGCAGCCTTCGACCCCGCAGCTCCATACAGGACCAAAAGGACCTGAAACAGGATTTCGTCATTTACAAAACCCGATAGAAATCCACGAGCCCGATTGCACACAGGTATTGAAACACAAACGGCCAACCGTTGTTTGACACAACACTCTTGTGGGATATTCTAGTCGCACGGCACCTCAGCCCCGGGCCTGCGAAAGAATATCTCTGATGAGTTCTCCTTACTTGTCGTTGTATGCTGTGGTGATTGAAGGTTCCTTTGACGCTGATGCGAATGGCAGAGCTTCTGAATGAGGCAGGTCTACCTCCAGGCCTGGCAATATATTTCCTCATAGCTTGCCAAGGTCAGTGGATAAAGCGATGACTATATATTATATATATGCACATACACATGGGTATATACGTGGCTCAAGCGGAAAAGCCCGTAGAAAGCTCCCAAGGAGCCTCAGCACGAGCCCGTGAAGACAGCGCCATGACTACCCTGCCAGGACGTATCAACGTCACGGTGTGCACACCGTCAGGCCAAAGTTGCACCATTGCAGCCCTTGCATCTGGATGCGTGGACCAGCTTCATGGTGCCATTGAGCGGATGCTGAAGATCCCCATGCCAGTTCAGCGATTGATCATGACCTGCGACTCAGGCGCAAAAGAGATCCACAGCAACGAGCTTCTATCCACGCTTGGATTGCAACATGGAAACCAGATCACAGTACTGAACAGTTGGCCCACCCAACCAGCTGAAATTGTGGAGAAACTAAAGTTGGCAGCCTCCTATCCATCTCGAAACACTGCAGCAGCAATAGCACGCTGCTTAACAAACGAGGACAGCTCCGTGAAAGAGAGCTCCCTTCGTGCGCTCTCTTGGATGACGCGCCATGCCAGTGCCCACGCGAGTGACGTTGCAAAGCTCTTGCGCGAGGGTGCGGAGGAGGCCGTGGCGATGGGTGTTCGTGTCGTGAATCCGAGATATTTACCAAGAATCCAAGTGAGAAATGCTGCGGCACATACACTGTCCTGTTTAGAGGAGGCAGGAGCAATGTATGCTGCTGATGTTCTATTATTTGGATGGAATTGGGGATTTAGGGCCTCGGATGCTTTTGAAGAGATGTGCCAGTCAGAGGCTGCCAAGACGCGGACTGCAGCAATTAACTCAATTGTCAAGATGCTCGAAAACGATTGTGGACCTTTGCCGGTGCCTGCCTTCCACAAGCTATGCTGTTGCCAGATCAGTCGTCGGTACCTTGTTCGAGCTCTTTTTGATGAGGACGTTCACAACGTGTCTGCTGCTTATTTGACAAAGTGTGTACCAGCTTTTGAGGAAAGTGATTGTGGAGACGATGTCCAGAGCCGCCTGAACAGTTTCCACATGATACCGAAGGACCTCCTAGAGCTCTATATTCACCTTGGAGAGGAGAGGTATTCCGCCACGGCGGCTGGGAATCAGCATGAACTTGAACTCATCTGTTTTTGTGAAGACCTTGCACGGAAGCTCGATGGTTACTGGCCTAGATGGCATGGGTGGCAAGAGAGCATTGACGAGCATCCGAGCTCCGTGGAAGAGGCTGTTTGCGCAGTGGCTGTGAGCACGGTCCGCTACTTGCGCCGCCGCTTCCAGGAGTGGGAGGCCACCCTTGGGGCAGATGAGGTTGCAGACCGCGTTTATTTGGGACGAGAGCTTCGCCTACTGGATTCACTTACTGATTCGATGGTCGAGTTGGGTTTGCTGAGCTCCCACTGGGAGGTCCGAAAAGCCGTGGTTGAGGCACTGATGGTCATCACTCCATGGGGGCGTCATGCGGTCCTGGCAGTTGCCAGGGCCAAAGAATCTGAGAAGAGAAAGGAAGTCCTGGAAGTGATGGGGATCTTCCTCGAAAAGCATGACTTGGAGGAGGCAGTGAATGACAACTTTCAGATGCATTTCCACTATATGACGATTGGCTGTCCGACCTCGAGGACAGCGACAAAATAGAGGACATGGAGGCAGATGAGGAGTGGCAGATGCGCGACAAGCATGGAGGCTACCTCAAGTCACACGTGAGCCGCAGCGGCCGGCATCACAAACAACATGGTGCGAACTCATCCAAAGCTCCTCCTGCCGCCATAGCTCGGCAAAAGAAATGGGATCGGCGTGTAAGACAAGAAGAGCAGCCAAAGTTCTCAGAATCCAAGCGCAAACTCCAAAAGTTCCGACGTGACAAGGAGCAGGATCGACGCTACAAAATGGCCTTGGGACACGAGCTGCTGTGCCTCTCCCTGAAGTTTGCCTAGCCATGCCTAGCCTGCCTTTTGAGTTGCAATTTGTCCCACGGCCCAATCATCCCTTCAGCTTGGGAGCGTTGTACAGATGTGCAGTTGCTGGCGAAAAATGGGTATATACGTAGACATATACAAGCAGTTCCCGGGCAAGCCGGCGGCGGAAGTTTCCTATAAGAACAAACTGACCTATAGGAGTGCCCCGGTTCTTTCCAACATGCGTGCCCCTCAGCCAGACGCATGCGCTCCGGACTTTTGACCAACACAGCGCCACCTTGGAGCTAGAGCTGTTGAAACTAACGCTAACTGGAGCTAGAGCTATTTGAAACTAGAGCTAACTGGAGCTTGAGCTGTTGAAACTAGAGCTTACTGGAGCTAAAGCTCTTGAAACTAGAGCTAATTGGAGCTAGAGCTGTTGAAACTAAAGCTAACTAGAGCTTGTTTAGACACGAAGCCAATTAGCTCGGCGACCAAATGTGTCAACCTCTCAAGAGAGCAGGGTGGCCGGGAGAGATGACTCAGCTCCAGGGGGCGCCAGAGCAGCCGCGAGAGACGACTCAGCCGCGAGAGATGACTCAGCAGCGAGAGATGACTCAGCCGCGAGAGATGACTCAGCAGCGAGGGATGACTCAGCCGCGAGAGATGACTCATGCCGCGAGAGATGACTCAGCCGCGAGAGATGACTCAGCAGCGAGAGATAACTCAGCAGCGAGAGATGACTCAGCAGCGAGAGATGACTCAGCAGCGAGAGATGACTCAGCAGCGAGAGATGACTCAGCAGCGAGAGATGACTCAGCAGCGAGAGATGACTCAGCCGCGAGAGATGACTCAGCAGCGAGAGATGACTCAGCAGCGAGAGATGACTCAGTCGCGAGAGATGACTCAGCAGCGAGAGATGACTCAGCTGAGAGCAGCAGCGAGAGATGACTCATCCGCGTACTAAAGTTGTACTACAAAGTGGCCAGTTCTCAGCTTCTAGCTGCGCAGATTGCTCTATTAAGCTGTACTACAAAGTCGCCAGTTCTCAGCCTCCAGCTCCCCAGATACTCCGCGTACTAAAGTTGTACTACAAAGTCGCCAGTTCTCAGCTTCCAGCTCCACAGATTGCTCCGCGTACTAAAGTTGCACTACAAAGTCACCAGTTTTCAGCTCCCCAGATACTCCGCGTACTAAAGTTGTACTACAAAGTCGCCAGTTCTCAGCTTTCAGCTCCACAGATTGCTCCGCGTACTAAAGTTGTACTACAAAGTCGCCAGTTCTCAGCTTCCACCTCGCCAGATTGCTCCGCGTACTAAAGTTGTACTACAACTCAGCTTCCAGCTGGCCAGATGCTGTGCCTGCCACGAAATCTGCACATGGAGGTTCACAAAGCGCTGTGCCTGCGACGAAATCTGCGCATCGAGGTTCACAAAGTGCTGCGCCTGCCACGAAATCTGCGCATGGAGGTTCACAAAGTACTGCGCCTGCCACGAAATCTGCGCACCGAGGTTCACAAAGTGCTGTGGCTGCCACGAACTCTGCGCATGGAGGTTCACAAAGTGCTGTGCCCGCTACGAAATCTGCGCATGACCTCTAATCACAATGGAGGGACGATTCCGAGCATGATCCGAGCATGACCCGAGACCGTCTCGCAACCGTCGTTCCGTGGAGCTTCCCCATCGAGGTTCGGAGAAGCGTGGAGGTTCACAAAGTGCTGTGCCTGCCACGAAATCTGCGCATGGAGGTTCACAAAGTAATGCGCCTGCCATGAAATCTGCGCATCGAGGTTCACAAAGTGCTGCGCCTGCCACGAACTCTGCACATGGAGGTTCACAAAGTGCTGTGCCTGCCACGAAATCTGCACATTGAGGTTCACAAAGTGCTGTGCCTGCCACGAACTCTGCACATGGAGGTTCACAAAGTCCTGGGCCTGCCACGAAATCTGCGCATGGAGGTTCACAAAGTACTGCGCCTGCCACGAAATCTGCACATGGAGGTTCACAAAGTGCTGTGCCTGCCACGAGATCTGCGCTTCAAGAAACAACTGAAACCTCTAATCGCAATGGAGGGACGATTCCGAGCATGATCCGAGCATGACCCGAGACCGTCTCGCAACCGTCGTTCCGCGGAGCTTCCCCGTCGAGGTTCGGAGAAGCATGGAGGTTCACAAAGTGTTGTGCCTGTCACGAAAGAGAAGCATGGAGGTTCGCAAAGTGCTGTGTCTGCCACGAAATCTGCAAATGGAGGTTCACAAAGTAATGCGCCTGCCACGAAATCTGCGCATCGAGGTTCACAAAGTGCTGTGCCTGGACGAAATCTGCGCATGGAGGGTGTGTTATGAGTGGTGTATGTTGAGTGGTGTATGATGAGTGGTGTATGATGAGTGGTGTATGATGAGT
>CAXAMN010002213.1:13536-70538 GCA_963970005.1 Durusdinium trenchii
GAGTGGTGTATGATGAGTGGTGTATGATGAGTGGTGTATGATGAGTGATGTATTGATGAGTGGTGTATGTTGAGTAGTGTATTGATGAGTGGTGTATGGACAATTCTTGAATGTCCGTAACACGGAAGTTTCGTACACTAAACTTCCTTTGATAAATTGTGGTAACTTGGCGAAACAACAGTTTTTTGAATGTGCTGGCAAGCATTTCGATCCCTCAGAGAGGTTCTGAAACTACCCTCATGCAGACACTGCGGCAGTGTAAGGAATCACATGTGATCACCGCTCTGTTTGACAAGGCGTGCTCTCTGTGGTGCACGGCTCACAAACTGTGGCCAAGGCCGGAAGCAGTGACCCACTCTCTCATCTTAGAACTGGATTTGGGCAACCAGACGGACTCAAACTACCTCAACTGTGTGGTGCTGTTTGGTTGTTGGAGTTGGGTTCTGCAGTTGGGTGTTCGTGCAGGCCCTGGCTGAGAATCCTAAAATCTCCGCTGTGTCCTTTGTGGGCAGCTCCAGAGTGGCCGCCCCCTGGCATACAAACCCTTTGGTAGCAAAGCAGGGAGTTTTTGCCTCTCACGGAAAGGGCAAGAGTTTCAACTCCACAAGTCCGTTCCGCCTCAACAAATTCATTTCAGGACATCATTGACAAGACAGCTCGAAGTACCGGCAAGCGTGCTCTATGCATGGGTGGTGCCAAGAACCACCTCATTGCAATGCCAGACTGTGATGAGGACTGCCTGAGAGATTGAACGCATATTAATGTGTGGATATGACATGCTCAGAGGATATGACCATAAGCGACATCATGAACTCAGCCTTTGGCTCCGCTGGACAACGTTGCATGGCGGCGAGCATCCTCATCATTGTCGGAAAAGGTGGGTTTGCCAAAATGGTTTTTCACAGTTGGCTTGAGGAGCGCAGTGACAATGCTAGGCGTCTGCTTCTGTGAGTATTGAGAGTCTTGGAACATGTTTCTGAAGTTTGTCATACAAGGCCGCAAAGCTTTTTTGGAGAAGCTGGTGGCAAAGGCTGCCTCCCTGAAGGCCAGACTTGCGGCAGACATTATTAGTCGACCATCCTAGAGGAAGCCCAAAGCCTCCACCCTCGAAGAGCCTTTGAGCATGAATAATAGCAATGGCCTCCAACCAATAGCGATGGCCTTTGAGCATGATATCATGTCCAAGTTTGACTTGAACTCTCCAGGCTGGGCAGGCACCTGGAGAGATTGGGCCGATCATTGACACGGCAGCAGTGCAGCGCATCTCCAAATATGTCTCGGAGTGTGAGCCGTCCCTTGGGCAGCAACGACACAAGGGACACAAACTTTGCTCAAGACATAAATTATGCTTGAGCATTGCCTTTTGCTCTTGGACATCGCCTTCTTCTTTTTTTGCAAAGAAACTTGAAAGGAAGAATCAAGAAGGTAGCGGTTCGCAACAGTTCTTTGGACAATAAAGTGGTTGCGGATGAGCCAGGCAAGGTGGAAAGATCCTTTTGGATGGCCGATCATGGCAATCAAAAAGTCCAGGCTTTTGGTTTGGACCCACCGTTCTATTGCACCAATCAGCAAAGGAGAGGATAGATTCGGGTGTGGACGTGTGATGCTGGTAAAACTTGATCTTGGTTAAGCTTGTTATTTTGAGTTCCCCAGCTGTTTCTTAGTGTTCTTTCGTCTTGACAGAGTTGCTTTGGCGAAGCATGCCTCAAGTGCTTGTGAGGAGCCAGCCATGCAGGATGAGATCTTTGGTCCAGTGCTGTCCGTTCTGGAGGCGATGCTAATCAACATGGCAGGGTGAGGACGTGGCGACACGGGGAATCTACAAGATCTGAAGATCTTGACAATGTTATATATATATATAAACCAGTTCTTTCGAACATAAACATAACAACAGCCATAATAGTGGATAGCTGCTTTCTGCAAAGAACTGGTACACACACTGTACACACTGTGTTTGTTGAACATTACGATGGGGCAAAGGGAAAAACCAAGGTCTGAAAACAAGACAATCTGCGGCTTGAATTGCAATCGTCGGCTCCAGGTGGACACCTTTGATGAGGCAGTTGCCATTGAGAACGCAAATCCCTACGGCAACGCTGCAGCCATCTACACAATGTCTGGGCAGACTGCTCTAGAGACCGCCCGTAGCTTATTTTGCTTCATCCACTTGCTGTAGTGCACGGTGCTTTCATGGTTTGCTTTTCATTATATAGCTTCTATTTGTGATCAGGAAAAGCTATCCGCTGGTATGATCGGCGTAAACATTGGTGTTCCAGTGCCACGCGAGCCTTTCAGCTTTGGCGGCATTCTGAAATCCAAGTTTGGAGACTCTTCTGACATCACAGGGGAAGGTGGTATCAACTTTTGGACGCAAAAGATTAAGATCACTTCCAAGTGGCAGCCACCCAAGAAGCGCGATGTGATCAGTTCATCTTTCATTTCTTAAGATTCTGGCTTCAAATTAAGAGCGGTTGCCCAGCTCAGTGCTGGCTTTTGTACATTCACAGCCACAAGCTTTGTTGGAGCCTGGTGGCAAAGCCTTGCAAACCGAAGTTTGATTTTTGCAGAAAAGGGCCTAATTTGCCTTGAACAGGGCATGCTGTGGAGGAGGACTCTCTCTCCCTCTCTCTATACACATACATACATTCATACATACATTCATACATACATCCGTAGCCATTTTGGCTCAAGCCGTTTCAGCATCAAGCCTGGTGTGTCACGCACATCGGGCTGTGCTCAAGGGTGATCTACCTCACAACGAACCACCTGGGCCTGTTCGTAGAGGACCAAGGCATCCACACCTGGTGGATATCCTCGAGCACTATGACACCCACGAGGTCTTCAAGGTGGTGCCGAGGCTATCAAGTGTGCCAGACATCCACGTGTCACAACTGGATATGGCAGGATCGTGTGCGAGAAGGCACAGTCTGTCGGCAATGCGGCACCGCATGGCAGAAACCTCCTCAAGGATTTGCTCCGAGGTCCCCTGCACCCAGGCTTGCTCGATGGAAGACTTCCAGAAGTGTCACGCCCCCGCCTGGACTGTGGAAGGGCAACAGCAGACCGAGCAAGGTTCAGAAACTCACTGGAGAGCTTCTTGCATCCTCATGGGACAAGCTTGATCCAGGCCTCCAACAGAAGCTCACTGAGATTGGCATCTCCCCACCGCCTCCAAGCCCCGAGCCTGACTTGCAGGATGTCTTGAGGGACAATCTGGCGCAACTCCCGGCACCCGTGAAGGAATTGGTTGAGAAGATCACGAAGCCTCAGCCACCCACGGAAAAGGATGTTGCCAACAAGCTCAAGCAACAAGTGTCTAGCCTACGAGACCTGTCCCACCGAAAGCAGACCCTGCAGGCCAAGATTGATGCCACCAAGAAGGCCTTTCAGGACTTGCTCAATGAAATGAAGCTCATCCAGACCAAGATTGAACAGGAGCAAGGCGAGCTCAACAACACGAGCACCGCCTACATGACTTTGGTCAGCAAGCAGCCTGATCCTGTTCACTTAGTCGAAGATGCTGAAATGAAAGATCCAGTACCAGAAGCTGTAGCTGGTTTCATCAGCACTCTTGGAGTCAGTCTCACACAAGAGCAGCAGGACCAGCTCAAGTCGATGCTCAAAAGGCCCACTTCCAACACTGAAGATGATGCCAAGCGTCGCAAGCTTGCAGAAGGTGAGAAGGAACATTCTTGTGGGTAACCAGGCCAGTGAGGCTTTGCAGCACGATTTGACTTCAGCTTCCTTCAACACTTTGGGGTTCAAACCATGTACACACATGGATCGGGGTTACGGTCAGTCAAGTTGCAGGGGAATTGACAACTTTCCTGACCACTCCCACACACTCAGTTTGGGCTCAAGCTGTACTGCCAGAGCCACGACTCCTCCATATGGACCGGTCAGGTCCCACTCTACGGTCAAAGTCAAAGGGGGAAGCGGCCCACAGCTGGAGACAGGCACCGAGCTCTTCTACCTGTGAGCCTACCCCCAAGGGTAGTGCTTTCTACAGGACCTCTGTTTTTCAAGCTTTGGCCAGCATCCTCAAGAGCATGGATTGTGAACAAGAGCTTCACAGCCCAGTCCAAGATCAACTCCTTCAATCTGGGCACCAGGACCTTCAGGCATCATGTCAGGAGTACCTGCGTGCTCCGACGCAGGATCACGGCCAGCAACTTTTGGCTGACCTTCAACGGATGGAGAGGTTGGTTCACAAGCACCAAGGCCTTCAATCTGATCCTCCACTCATTCAGGCGAACTCAGGCCTGATCGCCCAGAATCTCACTAGCATCGCCGCAAATGACGGTAACCTGTGCTTTGGCAACTCTGTCTTTAGGTGCTGGAGCTGGATGAGTTGCTTCACTATGGAACCTACTCGAACGTGGGGCAGACTTCATCAGGCCTTCAGGACATTTCTCTCCTCCTCAAGACCGTGCCTGTTGACACAGATTCATGAGCTCATGGACGTCTGGGCGCACTTTGTGGGTCACCTCTACACCACAGCGGCTCCACCAAGCATTGGGGGCAAATTCTTCCACCTCAAGACCTCTGGAGTCTTGGAAGAAAGAGAGCAGGTACCGATCAATCTCATCTGCCCACCGGGAGAGTCTACCATCACCTGGTCTGAACTGGTCAATCAGTGGTCCAATGAGGAAGAAGGCCAATATTTGTATGGAGCTCCTGATTGTTTGATCCTCCATATTCAGCGTTTCCAGCGACTTGAGAATGAATGGACCAAACATCATCGACAGGTGGAAGTCCCTCCGGTCATCACGGTGCCATACTCCAATGATGGGGTCTCCGTATCTAAAGCTGGTTACAGAACAGTGGCCATGATCTTGCATCACGGTGAGGACCATCGCAGCGGGCACTTCACTGCCATCCATGCTTTGGACAACGCCCTATGGAGTGTAGACGACAACCAATTTCCACAACCGATTGGGGAGCTCACCTCACTACAGGAATCCGCAATTCTTCAGGTTTGGCTTGTCCATGACCACATGCTAGATGACTCTGATGACCTCTTCGTTCCTGAGCCTGCCCCCAAGAAGACCAAAACTCATTATGAAGATGTCTTGATGTGCTTCGCCAATGTCACTTCCTTCGGCAAGAAAGTTCAGGATTGGGTGTGGTCCAAGGCGGATCACCTCCTCTTTCTTCAGGAAAATCACCTGAGCGACAACAAGCTACAAGATGTCATGCAATACTACACCACCAGAGGATGGAGAGCGCTGGGTATTCCGGCTGAGGCCACGGGTCGTGGAGGCAACACAGGGGGTTTCCTTCTCCCCATCACCATCTTCACAGGTTGCAACACTTTTGCAAAGAAGGCAATGGCTGGATGGCTGTGGGATATCAGAGGGAGGGCCTCCACATAGCCATCATTCAGCTGTATCTCCGCGCCGGAGAAACCTTGCAGTCACCTCTGAATGCCGAGATCCTCAGCAACCTCTTTGCTTTCCTCGAGCTCCTCAAAGCTCCCTTCATCATTGGCGGAGATTGGCAAAATCCTCCAAGTGAGCTAGCCGCGATGGTCATTCAAAGCAAATTCAAAGCTCACCTTTTGGCAGGAGATGTCCCCACCACTCTGCAAGGAAGCGAGATCGACTACTTCCTCGTCTCCAACTCTCTTCATGGTTCTTTGACGTTGGACATCAGTTGGGAAGTCCCGTGGAAGCCTCATTGTGCCATTCATCTCAAGTACCACAGCGAGTATTTAGCCATTCCGGTCCAGCAGATCAGAGCCTTCCCGCCCATTGGGAAAGCTCTCAACCCTCATCACAGCTGGTCGGAATTCCAGGAGCCCAACGGACCCTTTTACATCCTCAACTACCAGATCACGGGTCTCGGATCAGATCTCGCCAGGTGGTGCGCCAAGTCTGAGTGCTATCTCACACAACAGATCCAACAACCCCGTAGAGGACGAGGGCATCAAGTTCAATTCTACAATGGCCCCTTGGCAGGACCACACCCTGCGCAGTTGTGGAAGAAAGGCAGACCAGCCTTTTGGGAAAAGATGTCTGTCCGGATCAATGCTCTCCATCACTGTGAGAACAATGCTGTCAAGCAGGATCTCCTCAACATGATCCCCAGCATAGCTGAGCACGCAGCCGATGATTTAGATCAGGACAACTTCTGCGCATCTCTTTCCTTCTGGGTGGAACACACTCACCAAGATCCACAAGGTCTACAAGACATCATCATGACACAAGAACACCAAGCCCACATCGGGCTAGCCTTGGCCAGTTCCGAAGAGTATAAAACTTGGCTGGCTCAAGCACATTCCAAAGGTCTGAGAGGCCTCTTCCGAAGTCTTCGACAGAAAGACATCCCATGGCAAAGACCTTTTCAGGACCTCCCTCTTCAAGAACGTCTTCAGGCCAGACAGAGTCAGTGGGGTGCCATATGGTTGCCAGTCGATGAACCTTGTCACATCAGGGGCTTCAGGGAGTTGAGAGAAGATGCCATAGAGCAGGCTCGCATTCTTCAACCCATCAACCCACTTAGTCTTCAAAGGCTGATCAAGAAACTGCCGCGCAAAGCTTCTGGTCCGGATGGAATTTCCTATGACTTCCCCAAGCAGCTCCCCTTTGAGGCGGTAGCCCAACTGGCAAACTTGTTCAATCAAATGGAACAAGAAGCTCTTCTACCAACACAAATGAGGATGGTCAACATCGTGATGATTCCCAAGAACCTCAAAGTTGAGAGGCCGATCGCCTTGTCATCATGCCTCTACAGACTGTGGAACCGCATCCGCAAGCAGGACATCGTCAAATGGCAGCTCTCACTTGACACTGCCATGCCTTGGGATCATGCAAGACCCAAAAAAGATTGTCTTTCGATAGCTGTTGGTCGCATGCTTCAATCTGAGCTCTGCAAGCACAATGACATC
This sequence comes from Durusdinium trenchii, assembly GCA_963970005.1. NCBI lineage: Eukaryota > Dinophyceae > Suessiales > Symbiodiniaceae > Durusdinium > Durusdinium trenchii. The sequence continues at coordinate 20,426 of CAXAMN010002213.1, forward strand.
CACACTGTCACCTGCTTAGCAGATCTCAGCTGCTTTTATGACACTGTGGATCTTGATCAGCTCATTCAGCCGGCAAGGGAACTTGAATATCCTCTACTTCACCTGAAGATGGCCATCGATCTCTACCGCGGCCCCAGAGTGATTCAAGCAGAAGGCATCGCAACACAGCCCCAGCACTATCGCAAAGGCATTTTACAGGGATGCCCTCAAGCTCCTGCCATTGCCAAGCTGGTACTTTACAAGCCACTCCTGACACTCCAACGACAGCATCCTGCAGCCTTGCTTCTGACATGGGTGGATGATGTCTCCTTTGATGTTCGTGGTCGAGATCCCATCTATGTGGCTCAGGAAGCACTCCAGGTTTACAGATGCCTTCAATCAGCCCTCACAGAAGCTGGTCTCAAGCTCAACACGGACAAGACAGGTTTTTTCATTAGCTCCAAAGAGACTGCCACGGCCTTGAAGGCCCTCTTACAACCTGGGGATCCTGAGCTCTATGACGTCTTCAGAGATCTTGGCATCGATGCCACAGCAGCAAAGAGACGAAGGGTGACGCAGGTGAAGAAGCGATTCAGCAAAGGGAGATCCAGAGTTGGCATCATGCACAGACTCAAGCTCCACTCGAATGTGAGATACAGGCTACATCGGGGAGCGATCCATCCGGTGATGACCTGGGGGGCTCAGGCCAACGGGCTCGCCCCACAGCGACGACATCAGCTACGAGTGATGGCGGCTCGCGCCCTCAAGCTTCAGAAGTCCGGCTCCGTGGACATCGTTTTTGACATGAACAAGAAACATCCTGACCCAGGGGACGTCATCATTCAACAGCATGTCCACACGATTTGGAAGCTGTATCATAGCTTGGACGACAGCAAGCGCCATCTCTTCAACTCCAGCTGGAGCCTTGCCCTTGCTCCTCTCCAGAAGGCCAAGTATCCTTGGCAGGTCGTCACGGGCCCTCTGCAGGCGTTGCAAGCCTACCTGCTTGACCTTGGCTTTGACATCCAGGATGGGAAAACATGGCACAGAGAAGGCTATGGGTCCATTCCTGACTGCACTCTTTCCCTGGAAAAGCTCTGGCCAGAATTGGACATGTTGTTGCAACAGGAGTTCAAATGGCAACGTCTCATCCGTTTGACCAAGTACAAAGGTTGCGAACACCTGGAACAGCCGCTGGATTGGACTATGAGCCTCAAGCTTCAGCGCACCACCAGTGACCGCCTTGCCTGTGCACTGAGGGCCTTCCATCAAGGAACGCTACATGGCTTCACTGGTCTTTGCCCCCTTTGTGGAGTCGAGCTGTCCACTATCCACCTGGTTTGGGAATGCTCTTACTGGCAAGGCCGAGTCAAAGATATCCCAGATGAATGGAAGGACCGCATCAGCCAGAACATCGAGCCTGAGATTTGGAATAGGGGTCTCTCTCAGCTCCCCTTTCGTGAGCGGCATGGAGGACCTTCCACCTTTGAAGGCGCTGGCATGTGGCACAGTTTGCAACCATGTCACATCGATCATGGACATGCATGCTGCTTGGACATTGCTCCCACATGTGCGGACACCCGCCATCAGCAATACATCTTTGCTATTGGGATCTTTGAGATTGCCACCAAGGAGTGCCTCGCCTCCATCTCGGGCATCTGCCCAGGAGAGGCTACAAAAACTCGAGCCACCTTCTATGCGCTCAAACAGTTGGCCATGCACCTGCTTGACTCCACCCACGTTGGCATCTCCAACCTACAAGTTTGGAAGGCTTGGACACCTCATGTGGCCTTGGAGAAATTCCCGGACCTTTACAGTGGACTTGAGTTTGAAGACTTTGACCAAGTCAGACCACTCTTGTTCCTTTCGCACTTGCAACAGGAGGAGGGCATGAAGACAAGGAAACAACTTCAGAGATCCATCAAACGCATTGCTCAGGAGAGAGCAAAAGCTGAGGCTCCCAAGGACTTCCTTGCTTACCAGAAGGCCACTGATGAAGACCTAGCCGACATCCTCATGACAGCGGCAGAACGAGTTGATAGGGTTCTTCGGGATCAGGACCACTTCTTGAGGAAGCCCACACAGCTCACCCAAAAAGTCAAAACGCCGCTGCTTCAGCAAAAGAAAGAGCTCATTGCATCCTTACTTCGTGAGCCTGAGAACGGAGGACACCAGTGGGAGGTCCATCGCTCCGGCGCCATTTGCTGTCGATGTAAAGACCGGACCCACTCCAAAAGCATGATCCAGGAGATCAAAGCTGCCATGGCTTCGACGTGTCAGAATCCTGTCCGAGTCAAGGTCGCAAAAGCCCCAAGGCTGGAGGTAATCAAGCAGCTCATCGAAAGCCAGGGCAAACCTCAGCCAGGAGTGCACTTTTTGCGCTTAGACAAAGCGTACTTGCGTTGTGACCTTTGTCGGAGCTACATTTTGGCAAGGTCGAATGAACAGACCTTTGAAGAGTTCGTTGGACAGGTGTGCCACAGCGGACCACTTCCGCCCTCAATGTGGGAGGGTCACAACTCCCACACAATGCAGCGCCTTGGAAATGCTGCAGAGTGCTCCCGCTGCGGAGCAAGAAGCCGGATCATCAACGAGAAGGTCGCCCTCAACCGTCGCCTCAAAGAGGCCTGTCCAACCAAGTCACAGGACTTGCGGACTATGTTCACGTGAGCACCCATTTGCACAGGAAAAGAACCGTGGAAAAAAATCATACATACATTCATACATATATAGCATAATCATGTGCTTGATGCAGATCATGTCCTGTGTCTTCTTGCAGAGTGTTTGTGACATTTTCAAGGGAGAGCTTCACTGCGAACATACTCATGATCATACTTTGCGTTGTGCTTGGTTCAACAAAGTCAAGTCTACGCATTGCGTTGTGCTCTTGAGGTCGACAGCTGCCCCGTAGGTGAGTCCAATGAGGCAGTGGGGAAGAATTCTTTGGCAAAAATGTCAAAGTACCCATCTAGCATAAAGCTGCCAGCATATCACACTTCACTACAAACTTCATTACAGCAGACTAGTAAAGGCTTCAAGGCGCTCAGCTCTGGATTTTGATGTCAAATCGAATGAACTTTGCGACTGAGCCATGATAGATCTTGTCTTTGAAACCTTAAGCTTTCCCTATGGAGTGGAAGTGACTAAGGATTCTGAGCACGAAACTGTTCTTCATGACTTGACTTGGCGAGGCCCAACGCAATACCTCCTGTAGCATATACTCCTGGAGGACATGACACCTGCACTCGAAACCTCAATCTCTCTTGTGTCAGAAGTGTTGTGTTTCGCGACCTGGAGTGAGTGCACCAACTCAGAGGAGGTCATCACTTTATGCACTTTAATGCCAGGACCCATTTGGCTTCGGCCCGGTTCTATGACAGCCTAAGCCACAATCTGAACAGCTCAGCCACCGGCCCAACCCAGCTGTTTCTTCCACAGATAGCGAGAGCTTACTTCATGTATAGTTGGGTTCTTACTTCAAGTAGAGGAAGAGGTGCCTGTGTGTGCTTGGAGCCCGGGTGCTTGTGCAGCTGCAGGGTACTGCTACGAGATGTCTATGGGTGTGTGCGCTTTGGAGCTTGCGTGCTCTGGGGTGGTGCTGCAAGATGGCTGTGTGTGCTTTGGAGCTTGGGCGCTAGTGCTGCTGCCAGATGTGTATGGGTGCGTGTGTGCGTGGGTGCGTGTGTGCGTGTGTGGGTGTGTGTGTGTGTGTGGGTGTGTGTGGGTGTGTGCGTGTGTGCGTGTGTGCATGTGCATGCATGTGCATGCATGCATGCCAGGCATGGCATGGCATGGCATGGCATGCCCTGCCCTGCCGTGCCCTGCCGTGCCGTGCCGTGCCGTGCCCGTAATGCTGCGTTGTTTCATTTCAGCTGGGCAGCCTCGCAAACTCTAGGTTTACCGCTGGGATCCACTGGCTAGTCGCTTCGAGCGTCACCAGGCCTGGCATTGCTATGTTCAGGTGTTGCAATGTGAAGGAAGTGCTGATTTTGAATCGTTTCTGCAGTATACTTGTTTCAGGTCTAAGTCACCTTTCCATACCTTTCCTTGATAGCTGGAAGCAAAACGGTTCTTTCTTTTCCTTAAGGCCCTTAAGGCCCTGATTGCAACTTTGCACCTTGAACTTCGGTATTGGAGTTTGATCGCGCCTTTTCGCTTGGAACCCGCAAGCAACCAAACCTTGAACTCAGTTTTTTTCTTGGAGACTTGGAACATGTTTGAGCTCTGCAACCGATTTTGATTGCACCTTCTCTGACTGGGACCATGCAGCAAGTCTCTTGATCTGGAACCCTGAAACCTTGGATCTATGGAGCCCTTTGCTTGTCTAGCCCGGCTAGCCCTACTTGTTTTGCATTCAGGCATGTTAGCCGTTCTAAGACTTTCGAGACTGAGCGGCTGTGCAAGAACACCTTGTCAGTTTGCTTTTGTATATATCTATCTATCTATCTATCTATCTATCTATCCCAGATGCTACTTTGGGTCTATCCTGGTACAAATTGTTCTACCAAACCGTTCTGGCTGTTCTACACCTCAATAAGCAAGACTGCGGTCGAAACAACATGTGCAAACGGTTGCGGTGCAGGCGCTGCCCACTTCAGGGGCTTGGGCTTTGAGTTCCTTCAAGCTGGCAGGGCAATACTATTTGGCACTTGCCAGGCCGTTGGCAACCTTTGAACTGGATGAAACGAGATGATTGATTAGATGAGGTTTGAGTCTCAAGATGTGGCAAATCTCTCTGGGAAAGCTATATAATTGGGACGCCGCTTGACTCAGTCCTCTCGATTCGTCAACGGATAGAGTCAGCTGAAACGCCAGCTTCTTCGATGGCTTCAGTCGTCAACTGTCCAGCCCGATCTACCGTTGGGATGCCGCTTGGATTGTTGCTTTCGAAGCACGGTCAAATTGGCCAGTTCGTCACTTAAGGCATGTGCATTGCAAGTTGAACTTAAGATTGATACCTTGGCAGTTTCCTCATCTGATCACAACTAGGTACTCACAGACGCTTTTGTGTGGCACCAGGACTGGTGCAATGCTTGGCAAGAGTCCAGTGCATGAGACAAGCATATTCACATAACAGTTCCTTCCCCACTTTCGCCGTTCCTAGTACCTCGAGGATCTCCAAACGGAGGGTGCCAAGGATGTGGAATTCTTGCTGCTTTCGGACTCCAGCGGAGTCTGCGTTTCAGATCTTCGAAGAAGTTGGATTTTCAGCTTCAAGCCTTTCCATTTGATGCGCAACTGCTCTAATTAAGGTTCTGGCCTTTGCTGAAACAAATGCTAATGACAATGTCTCGTTCTCAGACTTGTTTAGATGGCTTGTTGGGTCCAGTGCACAAAATTGCGAGATGAAACAAGCTGTTAAGGCGGGGACGTGCCGTCTTTTCCACTGGGCGCACCGGCTGCGTGCATTTGAGCCGCTGCAGGTGCTGGGCTGGGGAAGCGAACTGGAATCGGCAGAGCGCACACAGCACATTCGCCCGCAGGTGCTGCCAACTGCTGGGGCTTATGATGTCGAGACGTTCATGCCATCAACAGGTGAGAAGGTCGGCTGTTTTGCACTTGTCAAGTCATAATTGATTGATTCTACGTGTGTTTTCAATTGCCAGTACCATTTGTTTCTTGCGTGACGAGGCCATAGTTGTGGTCCACGAGGACGTGTGACGTTTTTTTTTATTATTGTTTTTTAAGCGCTGTCAAACAGACAGAGGAGTTTCAAGGGGCAGGCTGCACATTGTTGCAGTATTTCTTGTTGGTATCATCTTTCTGAATGACATTCATTGAATCCCAGGATGGGGCTGAAGCCAGGCTCTTAATGTCTTTTCCAGCGTGTCCTAGAGCTTGCCATGATTTGAGCAAATGTGAGGGGCCAGGACCAGACAATGGCACTCAATTTGACTCCACTTCTAGTTCTTGCAGCAGGTCTATGGGACGCGCTGGCAGGACGGAGAGCTTGCAGGCCCATTGGGGTGGTTTGAAGAAAGAATTGTCCGTGCAACCCTCCATCTTCTTGAAGATAAGACCCTTAGTGCAGCGGCTTGGTAACTAAGCTTGTTTAGCAGCTCGTCTTTTTGCTTCAACTGCTATTCAGCTAACTAGAAACACGTCCTAATTGAACATGTTGGATGTCAGACTGGTTACACCATTGAGTTGCAGCGAAGCTGTCAGGTTTCAGCCTTTTGCAAGAACTGAAGATCGGACATGGTGAGGCCTCCTTGAGGTTTGCAGCTTTCGGAGCAGAGGATCAGGGCAGCAAGATTCATGCTTGCGAGAGATCATTGGTTGGCCATATCTCCGCTGACAAAACCTGCGACCTGAACGGACATCGAGTGCGCGGACCTAGGCCGAGATGCAGAACATTTTCAATGGGCAGGCCGCCTGGCTCACTTCCAGAACTTTCGGAAAGCCAAGTTGCTTCACTTCCGCTCAACCTGCTCCGATCGTCAAGGAAAAGCAGACAAATTGTTGTGAAAGATTGTGGTGCTTATCACGTAAGGAGTGAGATAGCAGATAGCTGATGCCGTTGGGGTGATGGACAGAGTTTCTTTTTTTTGTACATTTTCTTGCATTCTAACAGCGAAGGCCTCCAACCTAGAAGCGATGGCCTCCAGCCTACTAGCGATGGCCTCCAACCTAATAGCAATGGCCTCCAACCTAATGCTTCTAAGTAGATTTTCTTTGTTAAGCATATCTATATATATATATATATTCGTTTCGTTTTGTAGTGAAGTGGCGCGCAAGGCCGCGACCTCCTCGCGCTTTCTGTCTTTCGCAGCGAGCAAAGTTATGAGGCGGGCAAATCATAAGCTTCAACATTTATGTCTCTTTAGTGGAAGTTGGCACGTGCTGTACTGTCATGGCAAAGGCATGACAAAGACATCCAAAGTTTCGAAGAGGTGTACAAATCAGGCTGAGTTTGAGCAACGGATTTGAAGAAGTGCTTGTAGCTTGGTAGGTCGAAACCCTGGTTTACGAATGGGATGCAAGCTCCAGAACGCTCATCGAGGTGGGTGTTGGCTCGTTGCAGAAATGCACAATTTGTAAGAACGATTGCTGCAATCAATGGTCATTGCAACTGTAGGCTCAAGAAGGACCTACCTTCACACCATTGATTTCAAGTGAACAACTGTGCAGAACATTTGTTCAATGTCTCAAAGGCAGGCAGCATTTCTCTTAAACCACATCGGTAGAACCAGCTCTCTCGAAAGGTTAACTTGAGGTTGTTCGTGATCTCTGGAACATTTTGATTTCAAGTTTGGGTTCGCCAGGTTCATCCCAAACGTACATCGCGCGCGGACGAATCTACTTTGTAGAGCAGGGCCAGTGCGTGGGGTGCGTGAGCGTGCTAAAGCTGGCCCAGGAACCAAGGTTTCAGCCTCACTCACAATTGGAAGCCCGTAGTCCTGCTCCCCGAGAACATTCTCCTCGAAATGGCGAGCGGGGCCATGAGGGAGGGCTTCGTTGCGGAGTCAGGAGGGTTCAGAGGCCAGTGCCCCACAGAGGGCAAGGACAGAAGGAGGTCAGAGGAGAAGGAGGATGGGGAGAATGAAGGCTGTGACGAGCCTTCGTGGCGAGCGTGAGGGCGATTGACCTAGAAGGCGATTTTGAGACGGGAGTGATGGGCGATGATGGTGGCGAGGGGAGGCTTCAGAGGGATTCAGAGGAGGTACATCACAAGAGTGGAGAAAGCAGCGGCGTCAAAGAGAGCTTGGAGACAAGTGGGTCAGCATCTCTTGAAACGCCGGAGCGAAAGGGTGATCAAAGCGCTGTTGGAGCAGATGCCAGTGCATGTTTATGGTCTGGACAGTGATGGACAAGATCGATCAGGCCACCGGCTGAAAGCGGTCAGCTCGCTGGCGGGAAGGTTGTTCCAGTAGAAGCTGCGATAATAGCCGATGGGCCGATGGGTGGGCGATTGCGAAGCACTTGGAAGTGGCAGTTCCAAGTGAAAACGCCGGATGCCGCCCAGTGACAGCCACAAGAGTCCAGCAGAGAAACCGTCCACTCTGCAGGCAACATGTGGGTTCTACTTTTCTTCTGGGTTATGGTCGTAGTGTTTCAGGATGCAACATGAGGAGCGGCAAGGGTGCATCAATAATGGTATTACGCTACGCACACATCAAAAACCGAAGCGCGCAAGCGTAGAGCAGCGTTTTTCGAGTGGGTTGGAAAAGTGCAATGCATGTCCAGCAGCAGCTGACAAGTTTGATGCGTGATGTATGTTTGGCGAGGCAGTCCCGTGCTGGTAACTGCTACCGCTGCGAACACTTTGCTCACCTTGTTCACTATGGATGTCACAAACGCCGCTTCCATGGCCAAAAGACCGTGACAAAAACTCGTCATAATTGCTCTGCTCATCTGCTCTGTGATCCTGCTGGTTTGGATGGCGGGGCCCCTCCCCACAATCCCCCTGTGGACTGCAAGGGGAGGCCCTCACAGTGGGAATGTTTATCCGATGTTGCTATATAACCCCTGAACATCACCACACAGTAAGCCAAGAAGATACAAGACAGAGTGCAATGACCTGTAAATTGTATCCCAACCCTCCAGGAACATGGAGAAACAACTGTTCAACAGTGACATTTTTCTCCTGTCCCCTAACCCCCGTCTCACCTCAAAAACAGCTTCCACATGCAGTGACAAGAAGAGACGGTGAACTGCGGAATGTTGTGTGAAGCAACTGTGGCACGAAAACCCAGTAAAAAAGGGTCACCATATTCAAAGAGATGTGGCCCTTTTTGGGGGGGCACTACACTACAGGCATTCATCACAAGCCTACCCCTAGCAGTGTGGATTTTTGTCCATAGGTCATCCTTGCACAAAGTTCATGTCAATGTCATTGGACTTGGTCAGCCCTAGAAAGTGCACAAAAATAGTTTCACCTTGGATTTTCCGATTTTGTGGTGTGAGTCCAGTCTTAGTCCCAAAATGTTCGCAATCTTGTCAATCATCTCCCATATTAGATAAATATATACTAGAGGGTAAAAAAGGGTGATGATGGTCACTTCAAAAAAACAAGCATGGTTTTGGGTCATGGTTTTTCCCCTGACCCCCTACCTCCAGGAAAATGGAGAAACAATTTTGTAACAGTGACATTTTTCGCCTGTCCCCAGAAACAACTTGCATTGTATACAATTAAATCCTAGCCCCCACCCCCCCCACCCCTCTCCAACTTAGGGGCCAAGTCAGGATTTCTCTCCTGGGTGTGCAGATTCTATATGCCCTGAAAACAACTTGTCTCTTGCAATTTTGACATTTCAAAAAGCGTAGTGGACCCGATTGCCCACATAAAACTGAATCCTTGGGTCCTTGAGAAAAGTGTTGAACAAGGTGCGTCACGCTCATGTTCATGTTCATTTTCATGTTCATGTTCAGACTCATGTTTATGCTCATGTTTGTTTGTTTGTTTGTTTGTTTGTTGCGTGAAATTGGCCTCGACCTACACGTTTGTGTTGGATCGAACACCGTTGCAAATTGACAAATTGCAGGTGCAAGGCCTGCAGTCCGCAGGTGCCTTCGATGTACGGGCGCCAAGTGTTCAGTTAACACAGTGTGGATTCCAAAATGATCCAAAGTGTTCAGTTTTTGGATGAGTTGAAGCTGTAAGATGTTTGCCAAAAGGTTCAGCAGGTTCCCTAATTTCAGCAAAAGTCCAAAGCACCACCATGCATTTCCCCAAACACTATGTTCTGAATGTGGCCATGAAAAGAGTCGGGCCTGGGTTTGTGTATACTCCCACGGAGTTTTGCTCAAATCAAGGTTTGTTTTTTTCACAAGCTTCGTATGAAACGTGGTGTGTACAATGCAGTCGTAGTGACAGGCACATTTCATGCCATTTCCGAGAACTTGGTCACACTGCAGTGGAAGTCTGAAGATGGTTCCATGTGGATGCTGAGTGTGCAGACTTGGAGGAGTAGCTTTTGAAGATGTCGCTCCGCAAAGCGGGTTTTGAGGATGTTTGCCAGTGTTAGCGCCCCTGTAATTTCATGCGTTGGGAACAGGTTGACAAGCTTGCAGATCCAAAACGGACGATGGTGAAGAAGAGTTACTTACTAGGAAAGGCTTGAGGGCCGTATGTCTTGCTGCATAGACCTATCAAGCAAGATGCATGAACATGAGGTTCATGAAAAGAATCGTATTCTAAATTCTACTGTTCCTTGATAGGGGATGGAATTTCCTCTATAGAATCGCGGGGGTTGGGTCCCCGAAAAGACCATTTTTTTAGCCAGGTTTCCTTGGCTCATATGGAGCTTGTAAAGTCCTGTCCTTCAAGAGCCTCGATTTTATAGAGAATTGCAAATTTGATTCTATAGAGGCTTGTAAGTATAGTGAAGGGATTTTGGATGACTGGGGCATACCGATTCTATAGAGAATGATTTCTATGATTTTGGATGTCATGACCCGCAATTCTATAGAGATTGCTTTTTCTTGGCTTGATTCCAATTGGAATTGCTCAAAAGAACCCTGGGGAATGGGTTCTTGAATGAATCAGGATGACGCATGATGACGCTAGCAAATCAGGAGCATCCTAGCAAGGGAACGCCTTATATGAAATACATTGAAACACTTTGAAAAATCTTAATGCATCCTAATGCAATACACTTCAATTTCATTCAATTTCACTAAGATCCACAAGATGTGCGAACTATGGCTTTTTAGGATTGTAAGAATTTGCTTTGCCATTTTGGCATTTGCAGCCTCTGGACGGCTTGGGATGACTTGGGAAAGGGGAGAAGTGGATGATTTGGGGACAGCATTAGGACACATATGGACACTATAAAATTAGAGATCATCACAGATCCTTACCTCTCCAATCACTTGAACGGTACCTCTACTTGACCCACTGCAGTTTCGTCTCGAGACCCTTTTTTTACGTTCATGGCCGCATCGGTGAAAACATGGCGTGTGATCTTCTTTGTCCTTCTTGCATGTTCCGCTGCTTCGCTACTTGGTAGCGGAGCTTGTCATGCTCCACCTCCCTTTCTAGGTGACCACATCCGGCATCCAAAAGTCTGGAAACGCCTAGTCAGGGAGAGCCGACTTCAGTGGACCGGGTTCCAATCCAGGGCCCGTTCATTGTTGAGCCCAATCTCGAGATGGCACGAAGCTTGGAAAGATTTCGACGTTCTTGGAACCCTTGAACTTGCGAATCACCGGACACGGGGCTATGACAGCCTGAGGCGTTCCAAGACAGTGTTTGTCGAATCGTGCAGAGCTTCAGTGCAGCAGTTTTCAGGTGGGACAATTTTCAGGTACATTGACCTCAGAGTACAGAACAGTGCACTGTATGGTACAGTTTGCAGTGCACTCAACAACAGTTCAGGTCGCCAGTGGCTTTGGTCTCAGGACAGGTGCAGGCCAGTTTTGACCGTAGGTCCTGCATTTGATCTGATGACTCCAGAACAGCATGGTTGCAGAGCTAACAGCTCGGCAGTTGAAGAATTTTGCATCTGTGAAGGTGAGGAAATTTGGACACCGCAACGAATTGATCAGTACGAAGAATCATACTTTCCTGCAAGGGTTCCTGAGCAGTCGTCGAACGACGTTGAACTTGCGAGCCACTTGCATGAGAGCCCTACCTGTCTTGCACCGGGCCATTCGACAGTGTTTGCACGCCATAGTGCTGCAGGGCTGGAAGAAGACCAGTGCCGTGAAGACTGCGTGACAGGACAGTTCAATGACCTTGCCAATGACACCGCGCGTGCTGGAGCTGCCATTGGGCCTCCCTCAGTCGAACACAGAAGGCATGATCTGTCGGTCAACACGACCGATCGGACCCGTCCGGCCAATGACGCTGGTGCCTATTCATGTCGCAGCCTTGAACCTTGGCTGGACACATTAGGTGACGTCGATTGTGGGGGTACCAGCATGGGTTGGGTGCTCACCCATAGTTCACATGACATGCAGGTGGAATTTTCCCTTTACGGAGTTGCACGTAGCCTTGAGCGGTACCCTGCATTTTTACATCGAGTTTTCCATCCCCTCACTCAGCTATGGGTTGACCATTCACGAACACACATCAGTGCACACCTTGACACACAGCTGGGCCTGACCGCCTTTCGCAAGTCTTGGTTGACCACTACGTCGAGGCTTGGCCAAACAGTGCTGCAGATGGCCTTGTTTGGAACCGTGACAGGACTCGTCATTAGCCTTGTGATTTGCGTGGCTGCAGACACGGCCATCGAAACGCAGGACATGTTAGACGACTCTGGCTCAATGCCTTCTCAGACCCATGACACGCGTAGCGTAGGGTTTACAAAGATCTCTGCGCTGGTCCTTGTTTTGGCCGTAGTGTCGACATCCGCCATATTTTGCCACATGTTTGCAGGACAAGGGAATCTCTTGCGAACTCCTCCGTCCTGGGGGCCAGAACAGGAAGCTGTGTATCCGTTCCGGCAGTGGACTAGGGACATCATGTTGTGGTCGATTGCCTCAGACATGGAACCAGCACGTAAGGCTGCGTCAGTGATGTTGGTCTTGAAAGGAGCTGCCAAGGAACTGGCCCGTCAGATCCCACCGCAAGCAGTGGTGGATGGGGGGGTCGTGAATGGAGTTGCGGTAGACCCCCTCACCTACCTGATGCATGCCCTTCAAGAGCATTTCGGTAATCTGGGGGAGGAAGTTCGTGTTCAAGCAATCACTGAGCTGACGGGGTTCACCAGAAACGGAAACGAGCCGATAGATTCTCTCTTGGTCAGATTTGACAGTGTTCGCACTAGAGCCGCTGAACAGGGCGGTGCAATCGTATCCATTCAAGGGGTTACTTGGATATTGCTGCGGGCTGTAGGAATCACGGACCAACAGCTTCTCCAACTGTTGTCCCCGTTTAATGGTTTGTTCCCTTCCACCGAAGCAGAGTTCACCCAATTGAAAACCTCGTTACGTAGGATGGGCCACATCCTTGAAAGAGCGCCCGGGAACCTTCGAGAAGGCCTCCGAACCGCCGCATCGCACTCAGCGCACACAGCGTTTCTTGCCCAGGAAGAAAGCTGGGAACCAGCCTCTTGGCAGACTGAGGAGTTGAGTGGGTCATGGTCACCATGGTTATCCGGTCAACATGCATTTGCCGCGCACGCAAGCGCCCATCCCCAAATGTCAGATGCATACCATGCATTCGAAGATGAAGACATCGTCACCGATTCAGACACCAGTTCCGGCAGTGCTAGTTCTGTAGAGCTGGACGCTTCTCAGGATCCCAGCCGTGTTGCGCAAGACCTTTTCTGGGCATATCGCACCGCCAAACACAAGTGGCGGAAGTTTATGCAGAAAGGTACAAGGACTGTTCGTAGGTATGTTAAGAGGTTTACTCGACGAAAAGGCAAAGGCAAAGGTTTCAAAGGAAAAGGCAAGAACTCCAGTGCCACATTCACGGTTGGCAAAGGGAAGCGCCAGAAGGGTAAACATCCAGTGACTGCACTTCTTGCGGACATGAATGACATGGAGGTGCAAGAAGCCATGCCGGCCTTCCGAGGCCATCGTTCGCCAGGCAAAGGAAAGGGCCGCAGAGGAAACCCCAGGGGCCCTGACGGTCAGACCATGCGTTGCTATGAATGTGGAAGTACTGAGCATCTTGCAGGCTCGTGTCCGCGCCGTCATGCATCAGGAGGAAACAGTCAACCGACAACATTCTTTGCTAACCATGCCATGTCCACAGTGGTCGAAGATGAAGGTCCTTTGGCCGGAATCATCACGAATGAGGCCGACTTGTCCAGTCAAGCTTTGAGCCGTCCACAGATTGTCACATTTGCCATGAACACAGACGAAGCAGATCAGAGTCGGCGGGTGCATAACGTCTACATGACGCAGGAGGCTCAAGCTGACGAAGAGGACCCATTCATGCAGCAGGATCCATGGAGTGCTGCCACGAGCCAGTCGTGGTCCTTGCCCGTGTCCATGCCAAGATCGTTCGGTCCGCCAGCACCAACAGAACCAAATGCCAGTCGAGGTTTCTTTGGGTTTCCGTTTGGTAATCTAGGATTCCGTCGATCGGTTGCTGCGTCCGAACCTGTCAGGCAAGCATCTCGCAGTCCGTCAGAAAGTAGTGCGTATGGTCCTGCTAGAACAGTCCAAAGTTCTCGTCAGGAATCGAACCAAACAGAGCCACATCGAGTCCAACCTGCATCGCAGCCGGCGGGAACAAGCCCAACACCGCCGCCACCATCTCACCCTTCGCACCCGCCGAGCATGAACTGGGCTTCCATGGCCCGCATGCCAGAGGAGCTGCGTGAACTCTTGCCCTGGCCGATCGTGTCAGCCTTACCACCCATGCCAAGTGTTCCTGACTTTGCCATGCGTCCAGAGTTCGAATTTTTGAATATGTCGCAACCACCAGAACTCCCGAGTCCTCCAACCCTGAGAGAAGCTCAAGTGTCCAGAATCGAAGGTCCGCTGCGCTCACAGATAGATGATTTCCATTATGTGCAGCAACATATTGCCAACCGACGACATCAGCATTTGCCATCATTTAGCATGAACCGACCAGCAGTGCAAGTGCATTCGCAGCTCGATCCTCAGTATCGACCACAGTTGAATGAATTCCACCAAGTGCAGCGCCAAGTTGAAAGGTATCGGCAGCAGAAGCAAGTGCATAGGTCGAAGGTCCGGGATATCAACACCGAGGACGTTGAATCTGATGGAGCGTCTGACATGTGCCCTTAATGCAGAGAGTCTTTCGAGACGAACGAATCGGTATTGAGACTGGTTTGCCGACACCTGTTCCACGTGGAGTGCTGGACGACATACATGTGCCAAGGAGAGGCCATTGTTTGTCCAGTGTGCAGAGGGGGATGTCATGTAGTGGCTAGGTATCGAATCCCGTTGGCAGAGCCAACTCGCCGAGGACCTCAGTCCAGCCATGTGTCATCCAGACCAGTCACTCCTGATCGGTCGACGCCGCAGCCCGATTCGTACAACATCTTCACACCGCTAGGTCATTCTCCTCAGCCCGCCATTGGTCCACAGAATCTTGGCACACCGTTCATGTCGCCAGCAGAAGAAGCAGATCCTGACCCTTTGGGTACATCCCCGTGGTGGCCTGGGGAAGATGTCGCACCGGCAGAAGCATATCACTCGATCTCATTGCCAAACAGGTCCGGCATCATCATAGACCCTGGAGCATACACAAATTTGATCGGTGAGAACACTGCTAGAGCTTTCGCGAAAATGGCGCTAGCTCAAGGACATCGACCAAGACAATGGAAGATGAAACCTATGTATGTGCAGGGTGTAGGTGAAGGCCAACAGAAATGTGAGTGGACAGTGTCCATTCCGATAGCCTGCAAGCTCTCGATCGATGGAAAACGGTGTTGTCTCAATGCCTTCGAGGCACCGGTGGTGGGCGGAAGTGGTGCCCGCCTACCTGCGCTACTGGGTCTCAAGTCGCTGTCGGCGTTGTCTGCCACACTGAGTATGAGCCCTGGGAACGAGACACTGTTCGTGCCATTGCCGGGAGCTAAGCACGAGGACTTCACCTCATGCCGTCGCTGTCCCCTGTCCAAAGCTCCCTCAGGGCATTTGATCATGACCATTGATCATTGGGATGAATTGAAGCAAGATTCACAAGTAGGAGTTCAACCAGAACCAATGATTCTGCATGTCGACCCTAAGGGTTCAGTCGAGGCAGAAAGCAGTCAACCAGCATCATCACTGTAGAGGCGACGAGTTCGCGCCACAGTTTGCCAACCAGGCAAAAGAGCTACTATCCAATAGTGCAACAACCCGTGACCACCAGCTCATCGATCCAACAGCGCTGCGCGCTAGTCTTTGAGGACGCTCCGTCTCTGTCTGTGCTATTGCAAAACGTTGGTTGGAAGGCGATTCGGTTTTCGCCGCACCAAATCAACACCGGAACCACTGCAAATGTTGGGCAGGACATTAAGAAAGGTTTGTACGATCTTTTGTGGATAGACATGCCATTGCCTGGCAGACACATTGCTAAAGATCGAATGCACTCGGCATTGACCCAGCTTTGCAGATGGTTGCAGCTCGCAAGTGAATGCGGCGTTCCGGCAGGTCTGTTTGGTGCATTTGGCAACAACTGGAAGCACACAGCCTTGTTGACGTTGGTTTCTGAGCACAATTTTGCTAAGTCGTACCACAGAGCCTGTCATTTTAAACTCAAGCTCAATAAGCAGCAGACGCAACCCAGCAAGATCTGTTTTGTGTACCTTGGAAATCCTCGAGCACAGTCCCACATTTGCAAGTGCCAGGTGGCCCAGAATGAGCGCAGAATGGATTGGTCCACTCATGACGCCAGCATTTCGCGTCGACCTCGGATGCAACTGCAGCAAACTATTGCCCAGGAAGTTTTGAAGCAGTTGGTGATCCAGCAGGCCAACGCGATAACAGGACGCAGTTTGCACCACGACACACCCGACTCTAATATCGTAGACCAGAACCCTGAAGTATACCCGACAATTACAACCCAGTACGCGGAATGTTGCACGTGCCAGTTACTGATGCCAGTCGGTATAAGTCATTGTTTGGTTTGCGACGAACCTTTCCATAATTCGTTCGTAGCTACAACCAGCAACGGCTCTAAGGAAGTCCCTGCCGATGTTGCACGTGCTACTCATGATGGTTCAACTGCAAATCAGCCAGCGGTCTGGCCGCCAGATGTTCCGCAGCCGTTTCAAAGTTATCCAACAGAAGAACGCATGCGACAGAAGCAAAGGTTGAAGAAAATGAAAGAAGCCGGTATAAAGCCTCGAACCCGGGCCGTGCACGTTGAAGAAAAGTACGATGACTGTGGCACCGACACGTCCGCATTGTCCGAGTTCTTGGATTTGAATGAGCCGGCAGAACCAGCGTTGGACGCAGCCTTGACTTTCATAGCTGTGGATATTCTTGACAATTTTGAATTGAAATTGGAAGGTATTCAAACGTATTACGCAACTGATTTGAAAGAAGCTTTGCATGTGTTAGCCTGTATACAATCCAAGGTTGACATAGTGGAAGTTTGTGGGGGCACTGCCAGAACCTCAAGAATCGCAATTCGCAAACATCTCAAGGTTGGTTGCAACTTTGACCTAGTCACGGACTGTGACCTAAATGACACACAGCAGCAGTCTCTAGTTCGGCAATACTTTCGAAAACATAAGCCTTTGGTTGCCGTGCTAACTCCCCGCTGTTCAGCCTTTGGAGCTCATTCAAACCAGAATTATCGTATTCACCCACAAGGTTGGGAGAGAACGTATCAAGAATCTGCGCCCCATGCGCGCTTTTGTGGTGAGCTTGCTCTACTGCAGGACCAGGAAGAAAGATATTTTGTTTTAGAGCAGCCGCAAGGTAGCTGGATCTATCTTGAACATCCATGGAACATAGTTTGCCATCTGCCTTCGGTGGATTGCATTACTATCCATCAATGCATGCTTGGGCAGCGCGGTCCAAACAACCTGTTATATAGTTAAGAAGCCTACGGATTTCATCGCGAATCACCCCAAACTTTTGGAACCTCTAAGGTCATGCCAATGTGATCGCAGGCACAAACATGAATCTCTAGATGGTGGCAGGCCCAAAAGGTGCGAAGTTTGGCCCTGGGCATTGGCTCAGAAGGTTTGCGAGGGAATCATCAAATTGAAAATTCACCTCATGACCTCGTACCCTGCACCTGAACAAGCGTACCCGACCAGGGGCACGAGCACGGCTGACGTAGAAGATGATGCGCAACAATCTTGGCGTCGTTGCCCGGGTTGCCGAGGACGACAATCTAAATTCGACCCTAGACATACAAGAATGATAGGTGAGTGCTTGTGGCCGGATGTGACACCGGTCATCTGGGATTGTCCTGCCTGCAAGAAGCATCAACCATTTGGACATCCGGACCATACGCATGGTCCTGACTGCAAGCACGCTGTCATTTCACATCGTGTAGGGGTCCCAAGAACAGGTAAGCATCCAAGAGCGCCAGCCAGGCCTGCTTCGGCATCCGTTTCTGCCGATTTGCAGCCGCAGCTCCTTGACGGGAGTGATTTAGGAGAAGTGGACGAACATCGCGCGCGTGAGAGAGCAGTCACACATGATGGGAAGGTGGCTCAGCGACCTCCGCCTGAAATCCTTCGCCTCAGTGACCTGCGCTCGTGGGCCACTGCGTGCAACGGCGACCCTGCATTGATCATTGCCAAGGCCGCAAGCTTTGCGCTGCCAAGGAAAGAATTTGAGCATTGCCGTTTTCGCACTACGTGGATCAGAGTAGGCCCACGATGGTATCAATTGGAATTGGCCGTTAATCTTGGTGAATTGGATAATCCTGCTGCCATCCTCCCCGGATTGGCCGACCTGTCAATCACCATTTTCCACCCATCAAAGGATGTAGACTTGACGCCTTTTCTCACAACCACCATGGATATAGTCCCTATTGATCGACCCGAACCAACTAGAGAATTTGCAGAAAGAAGCCGTCGGACTTTTCGTGACGCTGCTGAAGGCACGGAACACCACAGTGATTGGACTCGTTTCAATGTTGGCAGATCATTGAAGGCCTTGTCAGTGGGATCACCTGACACGCAGATGCGCGAATTGCGGAAATTGCATCTCAGGTGGTGGCACTGCAGCAAAGAGGCTATGCGACGAGTGCTGCACTCAGCTGGCCCGCCGGCCTCAATTTTGAACAAGGTGACTCAGGTAGTTGACACGTGCCGTGAATGTCGTGCTTGGGCTAGGCCAGCCAACGAGACCATTCCTACCATGAGAATGAGCACAGCGTTCAACGAACACGTTGAAGTGGACCTCATGTTCTACAAGGAACACACGATATTCCACATGATTTGCTGCGCTACACGATGGCACGCTGCAGCTTTAGTTCGGTCTCGACAAGAAGAAGAACTTCTAAGTGCAACGCACAAAATTTGGCTAAGCATCCATGGCCCCATGCAGCAGTTAATAAGTGACGGAGAATTGGGCATCAGTGGTGATTCAGCGCAAGCTAAATTAAAGAGGTCAGGCATAAGCTTAAAGATTAGGGCACCAGGACAGCGCGCCCGTTTCATAGAGCGGAGAGGAGCCATTTTAAGAACAACATTGCATTGCATTGAGAGCCAACTTGTTCGAGAAGAAGGTGTGCAAACGAACATGGACTCCCTTCTTTCAGAAGCAGTTTTTGCCGGAAACACGTTGATACATGTTGGAGGCGCGACGCCTTATCAGTGCATCTATGGCAGAACGCCTGCAATGATGCCTCCTGTGCCCGACGATGACGGTGCCGAGCTTGAACTTGATCCCATTTCAGAGCAGGCTAGACATAAAGTCAGAACAGTCGCTCTTGAATCCATGATTCAAGCAACCAGTCTTGCCCGAACCAATCGGGCGCTCAGAGCCAAGGCCGTAGCCGCTACAGAGACTCCATATCATAAGGGTGATCTTGTAGACTACCATCGACCCACCGGCAAGGACGTCACGGGTTGGCAAGGACCTGTAGAGGTAGTGGAATCTAAACCTGAAGAGGGCATAGTGATAGTCCAGATTGACGGTAAACCCAGACCGTGACGCTTGCAGGATGTTCGACATACACTGTATGCAGTAATATCTTTTCGCCTTTTTGCCAGCCTGACAACTGTGGAAGCTGTCAGTGTCATGAAGAGGTGTATCGAATCGTTGCCGTGGAAAAAATATGTCACCTTAGGGTTGATCGCCGCGCCCGAAGGCGAGGCCCATTTCACACATGCAACAGGTCAACACGGTCCTTTACTGCAAGCTCTGCATTACATGGTCGAAAACGTGTGGCACTTTGACGAATGTCATGCAATAAGAGTTGGGAAGGGCTGTAAGACTGTGGCAGCAATGCCCCAGTCAACGCATTCCACACTTCTGTTTTGGTTGAACTGCCGTTCGTCAGATCCGTTGATCCAAAGTACTGAAGGAACGTATTTGCGCATGCCTGACATTATAGGTGACAATTGGGAAAGAGCCTCTTTCATCCAATTTGCGCATAACAGTACAAACCCTTCAGGTCTTTGTGATAGTGTAGATGCCACCGGGTACAGAGGCCTTAGAGAACATAATAGTCCCGGAGACCCATAGAGATAGGCTGTCCACCATTCAAGAGGGTTCCAACGAAAGCGAGTACACACCTGAACCTCACGCAGCTTTCATGGCTTTTGTCGAAGAACATTTCGATAGGGAGGTCATCGAATATGATACCGGTGAGCTAAAGGACTTGTGGTTTCTGTATCAAGATACTGTTGCGCATCCCATCGACCAAAATGACACAATCCCCGGTAGTCCATATGTTTTTCCTGAAGACATGACTCTGGTTTCAAACATCAGTACCTTCAGTATAGGGGAACCGCCAACTAGACCAGAAGGACCACAAATCACTGAGTTGTTGGTTTTGCCGAACATGGCAAATTGTTTTGGTGACGCGGACAAACTTGGAGCAGATGAAGCCTTCGCCATCAAGATGTACCATACAGGCAGCAAGGTTGAAGTGGTGAAACGTGCTTCCGATTTACTGACCAAAGAAGAACTTGTTCAACATAAGCAAAAGGTAGAAGAAGCTATTTTTGAAGAGTTCAATATTTGGGATAACTATAAGTGCTTCAAGATGGTGCCGAGGCAAGGTGCAACCAACATCATCGATTCTAGGTTCGTAGCAAAATGGAAAGTTAAGGACCCTGAAAAACCGTATGAAAGCCGCATTATTCGTATGCGTATGGCGCTCAGAGGTTTCAAAGAATGGTGTGCAGACTCTTTGGATAATCACTCAGCAACAGGCAGCAGATTGTCGCAAAAGCTTTTGCTGTCAGAAGCAGCCTGCCACCCGGAATGGTCCTTCCTTTCATTAGACATTAATAAAGCTTTCCTACAAGGGGTAACATATAAAGAGATGGCTGAGGCCACTGGGCAGGCCGAGAGGGTGGTTCACTTCACAGTTCCACCTCAATCAGCTCACATCCTTCGTCTTTTGCCGGAATATAAGCATTATGATGAACGCTTTCATGTACTAAAATGTCTGAAACCAGGGACGGGCTGCAAGGACGCCCCAAAGGCATTTAGTTTAAAGCTTGCACGAGTCACTAGAAGCGATAGAGTTGGCTTAAGACCCCTAGCAGCGGACCCTGAATGCGAGGTAAAACATAGAGACGGTCGCCTAGTACTCATCATCGTAAAACATGTTGATGATCTCAAAATAGCTGGGGAAGAAAGTGAAGTGCAATTGTTACTTAATGCTTTGAAAGAAACTTTTGGTAAAAGCGATCGAAATGACGACCATTTCACTTGTGTAGGAATCAGACATTCAAGAAGCTCCAACGGAACAATCACTCTAGATCAAAACGAATACATTCAAGCTCTTCGTACAATCCACCGTCCAGACATGGTTGGGCGACCGCTCGAAGAAGACTGCACTGAGGCAGTAATGAGATTGTACTGGTCACTGCTTGGAGCTGTTGCGTACACATTGTTGACTCAGCACTGGTTGGCAGTGTACGTGATAGCCTTGCAACGACAAACCCACAAACCAAAATACCAACACGTCCGAAAGTTGAACTCACTTGTGAAAGTACTGCAGAAGCAAAAGGCTTGCATTGTGTATCCATTCATGCAATGTTCGCGACATATCATCGTATTTTCAGATGCTTCATTCTGTAAGGAATCAGAAACAAAGGGATACGGTGTCCGCGGCACAGTCTTTTTACGAGTGGGTTTTGAAAACCAAAAGCAGAAGTGTCATTTGCTCGACGCCAGCAGCCAGAGTCTTAAACTTGTAACAAGAAGTACTTTTAGTTCAGAGACCCTCGCTGCCGTAGGTTCTGTCGATTCATTGATTCCTCTCGTAATATCCCTGCAAGAGATTCTGACCTGTCCTTTAAGCGCTGAGGGTTTGCGAGCAGCCAGAGAAAGGTCGAACTTTAAGTTTAGAACTTCTGTGGTTGTGGACGCACGGAACCTCTTTGACACATGGACAGGTTCTTTGACTCGATTGCCAGCAGAGAAATCTTTGTTTCCACATTTAATGTGGCTTCGAGATGTCACTAAGTGTGCACCAGATCATGTGATCTGGTGTGATACAAGAGACATGTTATCAGATGGAATGACCAAAGGTAGTGTTTCTCGCGATCTACTCTTGAAAGCAATGAGGGGAGATTTCTCATTTGCACACGCAACTAAGGAACACCGATTTCGATCAGATCTCCAAGAAAGGGATCGCTGAAGCGACACACACACACACCCACACTACGCCGTGTACAAGCACACAGCTTTGCAACCACGAGCACACCCGACTTGAACGGTACCTCTACTTGACCCACTGCAGTTTCGTCTCGAGACCCTTTTTTTACGTTCATGGCCGCATCGGTGAAAACATGGCGTGTGATCTTCTTTGTCCTTCTTGCATGTTCCGCTGCTTCGCTACTCAATCCTCTCCATAACACCTGCTGTCTTCTCTATAGAATTGTGGTCCTACCAACTGGCAAATCAATACCTTCCATTGAAATTGGAATTTTATGTTTTGTTGAGACCCATGGCCCTTGATTCTATACAGAAACAGGTTTTTTGAGACCCATGGCCCTTGACTCTACAGAGAACCAGGTTCAGATTACAACTCGACAACACCTGTTCGGGAGTACCTTGGGGCCCGCAATTTTATAGACAAAAACCCTTAATATTCACAGCTTTCAACAGTTTTTGACAGACTAAGGGCCCTCAATTCTATAGAGCTAAATCTTTGTACTTGGGCTCTTTTCCTATGTTCTCCTCAATTTTATAGGGCCAAAAAGTGACCCTCATTGGAGGGGGGTTGGTCCCAGCATTTTAGCACTATAAAATCGCACCCCCCAAGGTACCCACTTAATACCAACCCCTATGTTCCTTGTAACTTGAACGGATTGGACACCAGCATGAGGCTGAATACCTTGAATTTCGTGAGCCTATGTTGCTGGTCGTAAGCTGAGGCGAAACATGTGAATGTGCTGCACATGTGTGTGTGTGGGTTTATTCAGCAATGGCCCGGGATGACCCAGCCGGAACCGAAGGAACTGAAGTGACCATTCAGCAAAGAGCCTCCCGCACAGCATGATCCCCACCCCACCAAGGTTGCAAATCAGCGTTTAGGAGTGTGGCGGAGCCCAGGAAACACAGATGTGTCTATAATTCTACTGTTGGCATGTATATAATTCTATTTGAATTCGTATTACGCAGTCGCCGAGCAGATTTGGTGATTTTCCAAGACATGGCTATTGTCGTTGCAGATCACCATCCTTTTCAACCATGCTTTGCATATCAAAACGAAGACGTGCTGCAGTGTCAGTAGCGTTTCTGCTGCTCAGGTCAAGAATGTACAGCTTCAACTCGACATCCTGCATCGCTGGCTTTGTTTGGCAGCATTGAAGCAGATGAGCAATCATCATGTGACTTGCCCCCCCTCCAGTCATTTCAACATTTGCAGTTCAATCGAATTCAGTAACCGGCGACTTCTGCACAGGCGATCAACTCTTGTGTCCACTGGCAGAGTTCAAAACGCCTGGGCCAAGGATAAGCAATGCAATAGCTTGCAGCCAGCTTGCTTTCCCTTTTAGCCTTGTTTGCACAGTTTCGGAATGGTAGCAGTCTTGCAAAGCATCCCTCTGAAGAAGTGCCAAGAGGTGTGTATTCTCAATTGAAATCCGACCAGTCAAGCAAGAGGAATCCGACATAGTCCGCCTCCGGAACAGGACGTCCGCCTCCACCGATCCAAGGCCCGGAGTCTACAATGTTGCCTACAATGTCTCTGAGGACGGCTTGTTAGCTTGTTTTGGTCGGTCATGTTCTGATCGTTTCGTTGGAACGGTTTGGACTCTGACGAGAGCTCAATGGCTCAAGGGTCGGGCGGATTCAAATAGCTCAATCTGAAGGCCTGAAGAACCTGAAGGACCTGAAGGATGTTTGTACTGTACAAGCTTCACGGTCGCACGTCCAGATAGCTGTTAGACTCTTAGACAATTGTTGTTCGCCAGGTTGTGGGCTTCCTTGCCATAGCGAACTTCTGGGATTGAACTCGAGAGCCAAAAATGTTGCCTGACTGTTGGAATGACCAGCAAGACTTTGTTTGAGGGAGGATCCCCTTGAGTGGTTCTCTCACTTAAGCCGCGCATTTGCCACAGGTTTGGCTCATTTCAAGTTTGCGCTTATTTCCACCCTTGAAACTTGCAACAATAAAGCTTGAAACCTCTGTCAAGTGCTTGGAGGTGTCACCAGGTTTACCGCACTGACCTTTTCGATGTCCACGTGTTTTATGTGCTGGGATGGACTGCTGCGAAAGCCGCGCGGTGCAACTCCCCAGAAGCACCCACAGCTGGGGGAACAGGAGGAAGCCATGAAAGCGGCACTTGCGTTTGTGACAGAAGGCTCGGCTTTAGCTTCGCTTCTGAATTCCAATGACATGAGCTTGGTTCATTTTGAGTTGTGGCCTGAAAATCATCCTGACGTGCCTGGGCGTCTTTTCAACAACAATGCCATTTTCATAGTCACGGCAAGGGCGCATGGGACTGCTGATGTGACAAATGTGGAATTGGTGCTTCGGATCCTGAATTGCCATGCATGGCGAAAGGGTCGCAACGGCCAAAGTGAAGTTGCCACCCTGAAATTGTTGGAAGCACATGCAATGCCTTGTACACCACGTGTCATTGACTTCGCTGTAGATGCAGCAACCTCACCTTTGAAATGTGAGTTTATTTTGATGGAAAAGTTGCCTGGAATTCAACTTAGAAAGATTTGGGCAGACTTGAGCATTTCCGAGCGTGCAGCTTATTTGCAGCAACTGAAAGACTGGCTGACCAAGCTGCATGAGATCCCTCGTCCACAAGGTGCTGGCGGCCCTTTGGCATCTTTTCGCTTGGTGGATGGCAAAGTTGTTGCAGATCAACCCATAGTCCTGGTAGACGGCCCTTCTTTGCCACAAGAGTCCCGCAATGGCTTTTGCGATTATGCAACGGCCATCATCGAGGATGCCTGCTGCCGGATGCCAATGTCTGATTTACGAGTCCGACTGAAAGAATTGGTTAAAGTTGACTTACAGGAGTATGCAAGAAAGCACGAATATTATGGCGTAGCACCAGAATATTTGCGGCTTTGCCACAACGACCTGAATCTCAGTAATATCCTTTGCGATCCTCAATTGAGAGTCATCACTGGCGTTGTGGATTGGGAAGGTGCTTCGTGGGGTTTCACAGATCAAGATGCCCTCGAATTCCAAGAGCACTGCGAAGGAAATGAAGAGATTTTGCATTATTTTCCCACGGCCCCTGGTGAGACAGAGCGGAGGAATTTCTTGGTTTTGCTGCGTGACGTGCCAGGCAGGTGGAACTGGGGAAATCCGGAACAAAAACTGCAGGTGAAGTAGGTCAGGCAGGTAGAGCCTTTTGTTCCGTGTATTGTTCGCTTGTTGTTTAGGTTTACTTGAGGGATGTTGAGGCCATGGTGTAAAGGGCGCAACACAGATCGAGTTCACAAATGAAGAGGTCAGATCCACACGAAGGAGCAGGAGAGGCCCTTGTTTGCGTTTGCATTTCCAGGTCTCCATTTCTTCAATGCTACATGGTATGGGGCCATTGCTGACGCATCTCAACGCCAAGCAGCATCCATCGAGGAGGGGAAATCTGCAGAACATGCTGTGTGGCAATGGTTTGAGAGAAAAGGAAAAAGTGAGTTGACATTCCAACAACATCCTGTTTTGTGCAGTTAATCAAAGAGGATTCAATCAAATTCCCTTGCATTTATTCAATCAACATATACATATAGTTTGAACATTAGTGTTGTTGTTGCTTTCCAGTTCATGCCACTTACCTCTTCAGCCTGCGTCTGGACGGCATGAGTTAACTGAATGTGTTTGCTTCCTGGAGAAAGGCGATACGGCGATACTTGGTGGGCTCTTGTTTATCCACTTTCCGAAAGTTTATATTACAGGGGCAGATAGCAAGGACTGGCTGCACAAATCGGGAAAGCGATGCCCTCACCGGCTTCGGAGCCCACCCCTACAAAAATAGTCAAAGGGATGGTTCTGGGGAGACTCTTGCTGGTATGTTGCCCGAGATGTTGGTATGCTATGTGTTTCCTGTTGTTGATGCTTTATGTGCAGGGATTTGTAGGGATTTTGGTGTTCTAACTTTCAGTGGTGGTTAGAGTTTGATTCTTTCCCTCCGGCTAGGTCCGATCTATCTTCCTAAGACACTGCTTTCATAATGCATGCGTGGTGATCATATATGCAACCTCAGCATGCTCTGTGAGGATGCTGCTGGAGTATACAGCAACCCCCACTTGGCAGAAGCATATGTTGTGCTACTTCCCCGGTAGTTCGAAATTCCACCGGATGCTCTTAGAGCTCCGAATTATGCAAAAGAAAATATATGCTGTGGGAGCATGTCTTGTAGAGCATACCCAAAGAGCATAGATTCAGTGGCACACTGACATGTACTCCCGAGCGCAATCCTTTGCCTTTTTTCCTTTGCACCTTCCCGCTTCAATTCGACAAGACAACCAGTATTGGGTCTCGAATACATCGTGCCTTGGTCCAGCCCGTTCTCAAGTTCTATTCAGAAATAGCTTTTGCCCTTGCAAGCATCAACCTGTGCACGCTTACGTGTTTGATGTTCGTGTTTGTTCATGTGTGTTCCAGCATTTTATTGAGCAATTTTTTCTATTCATAGTGTGGCCATTTCAGAGCCACAGGCAGATGCAAAAAACAGCGTACAACCTTGGCCTGACTACGTGCAGACGTCAGTCGTTAATTATATGGATGTTGACAGGTCCATGGAGATATGTGGAGATTCAATCAACTTTAGTCAATATCATGGATATCCTTTCTACAGCTTGTGCTTCCCAAGAGGCAGGGAAACATTGGAGCTTGATACAAATGGGAAAAGGTCTTCATTCATTGTTGTTGCCTTGCAGGATACTTTCTTGTGATGTTCTGGAATGAACATCAACAAATGCAGTACAATCAGGTAGGAAGGGAAAAGCACTAAACTGCGTGGGTTTTGTCAGCTGTGAACACAGCTCCAGAGGGAGAATTAAGAGCAGGCTTCCAATCATGTCTTTCAGTATTGTTGAGTGATGTGCACAGCACAACTTAGTTGACACATTGTCAAGTCTATACTTTTGCTCAAGTGCAATGAGGCGTGTTTGAGCTTGCCATCCTGTTTCTGTCCGCAATAGGTTTGCCTAATTGAATTTGAACTTTGCAGGCATCGCATCGTCCGCATCGCCAACGAGAGGTAGGTTGTCTTTGTTTTGGGCTTTTTGTACAGTCAAGCAAACACACTTGAGTGGTGAACTGAAGATGTGCAAGAGAGATGTGCGTGGTGCTCGACTGTGTGCTTTTAACCTTTGTGATTCAAGTCCTGGTCCGCAGCCTTTTTCGCCTTTTTTTTGAAGGGTTTGGCAGTTCCTTCAGTTGCCTTGCACACGGTGGTCGGCCCCCCATTGTTGTCGTGGCCCGTGGCCCTCCTGAGGCGAACGAAAGACGTCCACAAACGTGTGCAGAGTGGCAGTCTCCAAACGTTTTTCTTAAATTTGGCGTTTCGAATGTGGACCGTTTTAATGCCAAATGGCTTGCTGGCCTGTATTTTTGTGGGTGCTTGCCTTGTTTTAATCGTTTGGTGAGCTAGTCACTAGTCATTTCCCTGGAATCTGCAGCTTTCAAGCAGCCAATTCGTTTGATAGGCCATCAACCAAACCCATGCTGCCTGTTTGACATTAATGTTATAGCTGTTGCTAGATGCAGGCAGTGACATCTTTGTCTTTTCCATGGATCCTGACTTTACCTTCAGTTTTCAGGCACTGGCTGCTTTGTTCTCAAATATTGGGTTGTTGGCATGAGTACCGACAGCTTCTGCATATGTTGAATGATTCTGCAAATCTTTGCGATGTTCCTTCTGGATTAACTATACAAAGATGGTTTCGAGGTTGTGTTAAATCTGTCAGAAGGAGGTCTTGAGGGTTTTTGACCCTTAACTTTAATTGTGAGTCAGCTTCTTCTCAAATTCTTCAGCTCTTTGTGCAGAAACAATGTAACAAGAGCTAAGACTTCTTCCTGCACGATGGGAAATATCTTAGTTGTCATGTTGAACAAGAGATTGCAAATGACCACAATTGTCAGCACAGCACAGGATGGGCTTAGCCAGACACCGGATATTTTCAAGTCTCAGCCTGCGTTTGTGCAGTGACCTGGACAGCAAAACGAAAGACGTCTCATAGGGAGATCCCCTTATACATTTAAGAGTGAAACACAAGAGAATAGGCCGCCTCAAAACATGGGGATTTGTTTGAAGAACGCTACTAGGAGCAAAGGGCATCGCTACTAGGAGCAAGAACGCTACTAGGGGCTCCTGGCCGTACTACTAGTAACAAGGACGCTATTAGAAACAAGCTCCACATTTGGAGACTTCGTGGTTTGTTGTCATGCGTTTGCGTTTGTGACGTATGGGCACCGAAGCAAAGCCGGGTACATCTATTGCACAATCATTGGCAGGGTTTGCAACGATACTGTATATATTGGAAGTGTTTTTGTGAAAACAAATCCACTCAACCGCAGACCCCCTTTGTGGTCAAAAGATCCTGTCCGCATGGTATCGGAGCAAGGACGGAGATTTGCATAGCATCTCTCCCGAGCTCCAGGGACAGGAGGGGCGGCACCCGTACCCCACTTCGCGCCCGTCGTGATCCGCGCCCGCGCTGTTCATAGAACTGTTGTAGCAGTTTGCTCGCAATCCTTGCGTGCGGGTACCTGACCCTAGAGTTTGAAGCGCCTCCCATCACATCCTTGCCCACATCCTGGATAAGTACGAGCTGATTGAGGAACAACAGCACTTCCATCGAGAAAGCCCTTGAGGACGAGAGCGGTGTCCAAATGGACGGATCATAGCCTGGTCTTGCAGGCCTGCCAGGTGGAACTATGGAGTTGGCCCAGGCCTTAATCCAGGCCGCCGAATCGGCATCACAAGCTGCCCAAGCTGCAACCACAGCGACTGTGGCTCAGGCAAATGGAGGAGGAGAAGGTCCATCGACAGGAGGTCTGAAACGTGATCTTGCAAAGCTGATACCCCGTCCCAACAGTTTCAGTCCCATTGACCGGGAACAGGAAGTACTACAGTGGCGAGACTGGTACTGGGGATTCAAGCAATACCTTTTGGTAGTAGACGGGGCATATCAAGATGAAGTTGATCGTACCGAACGTGACCTCAATATGGAGGTGGACTGGGACTTGCTCTCTGAGGCTGAGCAGCAAAGAGGCCACTTCCTGTACAGCCTCCTGGGAAGCCTGGTGCAGGGCAGGCTGGTTGGACTGGTCCGCAATGTGGAGCAATTCAATGGGTATGAAGCCCGTCGTCAGCTCTTGAGCAATTGCCAGCCCAATGCCCGCAACCGCACGATGAGTTTGCTTCAAGGCATAATGGCCTATCCGAGCTTCAATGTGAAGATTTCTCTTCTACCCCAGATCCTCAAGCTGGAAGAGCACTACTACCAGTATGAGAAGCTCGGAGGAAAGCTCAGCCCTGACATGAAGGCGGCCATCCTCTTGCGTTCGGTTGGAGGTCAAATGAAAGTCCACCTGAACCTTGCTCTGAACGAGGGATCAACATACGCTCAATTCGAGAGGCCATCATCGCCTTCGACAATGCGACAACGAAGTGGAACGAATCAGGTGCATGTCATTCACAAGCCCTACAACTTCGAGCATGGATCAGGGCCCTATGCCTATGGAGGTGGATCGCCTACAACAGAAGGGAAAAGACAAGGGAAAGTCAACGGGCAAGGAGCAGAAGGGAAAGAGCAAGGGCAAGACAGACAAGGGCAAAGACAAGGGCAAGGGCAAGTCAGATGGTGGTGCAAAGAGCGGCAAAGGAAAAGGAGGCAAGGAGAAAGGGGGAAAAGGGAAGAGCGCAAGTGAATTGTGCTGGACATGTGGGAAACCTGGCCACATGTCGAAAGATTGCTGGCGAGTTCGTCAAGTGGAGGCGCCTACTACTCAAAGTGTGATCTCCAACAGCCAGCAGGGGTCTATTCCCGCCACAGCAACGACTAGCACTACGAGTGGCGAAGATGGTTCATCCAAGGCAATTCGCGGTGTTTCACAGCCAGCAGTTTTTGATCTGAGAGGGACATCGCTGACTCGCTGACTGGCTCAATTCGAGTGATCCAGGAGAGCCCAAGGTCTTCGGTGGAGTAGCAGGATGGCCACACAGGATGAGGCTGAGGATGATGACGACCAGGGCTATGTCATCAACACCATCCAGCAGTATGAAGACATGGATGACGAAGACAAGGGCATTGAGAATGAAGAAGTGATCAATGTGATCGTGGACTCAGGAGCAGATGCGTCGCTTTTTCCTGGGCATTTGATGGGAAAAGGGAAGCCCGTGAGTGGAGTGTGTCCATACCTTCAAGACGCACAAGGCACCAAGATCCAGACTTATGGGTATAGTGATGTGGACATCGTGATGCACTCCAAGGATGGGCGAGAGGTGATCATCAAGGAAAGGGTCACTTTCTTGGATCTGGTGAGTCAGCCCCATCTTATCGTATGGTCGGCTGCTGAGGACAGGTTGGTCGATCGATGGTGGAACCCAGTGTCTCAAGCATGACGAGATCGAGGTCCCCTTGGTGTTTCAGAACCAAAGCCTTGTGGTTCGAGCTCACATCAGGATGATTCACGAACCTGGCTCTATTCGCACGCTGAGGGTGAGCCTTGGCTCAGAGGTAGAGGAGACTGGAGTTGGCCGATATGGCTGGCAGAAGAAGGGAAGTTTTTGGTTGGGATTGCGCTCCAGCCGCCATTATCAGACCCCTCAGTTTGTGCCGGAGTTCAGGGACCAGATTGAAGGCCTGTGTAGGTCAACTCTGGTGGAGTGGACAATGGGAGCTGGTGGAGATGGCTGAGCCACTGGATGGGCTATGGGAGCAGGAGGAACCGATCGATGAGTTAAAAGATGAAGAAATGAGCAGGGTGATGACTTTCATTGCCCCGAGCGGAACGGTGCCTGAGACATTTGGTTTCGAAGTGATGGATGGCTTCCACTTCAAGTCAAATCCCGAAGGAATTGAAGAGTTAGCCGTGCCGGAGGCTATGGACGAGGAAGACTTTGAGGGAATGGACATCCCAGGACAAGAAGCTGGGAATGGTGTTGGCCTTGCAGATCAAGAAGCAAGGCTGGAAGTTGGCGTGGCAGTCCCTTCTCAGATCCAAGTGAACGGAGTGGTACTTACTTTGGACAGCCCTCTTCAAAGTCTTCGAGCCGCCTGCGCTTTCTAGAAGTGCTTCAACAGGCTAATGTCACACCAGCACCAACTGGAGTTGCTTATGGCCAGGGACTTAGCAGCTCAAGGACGTGCTATGGACCATGGGGCTGAAGACGACTATGAGGACGACAAAGATCCATGACTCGGCAGGCAATGGATTGGTGGAGAATGCCATTCAAAGGATTCGATCTTTGGCAGCAACTCTCATGGAGAACCTGACAGAGAAGATCGAGCTGAGGTTCCAAAGCCAGCGCCCGATTTGGAGTTGGGCCTGCAGACATAGTGCGTGGCTCATCAATCGATTTCAGCCGTTCCACGGGTCTACAAGCTATGAGCTGGCTCATGGTCGATCTTATGAAGGCAAGCTTTGCAACTTTGGGGAGATCTGCTTTGCGTATTGCAAACCCAAACAGGGCTACAAGGCAGATCCCAAGTGGAGGATTGGCATCTACTTGGGGAAGACAGAGATTCAGGACAATTGGGTGATTGGGGATGTCAACAGGGTCTATTTGAGTAGATCCATGAGGAGGATGGCTGGCGCGAGCAAGAAGAACCTCATGTGCTACAAAGGGTTCACCGCCTATCCATGGTTGGCATGCCCATGAGCCAAGCTTTGCCCCCAAGCAGTGGAGTGTCACCGGATGACGTGGATGCTCAGGAGATCCTCGCCTTCGTGAAGTCGTATGCAGGAAAGAGGGAAGAGGCCAAAGACTTGATTGATGATGAGTCCAACCGAGAGAAGGCTAAAGAAGATGGTGGGCCACGGGATTCGGAGGAAAGGAAGTTGGCCAGGACAAGAAGAAGGATTTTGTGGAGGAAGAAATCCCAGAGCTTGTGAAAGTACTCAATCCCATGGCCATTGATGAGGGAAGGAATCAAGCAGGTCCTTCAGACCCTCAACATCGACTTCTGCATGCTCCATCAACACCAAGGAGTGCGGCCCAAAAGACAATGACCCAAGAGCATGAGAAGGGAGAGTGGAAGAAGATGAAGATGACGGTCGAGAAGCCCACGCATCCGTTTGAGGCATCAACACCGGAGCCCAAGCGGCTTAGACAGCCCAATATTGAAAGGAGAGTCGAGATCACACAGGTCGGGGAAGTCTCCTATCACATGGACTATATCATCGGTGAGGAGGAGATGGCTGTGTGGAACCAGGAGAATGAGGAAGAGGAAGAGACAGCTCTGGAGACCCGGACGCCTTGTGGCCCAAGGCGCCTTTAGATCGAGTACCTCCAGATCCACCCAAGTGGATTGACGATTTGGCCGACGAATTGGAGGAGAAGCGCTTAGAGAAGCTGGGAGTGATCGCCCCGTTGGAGAAGAAGATTGACGGCTACAAGGATTGGAGGGCCAAGCAGAGGTCCAAGGTCCAATGAGCCAGGAGCACCGAAGCAATTTTTGAGACTAGTGGCTTGGGAAAATGCAACCGATCGACGAGACGATGTACACAGTCCAGCTACTGGGGGACAAGCCTTGAGAGTCCTGCCGGCCATCTACCTGATTAAGAAGGAAGAGGAGGAGCATGGAGGACTCCAATACACCTTGGGAGCGCTTGACATCAAGGATGCCTTCCTGCAAGTCCCTCAAGCAGTTCCAACCCAGGTAAGCACACCAAGTGGACACTTCGAGGCCAGGCCAGAGAATTGGTGCTAAGGCCTGGTTCGAGTACCTGACGGGTTGGCTGAGGACAAGAGGATTTACTTTCTCACAGATCAATCCATGTCTTGGACGCCTGGGTCAGCAGATGATGCTGCTTATTCACGTCGATGATGTGATGTTCGTAGGAGAGCAGGACTATGTGATGAACCAGTTCATTCCTGACCTCAAACAAAGCTTCGAGATAGCAGAACAGCACTTGACCGGCATCGGCAGTTCCTTCCAATTCCTCCGGAGAACCTATGTGGAGATTGAGAGGGGCTTGAAGGTGATGCCTGGGAAGTATGCCGAGAGCATGGTTGAGATGTATGAGGAAAAGATGGGACGAGTGAAGGTGCAAAAGCTCCCTTGTGGCCAGGAGGTTCTCGCGCCTGATGGATCAGTTGAGCTGAAAAGAACTGGCAAGTCTCTATCGCTCCCTGGTTGGATGTGGCATATATCTCTGCCACAAGAGACCTGATGTCTCCTACACGATCCAGGAAGTGGCTTCAACCATGTCGTGCCCTACTACCAGCAGCCTAAGGAAGCTTGGGAAGCTCATTGGGTATCTCAAGAGCACGATGGGCCAGTATAGTGTCCTAGAGGTGAGCCAGCCAGGACAGGGCTTGGTGGGTCGCAGGGTAGAAGCACGGTGGCTCTTGGAAACCGTCAGTGACGGCGATTGGTCTGGGTCGAAGAGCCATCGGAGATCTACCTCAGCGGCCATCCACATGCTGAATGGAATGGTGATCTTCAGCAGCTCTCGTGGACAGAAGAGCGTGGCATTGTGCCTTGGTAAGTTTGGCTGCAGATGGCATTTACCTCAAGAGGTGCTTGGAGTTTTTAGTTGACGAAGGAGTGAAGCATGAATGCCTCGTAGATAACTCTGCTGCCCTACATCTTTGCCATCGACGGGGACCAGGGAAGTTGCGCCATATAGCCGGCAAGCTGCTGTGGATCCAAGATCTGGTTGCTCAGGAGGAGCTGCAGGTGAAAGCCGCGGCACGGGGCCATTGTCGAGATCCAGAATCACTCTGATTCTCTACTGGTGTAATCCAGAAGCAGCGATGATGAACGGATCGGAGAGGAGGAGTTTGTCAAGCTGGAGGAGAACAAGGTGAACAGGATAAAAATCAACAAGTTGGCAAAGTTGCTCAACAGAATTCTCCTCTTTGGGGGTCTTGAGCAGGCAAGAGCAGCGAGGGCAGATACTTTGGAAGAAGCCCCAACACGAGGCAATGGCATTATGGTCCTCCTCATGGTGATGATGCTGATGATTGCAGGGCTAGTATGGGCAGTGTATTGGCTATGGCGAGTGGTGGAAGAGTTGAAGGTGAAGATCGCCGACGCCAAAGACAGCGCCTACGTGAATGGTGTGTCAACCAGAGCCTATGCGCAGGGCACGCGAGAAGAGATCAAGACCATGAAGATGCACAGCAAAAGGATTCACCGAGGTTTGGTGAAAGCATCGGGATATGTTGATCAGGAAGAAGTGAAAGATGAAGAATGGAAGCATTGGGACTACATCCAGCGCTCCAACAAGGACTTTGACTTGAGGCGAATTCATGCCCAGATCAAGGCCTACAACGAAGAAAGTGAACGAGATGAAGGACCTATCGATTTGAGGTCCTACAGGAATACAGAAGATGAAAGCATGGAGGAAAAGGAAGAGGAGACAGTGACGGTGCGCTTGGACAGCGGTGAGGTGGTCGAGATCCCACTACGCTTTGTGGAACCTCGCGAGCCAGAAAGCGAGGAAGATGCGCCTGAAGCTGCGATGGAAGTGAGTGAAGGGCCGAGGGAAATCGAGTGGGCAGATGAAGATTTGCCAGCTCTAAGGGTCGAAGACCCTACTATCAACCAGGCAACAAGCTGCTGGATCACAAGGGATGATTTGCGTGCATTGGCTGAGTACGATGGGCCAGAAGCACGATCATGCCTAAGGGCAAAGCAGCACATCCTCAAGCTGCGCATGGAGTGGACTAAGGCTGACCGTGAAGGGAACCATGAGCGAAAATTAGAAATTTATGGTATGATGGATGTTCACTATCCCTTCATGGATTCGCCTAGTCTGCCATTTTAGATTGGCTTGGGAGCAAGCGAAAAGCTCCAAAGCCAAAGGAGGAGTGTGAAAACAAATCCACTCAACCGCAGACCCCCTTTGTGGTCAAAAGATCCTGTCCGCAGTTTTCAATTCACAAGAGGTTTGAAAGATGCATGTACAAATTATATAGTATCTTGAGGTCCCTAGATGTCTTTTGTGACCACTGTCCAAGTACAAGTGTGCTCCCTTAGAAGATGTGACGGATTTTGTTTTGTTCTACTTCGGGACCACCGTAGGTCACATCACCGCTTGGATGTTTTATTGTTATATGTGGTCATGGACTGGATCCAATCCTGCAGAACAGGTAAGGATTGAGCATTTTGTGAGACGCATGACCACAGAAAACAGTCTTTTGGACAATGGTGATGCTTGGAAAAACAAAAGGGTCTTCACAGAACTGCACCTGTAAACCTCTGAGGATTGAGGATATGAAACATACCCTTTCCAGGCTGTCGAGTTTGCGTGGGACTTGGGAAGGGAGCATCGCTTTAGAGTCTTTAGATGTGACACAGTTACAGACATAACCACGCTGGGCCTGGAATCGCCTCAAACAGCTTGGCTGATCTCATGTAGGCCAGCCAGCAGAGTGACTTGTGGTACACTGTACACATGAAGAGATCTAATGCCAACACACACACACACAACAGGTGCAGTTGAGGCTGTTTGGTTGACAAGCGAGAGAACATTTCAACTTAACGTGACGCGTTTGCACATCATGAGTGCCCAGCTGCCCAGCTGACAGTGCCACGAAGGCAGTTCCAAGAGGTGCAAGACTTGCACCACCGCCAGCAGAAGTTGCAGATTGGGGCGCTCAAACAGCTCCTTGGCCGCCGCCAAGGCCAGTAAAGTAGCTCCAAAGGTAACAAAACCCCAATCGCAACTTCAGTAAAGTAGAAGATCTTTTCAAACCTTTTAGCTCATGTCAAAAGAGTCGGAGCAACCCTCGTGGTTTTCTCATTGAAGCAGAGGGGGGCGAAATTTTGGGGAATTTATCACTTCAATGTCAGCAACTGATGAGAGTTGCTTTGCGAGTCTTGCATCATGTCTGATATGGCATGTTCCTTCTTTCCAAACTAGGATGGAGCACCATCTGCAGATGGAGGCTGGGTGGTCTGACCTAGGCAGGCTCTTGCCTCTCCTTCAGCCTTACTGGAGTACAAGAGACTTCAAGATACATCCTACTAATCGAGGGTGAGCTTGATCACATGGACAGGAAGATCTTCGTACTTTGTGCAAGAGTTTCACCTTCTGTGCCTTTTCTCCCAGGCAAAGCATCGCAACAATCCTCAAGTGGAAGCTCATTTTGCCCAAATTACTCAGGCACCATTGCAAGACCCGGGCATTTTCTGAATGGAGATGCATTTTGATGTAGGAAGCAATGAGTACCATACATGACATACTGTACTCTCGGCAATCGAGACCTTCATTGCTACAAGGCTTGAACGGTTGCAGGCACAGTATGTACATGGGCTCCGGAGGGTTCCTCCACGCTGTGTCACTCACCTGCTCAAGAAGACGATCTCAACTCACCGGCTTCTGCTCTGAACTTTTGTTGCCCTTGTTGCCTTTCTTGTCATCCGTGGATATGCCTTGTTACAGTAATCTGTCAAGTACTGTCAAACCTGACGGCGCTGGTGCTGGGCTGCAGCTGTCAAGCAAATCCCCCCTAACATCCCTTTTGCAACCTTTTTGGTCGATACACTTTTCACTTTGGCACACACCGTATCAAGGACCTCAACCAACGTCGTGGCCACAATCAGTTTTGCACTGATCAAACTATTGGGCTCCCTTTTTGTCCATCATTGAATACGTTTGTTTTTCACACTCCCTTTTTTTCCACCATCAAAACCAATTATCTTTTCACCCTCAAGAACCCTTATTTTCCCCACCCTTTGGAACCTTTTTTTTCACCCTTCTAAAACCTTTCATTAACAGTGTACACTGTTATTTACCCCTGCGGATTGTTCCGCCGGCCCAGTTTGGCTCTGAGCGGGGCCAGGGCCATGCCCAATCGCATAAAGAACCAAATCCAGCAAGTAGGCGCAAGGAGAGGAAGGAGGGGGGAAGGGGGGGAGGCGGGGGGGGTGAGGGGTAAGTTCCCCCAGAAGTGGCAGTAGCTTTACTGGACCTGATCGAAACACCAAGTGAGGCCACGTGGATCGACGGTGTGCGAGGCAGCGACGAAGCACACCTTTTCTATGGCTATGGATGCAGTATTGGGCTCCGATAGTCTTGAGCCAAATGAATTAGGTCGATAGCGGACTGAAGAATTACATACAAGTCTATCTACAAAGAACAGGCGCCACACATGTATAGCGTAGACACGCCTAGGGGACCTAGGGCACTACAAACACAAAACAGACACAAATTTTCTTCGTGTCGAAGCTTACGATCGCTAAAGTACAAAAGCTTGCAAGCGCAAAAGAATGCAAATGCATTACAAAAGCTCTGGCATCGCAGAACTAGACCGTAGATGCCATTCTGGCTCATCTAGGTTGCGTCAGATACTCTATACAAATCTACGAAAGGCATTTTGTTGCATCGAAGGTTCCGGAATATTGGATATTTTCTCAAGTCAAATTCAAATCGTTAAATCTAAGTCAAATTCTGTAAGGCCTTTATTTTCTGTATCTGGGTCATTTAGTTTGTGCATAAGTGGCTCTATTGCAGTTCACTCTCGTTTCACTAGCCGGAATATCGGCTGTTTAGAGACTACCTACCAGTTTCTATATCCTCGGTAACCGGCGTGCCAAGAGGAGCCGGTGTGCCAAGAGGAACTGGGATGCCACCATGCGCTGGAAGCACCTGAGGACCATTGGCCTTGTGGCTGCCAGGAACAACTGGACCAGCCTGCTTGTCGATCTTGTCGATTCTGTCGGGATTGTTCCTTCAGGCGTTCAAGTCGGTCTGCATTTTTATCAGCACGATGGATGGCAGATTGATGGCTACGAACTCTGATCTTGTGTCGGCTGCCAAGTGAAAAATTGCATTGGAATGGATGGTGGTATCCCTCATCACTGCTCTTCAGACACAAATCAAGATCGTTTAAATGTTTAAGGAGTTCGTTGACCTTTATGGTAGTTTCTTTTTGACGAGGAGGATCCTCGTATCCAATACGTCCACGGTCTTCCGGAATATCGGATGACCTTGCCTGCAACGTGTGCATGTCCTTACCGTAGTTTGAGACGATCTGCAGCAAGCAGTCGCAATCGGCGTCCAGACCTTCCAAAGCGGCGAGCTGCTCAGTGGCGAGGGTTGAGACCTCCCAGTTATAAGTGATACGCTTGCTCGACTCACGCTTTTTGTTCGCTGAAACAAGGATCTGGTCAAGGATGGTAAGGACTGCGCCGGTCGCCGGATTGGCATGTCGATCGGACCGGAAGTTGCGGTTCGTGAACTGATTGGCATCACACACGATGACGTCTACCTGGTCTGCAACTTGCGTGATCAAAATCTTCGTGATGGCATTCTTGCCGGCCGTGATACCTGACTGAAAAGCATGGGCATTGATATGGAAAGCGCAAACTTGCAATTCAGGCATGTGCATACGTTTGCAGTCGCTCAGACTTCCCGTCCGGAATGTCGGACATTCGTAGAACAATGCCTCAGTATCCACTGGTTCGGCTTGAGCGAAATAGGTGGATGCTTGTGCTGCAGCTAAAGTGTCAGGGCAGACAAGCACCTCCATGTGTTCTGCTGGATCAGCTCCTTCTTCGAGGGCTACTCGGAGGTTCTTTCTTACGCCATGGTCATCGGTGATGCCGCCATCCGTTGATTCTTCGACCTTGCCCCAGATCACGCGGAATGTTGCGGCATGGGCTACCCAGGCTAGGCGTTCGCCTTCGAGCTCGATTCGGCGGATGAGTTCCAATCTCGACGTAATACCGTCGGTAGAGCAGATTCCTGCAATCGATGGCGAATGGCCATCTGACAAGGCGGCGACACACATACACTGGTATTGGTTGAAAAGTTCCTTGTGTCGTTCAATGCCATCCGCCTCCAACAGGATCGTAATATGTGCCGTGTTCCTGACAAGGTAGTGCGGCAAAACGGCATACTGATCCGTGTCTGCGAGCTCCCTGGGCAGAGGCTGCTTGCCGTTAAAATGAGTCGTGCGGTTGATATCGCCAAAGTTGAGCAGCAAGACGCTGACATGTTCGGTCGAGCGGAGAAGTCTTGCCTCATCGAGTTCAAAGTCTCCCTGATTTGCGCGATATCCTTGCAAATGTAAGAACGGCTAAGTTCGACAACCTGTCGCATCTCGTCGCCGTCATACCGGCGTTTCGAGTCGTAATAGCAGCTTGGTCGAATGATTGGGTACGGCGCTACATCTGATTGTTCGTCCCAGTGTTGAGCAATCGAGGGCATGGATCGGCTCGCATAAGTTGGATGGTTCGAATAATGGTACTTGTGAGCTCCTTCGAGGACAATGCGATCCATTGCGGCATATCCGGTTGAACCGCCGCCAAGAACAAGGTCCTTGATTTCTTGCAAACGGCGAAGTCGACCGGCATGTCGGTCAGACGAGGACCGGCCCTCGGATTCGGACGCGAAGGGAACCGTAAAATCGATCTCGGCGGTGATCTCTTCGCGCTCGTGCTCACCCAGTGGAGCCGGAATATCGGCGTCTGGGACTGTCGAACAAAGATAGATTCGATTGCACGCACAATGATTGTCGGCCTCGTGGTAGCAGTCGAGACATGACCCATGGCCGCATGCGCGGCAAAAGAATAGGACATCGGCCTGAGCGCAAATAAGGCAAGTCATCTTTTCAGGGCGATGAAAGTATTTAGTGGTGGACTTCTGAGCTTCCCTTGCATCGCTGATGACTTCCCGCGCTCGTGAGGTCGCGCGCTTCTTAGGCTGTGGATCATAATACTTCGTTTCCGGCATATCGGAGAACGCGAGACTCTGCGGTCAGCCTTCTTAAGGACAGTTCGAGATGGTGTTCGTGACCGTGCTCGGGAGGACCAAGTCCTTTTGCTCTGTTCCGTCTCCTGTTTGACTGCTGAGGACGACGACGCAACTGCTGAGGATTGATCCGGAATATCGGATTCCTCCTTCTTTACAGTGCCTTTCTTGACCCAAATTCCTTTCTGCCTGGCTTCCGCGAGGTCATCCATCATGGTCTCATCTAAGGCGTTAATGACCTGAATATCGTCGTCGTCTTCCGCCGGAATATCGGCGTCGACGTCCATATCGTCATCATCTAAGTCGATCAGGTCTTCGCCTTCTTCCTCTGTGGTCTCGGACAAGGACCTCTTCTTAAGACGGCGTAGGTTGGTCTCCGAGTCCTTCCACTCATCATCGACGCTGAGGAAGTTGAGCCATGTCTCGGCGCAAAGCTTAGTCTGGCCATGAAGCTGGCCACGTTCGAGTTTTTCAACGGCTTCATCTCGCCAAGCTTCGACCTCGCGGATCTTAATGTTCTTAAACGCCAGCCTTCGCGTCTCGGCCTTAAACTTATCATGGCCCTTGCCCACAAGTCGGAGTACCTCGCAGTAGAACTGGGAATAGAAACGAAGGTACGGCTCATCAGACACCGACATTGCGGGCGTGGATGTCGGAACGTCCCATAACTTGGTCGGCGCACAGCAGTTGTTCCGAACATCCCACGCGAGGCTGAATAGACCGGACGGAATAACGTCCTTGGTCAAATAGTATCTGTTCTTGCTCAGGCAGAAGTGCTCCATAAGCTCAGGATGCTGTTCCAGCGTTGTCTTCGAAAGCACGAGAATGACATTCGCTGTCGGCCGAATATGCTCATGAGAAAGAAGAAGGCCGTTGATTGGCAAAAAGTGATTCATGTCGCGTTGCTTGCTGCCAACGACGTTGCCGCCTCCAGGAAGGAGGCCATGTTGCCAAATCGAGCGAAGATGTCGGTACTCGGTCATGTGAACCAGCGTGTCCGGCATATCGGAGAGCTGGCAGCGCTGGATTTTCAGGGATGCAGCCGGAATATCGGCTCCACCTGAATGGCTGGAAACAGCTTGTACAAAAACATGAGCGGCCTTAAATTACTTGTACAATTCGGCAAGTTCCTTGCGCTCCTCAGCCGTCATACCGGCTGGATGGATCCAGGCCCCGGGGCTGCCAATGAGCTGTTGTGATCAGAAGTGCTCAAAATGCCGATCTGGTACCTGCCTTTTTGATTAAACATAATGGTGAAGGCTAGCGGGAGCAACGTGTTCACACGCTCCACAGAATGTTCGCACCATTTCTGAAGCTGAGCCTTTTGCGCAACCGGGAAAACTGGTTCAGTGACTGTGGAAAAGCAGGTATGAGCCGAGAGGCTTAGCATCTTCCTGAACCGTGCCCCAGCCATCAGCTCAAAAACCGTGAGTGACTTGTCGGCATGAGTCCATCCAGAATGCCGGAGAATAAAGCTGAGCTCACGCGAAATCTTGTCATACAATTCACTCTCGTAGATACGGTTAAGCGAAACAAGTACTGACTCCGAAGTCGGGACGATCAAATGCTGAGTCCATTGCGCTGGGGCGAGGTCCTGCGTCGCGGCCTTTTCCTTTGCCTTTGCTCTGGCCGGAATGTCGGCCTTCGGCGTTGCGCGATTCATCTCTCTTGCCTTTACCGCGGGAATGTCTGGCGTTCGGCCTGCTGGCTTGGAGAACGACGGGGCGAAGAGCCGCGGGCTGCGGCTTCTTGCTGCAGATCATCCATCTGCGTCACAACGTGCTTGCCGTGCGTTACCGTGTGCAAGCGATAGCCTTGAAACTCATAAGGCTCCTGACGAACTCCCTCGCGACGAACGGTCTCGATTGATGGCATTTCGCGAGAAGGAGATCGCTTTCCTCGGCCTTTGCCTTTCGGTTGGCCACGACCGGAATGTCGGTCAGTGTTCCTATCAGTATCAGGTTACTGCAAGCTTTTGGTCACAAGAGATGTACGGTCCATGCTTATCATGAGTCTTCCATTTGATGCGCTGACCAACAAACATGATGCCATTCTTGTCTTCCGAGCCAACGTTGAAGTCCTTACGAAGCGAGCACTTTATCTGCAAAGACCTTGTCTCCGGCCATGAACAAGTCATCGACGTGAAGACAAATGAAACCATGTGGCTTCCGACCTTGTGCGTTATTCTGTGCTACAGGGTCTAGTAACATGTCAAGGGCTTCTTGAACAGGATCAGTGGACGTAGACGTCTTTCGGAAAGACTTGGACAAGGAGGAGTCCTTGGATGACATCTTGTCGCCGTACAAAATATAGGTGCATCGATCGGCGCGAGTTGGCACAAGTCCATAGCTAAGAAGTGCCTTGTCGACAACCTGCCACCATCTGCGTGGTGCATCGTTCAGACCGTATGCGGACTTCTTCATCTTTGCTCCTATGTGTGGTGGATATCCGCATTCGGACGGGATCTGGCAAATGATGTCTCTAGATTCATCATATGCCGCGCCTTGTAGGAAGGCGGTCTTCAGGTCCATGTGATATAGATCCCATTGGCAATTTGCTGCAAACTGCGTTGCGCATCGAAAACCTGAACGACTGGCTGCAGGACTGTCGGTTTGCTGGGTATCTTTTTGTCTGTCTTGGAAACCCTTTAGCGCCCAGCGTGCCTTGCACTTAAGGAAATTACCGTCCTTATCTTTCTTGATTGTAAGGACCCAGCGACCAGCAACATAATTCCTAATCTTAAGTTTACGCATGTCAACAAGCTCGAAAACATCATTGTCGAACCAGGACTTGCGTTCGGCCTGCTTGGCTTCTAGGAATTGCTTGGCAAGCTGGCGCTTTTCTTGCTGGGTCGCTTCCTTGCGTTTCTTACCGACAAGATAGGAGAACTTATCTTCCTTGGATTGATACAAGGTCAGGAAGGCCTTGTCTTCCTCCGTAATGCCGGAGTAGACTTCCCGAATGTCGGCATAGTTCTTACGAATCAGCTGACGTTTCTTCTGTGCCATGTATGAAGACGGTGTTACGAAGTCAGCATAGGACGGAATCGACTTAAGATCTACAGGTGAGCCATCAATGTATCTGGGTACAGTGAACGAACCAGTATTGCTGCAGAGTTTCTGTTCGGCTGACAGCCAACTCCAACTACTCTCGTCCACGAACAGATCATTGTAATCGATGGTCTCATCTGATTCAGCGTCATCATCATCTTCTTCTTCCACACATCAACTGCTACATCGTCCGGAATGTCGTCATCAACAATCACTGCTTCCGGAAATTCAGGTGACACTGGCTGTTCATCGTCGTCTGCGATCGGAAGATTTCTGTCCGGATGGCTGAGCATCGGGATCACCGGCGTCCTCTTCTTCCGGAAGTTCATCATCTTCCGGTTTCTTCTTCTTAGGTTTCGGTGTTTGGACGACCGGCGGCGAAAAGACGAGTCGATCATCACCCCCCAGATGGTTGCTCGGTGGAACCGACGGAGGTGAAGACGAGGCAGGCATCTGTACAGGTCTGGTAGGACGAGCTTTCGTCGAAGGGCGATCAGACACAGGAGAACGAAGAGGTCGTTTCTCAGGTGAAATCATCTGTTCGTCAGGAAGATGAGGAGGAACGACAAGAGTTGGAACAACAGGAGTGTCTGGCTGAACAGGAGTCAAGGGTAAAAAGGAATCTGGA
The DNA here is from genome assembly GCA_963970005.1 of Durusdinium trenchii. Classification (NCBI taxonomy): domain Eukaryota; class Dinophyceae; order Suessiales; family Symbiodiniaceae; genus Durusdinium; species Durusdinium trenchii. The sequence continues at coordinate 63,939 of CAXAMN010002213.1, forward strand.
ATAGGTGGAACTGCGGCAGCAGGTGGAGACTGTGATGGTGGTTGTGGTCCCGGAAATGGTGGAAATGGATTGTCTGGCGGGTGATTGTCTGGCAGTGAGTGTCCAGGTGGTGGTGTAAACGGTGGATCTGGATTGTCGCCAGGTGTGGGGAAATCACCAGGTGTGAAAGGATCACCTGGAATGTCGCCAGGCATATCCGGGCCAGTCGGTGTCATGTACTCATCAGGATCCAAACCGGGAGGTGGTGCAGGTGGTGCACCAACAGTGTCAGGTGTGACAGGTGTGTTGACAGGTTTGGACGGCGCGCGACCATCAAGTTCCAGAAAAGGACACAGCTCCAATTTGACTCCACCAACTTCGACAGGTCGTCAAAGGGATGTGATTGGATGTACAACTTAGTTGTATCCTTCTTGCGCCTCAAAAACAGTACTCCTGCGGTTTGTCGGTACCTGACCTTCAACGGTTCAAAGGTACCTCGGAAAACTGTGGCGTGCTCAAATGCCACGGTAGGTGCAAAAATCTGGCGTATATGTGAAACATCATGTGCGATATGCAATGACTCAGACCAAGGATTATACTCATGTCCCTTAGGGAGTGAGTTGACTCTGTTCATAAGGCGCCGAACATAAAAATCCTTCACTGTTACACTATCAGATTTGCTGAAGTGAACATATTCTCGATACGTGTTTTCCATCAGGAAGAGCTGGAGTGATTCGAGACCCGGAATATCGAGTCCATCGAGCAAATCTACAACAACGGTAGTCTGCGCGTGAAACAATCCATGATGGCTTCCCAGCGGCAGAAGACAGCGAATAAGCTTGGAACAGAAACGGTAAGGATATGCTTGAGCTAACTTCGTTCTGCTTCCATAGCCTGGTGCTGAACCTTCCAATGGTTGATGCTGGTGTTGCGCACCCCCGAGCTTATTACTACATCTCTTGAACACAGGTGCCATGATTTCTTCATCAAAATTGTGTAAAAGAGAAGTTGGTTTGTTGTAGTGATAGCCATTAGGGTCTTTCATTCCAAATGAACACATATCAAGAGCACCATAGGTAACACCATGTTGTGACAGAAGACGTTGAAAACATTTGGTGTACCATAAGGCTGATGAGGCAGGATTCTCGATGATGAAATGGCCTCCATGTTCAATCTGGAATATGGCAATACGACAGCAGAACTCTAACATTGGAAGAAACTTCTGTCTGCGCTGATCTCGTGCGATGCGATCATGGATATTGGTCATCTGACTCCAAGGAGCACAGTGCGGCGCCATAAAGATGACTTTAGGCTACTGTTTCTCGATGATCTCCATCGTCCTCTTACGACCGTCATTGGTCAAGATATCAAAACCAGTTCGAAGGTCAATAAGTTGTCCAACACGCAAACCATTCATGGCAGCTACTTGACTCAACCGTGCAGAACCTGCGAACAACCCTAGAAAATCAATCTTGCCAGTCGTGACAGGTTGCCGTGCATAAGAGGCATATGTAAAGCCTTCCACACCGATCTGGGCTCCGTCGCTCTGGACTAAAGAGCTTGCGTGGTCAGTGACCGGAATATCGGTCCGTGCACTCTCAGAACTCAGTAGTGCAACCGGATCGAGCGGCGCCTCAACATCTTCAATCGGGTTGATGTCCTTTCGGACCTTGCTGATGTTGACCTTTAGGATTCTGGTGCCTAAGTCTATACCAACCATACTGCCGTCAGAACTGATAACCTTGCCCTTGATCCATTTACCGCTATGGGTTCCATCGGATTTTACCTTGGATTTATCTTCTGTCCAATAGTAGATCTTATCACCAGGATAGAATGGACCATCACTCAATTGAAGTCTTGCTGAAATGTCTCGTCTCAAATTATCTGATGGTTTTGCTCCTAAGTAAGACTTCATGGCAAGTGTTCTGAGGGCATCAATGTTCTTCTCAGGAGAAGGAAGTGAAGCTGTAAGCTGTTCGGGTGTCATGTTCTCTGGATACAAAAGATCTGCAGGTCGTCTTCCAAATGCCATCTCCAGTGGAGATACTCCACCAAAAGTTACCATAGAGTTCCTGGCAAGTGATGCTTGTCTGACGAGTTGACGGTACGTAATCTCGTATCTGGATGGATCCTCAGTCACGGCCTTAAGCGTCAGGGCGATCTGCTTTTTGTACATACGAACAGCTGCTTCAGCTCTATTTGGCCATGGAGTACCAGGTCCTAGAGTAATTGGTCGGATGTTCTTCCTGTTGTAGAAGGCTTCAAGTTCAGTCCCCATGAAACCTTGATCGCCGACAAGATACTTAGGATTAAAAGATGGCCAATGGTTTCTGTTTCAGTCTTGCCGTTACAAACGTAAGCAGTGGTCATGGAAGTTGCACCATCATAGATGATCACGAAAAGAAGTTTGGGCTTCTCATTGATAGCTAGTTCGCCATGATCAATGAAAGTGAGTTCACCGAACGTTTCGCTTCTCATACTGACTTCTGACATGTGTCACACTGCTTGGCTTCTTTTTGATACTCTTCAAAGATCTTAGCAGGAATCTTCAAAGCTGATGTGCGTTTCTTGAACTGCTCAGTTGACATGTGATAGTGTTTCAAGTGCAGTTTTAAGAGTTCAGTTGGATGAGACAGCTTTTCATGAATTCTCTGCAGGGCTAACGGCAATGTCACTGAAACCTTTGGTGCCTTCTTCTCTCTGTGAACTGTTGTTGGTATTGGTTTCACGTCTGCCTTTGTTTCTTCCTTTGTTTCTTCCTGAGGATCTGGCTTCACCGGCGTGTCTGGTGCTGCTGGAGGTACGTCTGGCTTCTGTGCTCCTGAGCTCGAACTTGGAATCTTCGAATGCTTTCTCTGGCGTACCAAAATCAGGTGACTTTTCTGTCTTCCGGTATGTCGGAGGTGTCACCGTCTCAGCCGGTGGAGGCATCGAAATGAGCTTCGATGGCGGAGCAACTTTGGCATCTCCACTTGCGACTTTCTTCTCTGGCTTTTTAGCCGGAATGTCGGCTGCCGACTTGTCTTCCTTCACTTCGGATGTTTCTGCCTTCTTGCATCCATCTTTGTATGTATGCTTACGATGCTTGCCATTACAGGCTGGGCATGATGCATACGAAGGATTGATAGCTGTGAAGCTGTGGTTCGGCTTTCGAACTGAGCTGGCAAACATCATGATGTCTAAGACATTATGGTTCGAAGTGCTCACTGGCAGCGAAAATCGCTTCAGGCCGAACAAGGGGCAAGTCAAATAGTTGCCAACTGGAGTGTGCTCTATGGACATGCGAAGGTTCCTGAGCTGCTCAACGCTGAAAAGGATTGGAACATCGCCTTGATCCAAGATATCTATCGCTGTGGCGATCCACCCTGTGGGTGACTGGTCGTTCTGGAAGTATATTACCAGCTTCTCTCGGACGTTGGACTGTTCACCGTTGGCAAATGAAAATCGACTTGACGAGGGCTCAAAAGAGAAATCAATCTTGGATGCATTGCAGTGTCTCTTACATGCCTTCACTAGACGCATGATGGCGGTCCTTGAGCCCATTGCTCTGGTACAGCCGCTGTCGATGATCACGTAAGTCGGACTGTACCTCAAGTCGATGTACTCTGAAAGCAAAGCATGGTGAAATCCATCGTCAAAATTGACACATGAAGAACAGAAGCAGAAGCGTAGGTCAATCACTTCAGAACAACCGGAATGTCGGTAGTCTGTACTGCTACCGGCAGGGTTTAGGTGATACTGATGTGAAACATGTTCTTCACCAGTCATCTCTTCTGCATTGTATCCGGAATATCGGAAATCTGCTGACTGGTTCACCTGGCTAGGCCTTGGCTCTGAGCTATGGCGCTCTTCATCTTGCGGTCTGTCCGTCTGTCCGTCCGCAAAGTATGTCCATTGGTGCCAAGTGGCTTCATTTGCCCGCCAGACTTCTTCGGGATAGTACTGGTCTGTGTGGTATCCATTTGAGTCCCATGACCAATTTGCTTCACGTGCACTCCAGGTTTCTTCGGCACTAGGATTCGGCTGAGCTGATGAAGGCTCTTCGGTGGTTGCAACATTGGATTGCTGGAAGGGATTCTGTTGCTTGCTTTTTCCCTTGCCTTTGAATGCATCTTTTCCTTTGAAACCTTTCTTTCCACCTTTCTTTCCTTTCTTGCCTTTTCCATAGAAACCTGAGTTGTCAGGGTACTCTGCATAGTGCGCCCCTGCACCTTTGCCTCTACGGCTGACAAAGCCGGGTCTTCTTCCTTTTCCGCGGCCTTTACCTTTGCCGCGTTTGGATGGTTTTCTGAACCTTCTTCCGTGGATTCTTCTACGGGTGTATCCTCCTTTAGCTGCTAGCGCCCAAAATTCGGATTCTGAGAACAAACTCACAAACCCTTCTTCGCCTGTTTCCTGATCCATCACCCAGTCTCCGGATTCTTCCTCCAAGTCTCCTTCATCGAGGACAAGGAAAGTGGATCTTCTCTGCCTGCGGATCGAAGGATCGGCAGTTCCTGTGGCGGTTCCGCAAAAGAGATCAAGGAATAAGCCTTTGACACCTAAGTATGTGTAGTTGTTCATGTTGATCTGACGCAGGGCCATGCTGGCTACGAACCTTTCTCTTTGCTGTTCGTTGAGGTCCGACTGAACCAAGAAAATAAGTGACGTCAGGTTGTCAGACAGTGGAAAAGTGTCGCGATGTGCTTGTTTCAAAGCATCAATGTGTTCAGAACGGATCCTTTCTGCAGTTTCTCTTCTTTCTGCGGGATCTTGAGTTCCTTGAAGTAGCATGTACTGCTGTTGCGAGAGGATATCAGTAAAGTTGAAATCATCAGGCTGTGGAACAGTCGAAAGATCTAACAACAAGCCCATGAAGGCTTCCATGACTTTCTTACTTGCAACTTCAAAACGAGCGATCCAGCTGACAAATTCCCCGTTTCCGCGCCAGGTCCTGAAGAGCTGCATGAAACGCCAAAGAAAAACATGGTTTGCTCCCTTGACAAAATATGGTCGCAACGTCTCCTTGAAATACGTAATACCGTTTCTTTCATGACGAAGCTGTTCATTGTCGAGCATCTTTTTATAGTATTCGGCGTTCCCTGTTAGAGCGTTCTTCAATGATGGGCCTAATTTTTCGGCGCTCAATGTGGTGATATTCACCCAGTCATCAATCAAATCTTCAAACTCGAACCAGGATGACTGTCCATCGAAGGATGGGGGAATCTTTGGCGTCATCTTGACACCTGTTGATGGCTGTGCCTCATATGTCCGGAATGTCGAACCTGAGGATCTTGATTGCTGTTGGCGATGACGCGAGCCTTGTGCGGCGAAAGCTTCTTCTGGATCAGTTTCTTCCGACAAGCTGTCGTCATGCTCTTCGTCCGTATCTATGTTAAAGATCTGGACCATGGTCTTTATGTTTCAGACAAGTGACCTACTTGGTTGTCTCCTGTCCGGAATAGCGGACGATTCGGCACGAAGGCAAAATCGACCGTTGCGAAGCAGGAGACACAAGCTCCGCTACCACTTTGAGGGGTAAGTTCCCCCAGAAGTGGCAGTAGCTTTACTGGACCTGATCGAAACACCAAGTGAGGCCACGTGGATCGACGGTGTGCGAGGCAGCGACGAAGCACACCTTTTCTATGGCTATGGATGCAGTATTGGGCTCCGATAGTCTTGAGCCAAATGAATTAGGTCGACAGCAGACTGAAGAACTACATACAAGTCTATCTACAAAGAACAGGCGCTACGCATGTATAGCGTAGACACCTAGGGCACTACAAACACAGGGGGAGGGGCGAGGGGGAGGGGGGGGTGAGGGGGGGAGTTAGACTTGTCAAAAATCCGCGCCGGGGCACAATTAGACTAAAAACAAAACTACTACTAGGACAGCGTACAAACCAATCACCTAAAACACGCCGCGCCCAAGGGCCGGCGGATTTTCACAATGTCTCTTTCACCCTTTCACCTTGTTTTTTCACCTCTCACCCTTTCTTCTTCACCTTCGATCCTTTCTTTTCAACCCTCCGCCGGTGAGGGAGGTAACCCCTGGAACCTCCACAGAGACTCTCCGGAACGATGTCACCTCCGGGAACTGCCCTGGAAGTCTCTGGAATGTGGGGTGCGGCCTCCCGCACCCCCGCCCACCTTTATTTACAGAGCATCCATCCATCCATCCAACCAACCAACCAACCATCCATGCATCCATGCATCCATGCATCCATGCATCCATCAACGGAGTGCCAACCAACCGACCAACCAACCAAGCAACAAAGCGGCCAAGCCAACGAACCGTCCAACAAACCAAGCAACCAACAAACCAAGCAACCAAACCACACAACTCAGTGTTTTCCCGAATTGCTGTCCTGTCCATGCTTGGTTTGCATTGCGGGGAGTCGCCTCCCCTTCCCCCGCACCCCCTCCCGCCTCTATTTACAGAGTCCATCCATCCATCCATCCATCCAGCCAAGCAAGCAAGCAAGCAAGCGCGCACGCACGCACGCAAGGAAGGAAGCAAGCAAGCAAGCAAGGAAGCAAGGAAGCAAGGAAGCGAGGAAGCAAGGAAGCAAGGAAGCAAGCAAGCAAGCAAAGCAAGCCAAGCAAAGCCAAGCAAAGCCAAGCAAAGCCAAGCAAAGCCAA
>CAXAMN010002213.1:70548-75548 GCA_963970005.1 Durusdinium trenchii
CAAGCAAAGCCAAGCAAAGCCAAGCAAAGCCAAGCAAAGCCAAGCAAGCAAGCAAGCAAGGGATTTTTCCCGTCTCAACTATCCATCAATCATTGTATCACGCAATCAATCAACATCAAGCAAGCCAACCAACCAACACACCAAAAAAGTAACATTTTTTTTCCCTGGCCCTGTCCATGATCCATCAATCACTGTAACATGCAATCAATCGATCAACATCAAGCTAGCCAACCAACCAACCAACCAACCAACCAATCAATCAATCAACCAACCAACAAAGGAAGGAGGTGAATGAGAAAGGGTAAAGCAGGTACAGGTAGAGGGCGAAAAAAAAAAAAAGGTTGAGACGGTGAAAAAAAGTCGAGGGTGGACAAAAGGATGGGGTGAAAAAAGGTTCAAAGGAGGAAACAATAGGTTGCCCAAAACTATTGAAGAAGTGTTTTGATTCAGGGCTGAGATAATACATGTGTGAGCAGACTGTCGCCGATTTGTATGGCACGCATGTAGCAGAGATTGAGCACAAAAGTCATACCCACCGTGTTGGTGAACACTTTGGTGCGACGCAGAACCAGAAACGACAGGTTTGCACCTGACGTGAATGTGAGAGTCTTTTGTCAACAGCCTACCTAGTTTCATGTCACCACGGTACGCAGCTGGTGTGTTTGCATCTTGCTCTTCAGTGTTGTGTTGCGCTTCACCGAGTGACTTAGTGCGGCGGTTGTTTTGTATGTCGTATTCTAGCCACGGTGCTGAGTGAATGCAAGGACAAGAATGGCGCAGTTTCTTGATAAACTATGATGACGTATCATGAATACAATTCTTTGCAAGATTTATAGATGTCTGGTGACCAGTAGTACATGAGCACAAACTTCCCCATTTCAGTATGTTGCAACTCCAGGTGCAGCTGCGAGAGTCTGAAGCGTTGCTTGACTGAAGAGAAAGTTTGGCCAAACTGCCATAAGCACCCGAGGTCTTGTATAACCCTCGCGGAGAAAAGCTGCTTTGAAGAACCCGAACCCTTCGCATCTTTGCATCTAGTAGTCATTAGGTTGGAAGCTTACCTCTCCCACCCTCACAGAGAAGGGGGAATGCGGAGCAGAGAGTGCGTCCCGCCTATCAGCCCCCGTTATCCTGGGAATCTGCAGATAGGTAGAGCTTGCGAAATCTTTGCAGATTCTTTGCAGAATCTTTGGTTTTGCTTGCAAACTCTTTGGTTTCCTGGAGCCAGAGGCTTCGTGAGAATCACCAGCGCGCTTTCTACAACATGCAGAGCAGGTTTTGCGACCAGGACCCGCCGGGCGGTTGTTGACTTCTTTGCGTTTTTGCATTGCAAGGCAAAACTTCATATTTTGCACTTCCAAGTCTCAATTCGAAGCTACTAGGGGCTCCTGGCCTTACCACTAGGAACAAGAAGCTACTAGGGGCGCTCAATTCGAACGTTGGACAGACTTTACATCCTTTTCTTTGAGAGTGCCGTGAAGGACACCTTGTCAGATTGGAGCGCCCAATCTTGGCTGCCCAAGCCTTCGCTGAGGCTCCGACATTTCTGCAAGCATAACTGCGTAAGACATAACTACATCAAGTACTATCTCAGATTTACCAAGGTACAAATTTACCATGGACGGACATACTTTTCCCGTTTGCGCGCTCTCTCCCCCAATAAGTTTCTCACATTGCCGAGATTCGTTGAGCCGTTGCACTTACTCATACAGTACTCACATCTGACATTCACCTGATGAGTTCCCTCCTTGAGTTTTCACTGTGAGTTTCCACAAAGCTGATCGTCAAGTTTGCTCTAAGAGGTATCGTTACAGTGTGATTGGCATTTGTACTGTGTTCGTTTGTTGAGCGGCACATGCCTGTGCCACTTCCTCGTCAAGTCTCCTTGTAGTTTGTTGTGAGGTTTCTGTTTCCTGGTCCTTCAGGCATTCTACATTTTGCCTTCAAACCTACATTCAGTCCGTTTCAGCAGTTTTTTTTGTGGACAATTGTGGTCTTGGTTTGCAAAAATAAAGGATTCTTTTGAGAGGCCTGCTCAGACTGTTCTAGCCTTGGCTTTGGTATGTGTATGTTGGGTAGACAACAGCTTGGCCAGAGGACCCGCTCTTATCAACTTTGCCGCTCTTTATATATAGGGGATTCATACATGCTTACTTAGCCTTGCAGGCCCGTCAGCAGGACATTTCGGAAGAATAGTCCCTTGCACCATAGGAAAAACACACTCTCCAAAACAGAAGAGATGCCCATACTTCCGCCCCGCAAGCCAAAACTCCACCCGATTGGAGCTAGCCCTTTGTGACCCTGGACAGTCTTAATTTAGCTCCCTCTCCAAGACGAACAAAGTCTGATTCAGGGACTATGATTCAGAATTCAGCACAACTTGGAAGACAAAAACTGACACTCAGAAATCAAACTCTGAGTGTCAGCAACAAATGGTGAAAGACCAGGCTGTGCACAAAATTTCCGGCAGAAGAACATGCAATCGGTAGGCCAGGTATGTGGATGAGCTTCACAGAAGGTCTTTGGTTTTCGTGGGTTTCTGTGGGGTTCGTAGAGGACTTGTTTTGCTATTCTCGAAAAGGTTAGGAGCCTGTTTGCCTTTGCAGCAACACTGGCCTCTGGCCTATCAAAATCCCCATTGATGTTGCCCGTGCACAATCCTCAAGCCACCAGTTGTATTGGTTGATCACCGTTTTCGTTTCACAAGTGGCCGTTTCGACGTCGCATCTGGGTTTGGTTTGAGAATCAGGGTGTGGTATCGGAGTCATGGTTTCCGAATCCGAGTGTACGAATCATAGCCTTCGACTCATGTCGAGTTTCCGATTCATAGTTTCCGAATCCGTCCTTGACCCTTGACCCTCCAAGACAACTAACTTAGAGCCAAAGGTTTGCTCGAACACGGAAGTTTGTGCAACCGAAAGATGTTGAAGAAATCTCCCACACCCACTCCATGCAAGATATTTTCGTGCACTTTTTGACAAGGGTTTCTTTTGCAGGCCGCATCCTTGCACAAGGCAGGACATCGTGAAAACAGGCTGGGAGAAAGCCATTCGGAGATTCTGATATTTCAGCCTGCATAATTTGACTCAATCCATTTCAAATTTCTTAAGGGGCCATCCACTCCATATGCAATAGAGATTGAGTTGAGAGAGAGAGAGAAATTGGTGTCTGAAGCCGATATTTGTGGCACACTGCACAGACAAGAGCTCTACTCAAGAAGTTTGAGCTTGTTTCTTGCCGACTGCGTTGTTCAGCATAGAATGGTTAGATCATCCGGATGTTTAAACTAACTCAACCTTGTGTTTTGGTGGTCTAGTCCTTCAAAGGGAGAACGAGCATATCTAGAAGAATCTGTCTCTGCGCAAGAGAATTTGCCGGTATTTTTGCAGGCTTTAAGACTGGAGACCAGAGTGGGGTGCCTTGACAGCATGTGCCATCGGGAAAGTCCACTGATGTTGATTTAAGTGAACGCACTACTGGCTCTAGCCCAGTGTTTTCCTTTTGCTTTCCATCTATGCTTTTCTTCCGTTTGGTTTCCAACTATGGTTCACCATGGCAGGAGAAACTGAAGTTTGTGGTCCTGACAGTTCTGTTTTTGCTTGGTGGCATCAAAGTTGCACACAAAAGTAGTCGTAGATACGGGAACCATTGAGAGACCCAGCAGAACTCACAGCACGCAGCTTGGAAGAAGAGGAACATTTGATCACGCACCATCTCCAGTTTTGAATCAACTGTAGTACTTAGGAGGATAACCGAGTAAGGACCTTTGTATATCGGAGAGCTTTGTTTTTCAGACAATATTTCTTGTTGCAGCGCTTCTTCAGCATTTACAGTAGTTTGGCAGTTTGAGAGTGGTTGGATTTGGCAACGGACTGCTGGCCCGCCACTTGACAACTTGACAGGCAATTTCGACGAGCACATTTCCCGACGATCGTTTGGGCAATGCTGGTGCAACCACGTTGCTAGCCTGGAACCAGGCTTTCATCAGTCATTGCGATGCTGGCAGTTGGCAAACTCAAAAGACAGACAAGTGACTGTACATGGGCAACTTGGGAAACAGTAGCATTGTCCTGCACTTTCCAGATATACAGAGTAGAGAGAAAGAGAGAGAGAGAGAGTTGGTCAAACACAGACGAGATCATAGGGCAGAAGAAAGTACAAACAAGCGGCAAGTAGAGATCGGAGAGCATCAAAAGCGATTATAATGGCAAAGACTAGGGAAACATGAGGGAGTGGCCACTTGACAAACTCTTGCCCATACCTTGGCCATCAACACTCAAAAACACCGCGCTAGGCCCTTTGGCACAATAACCATTCTGTTTAACCAAATGTAGTCCTTGATAGATTTTGTGCAATCTGGAAGTCTTTTGACGCACTTCAGGTATCAGGTGTAGATTCTGCAGTTGATAAGTCGCTTGATATGACTCTGCAGCCCTGAATCGGTTCTGGTGTCTTCTTCCTTCGGGTGAGCCCTTTTGTGTATCAGAATCCTTATGCGCTTTCTTGTGTCAGAACCGCTGGATTACGTGGCAAAACTAGAAGAAAGCGCTGGCTGAACAACAAAGTGCATACATTTCTGTTACATCTCTTGAATCTCTTGTCTTTTTGACTGCAAACTGGCCTGGCTAAGGCTTATGGTGCGCAATATTCCTGTGCGCTACACGCAGGACTTGTTTTCCTGGGTTGATCTCTCAACAAAAGAAATCTGTGTTTTCTGCGAGTCAAAAGCACTGGCCATTCTGTTGCGGGCAGATGGATCCTGTCAGGAGATGCTTTTGAAAGAATGGCCAAATCGAGGCACGTATGATTTTCTGTGCCTTGCCTTTGTGTTTAGTGCTGCAGTTGCCAGTCTAGCCGTGCCTTTTGGAATCAACGTTCTGCTGGGCAAGTGTTGCGAGCCTGAGGTACTTGCCAATATGTATTAAGAAGAAGTGCAACTTGACAATCTTTGGCTCGATCCACAAAAGCTTGGACAGCTTCATTTCTATGTACTTTCGGCT
>CAXAMN010002213.1:80548-84450 GCA_963970005.1 Durusdinium trenchii
AGAAAAGGTCCATCAAAAGGTTGCTGAAGAGTAAAACTTTAGTTTCCCTAAAAATCTAGGAACCAAATCATTAGTGCGAGCGCTTCTTCAAGGAAGCGTGAGCTATCCTGCGTCCAGTTGGGAGCTTGTTTACTACTTAACTAAGTAAGGAGGTAGGGCCACGGGCTTTTAAAGAACAGTTTGCGAGCTCCAGCAACCATTGGTGGCTTCTTTGGAGCCACCATTTCTATTCTATTTGTTGGGTCCGTGCAACGACAGACACTAGCCACTATTGGAAATAGATGGAAATAGTCTTCGTTTTTTTGTAGCAGAACTTATCCTTATCAAGGGCCTCTTCATTTGTTCCCAGGTCCAACTTCTTGGACAAGACCATTTTTCTTGGCTGGCTTGTTTGCCTTTTATAAAGTTTTCTCCGCCCATTCATCCCATGCTACCCACGACGCTCCGTGTGTATACTAAAATTTGATTCCCTTTGAAAGAGGAACTGTATCTTTGCAAACATTGAGTCTGTTCAGCCAAGGAGAGGCTCTTGTTCTTCAGCGCCAGGAAACCGTTGGATATCAGTACCTTGAAGCACTAGCGACCGTCCCTCTTTCTCCTCATTCTTCCAATCTGCGTACCATTTGGAGTAACAAAGCGCTTGCAGATGATGCAGTCAAAGCTGAAGCTATGGCAAAAAGCATCTCCATTGTCCAGAAATTCGGCTCCTTGCTTTCAATCCTCAGGTCTTGCAGATCTACAAGGTTTGGAGAAGAACTTGCTGCAATGCATGAACAACAAGAGCCTTTTCTGCAGTTACACAGCACTTGGTTCAACAGTTTGTAGTAGTGCCAATTCCACCCAGCCAAGGACGTCTCGCATTCGTAATATTCGATTTCAGCCAGCAGTTTTCAAAGGCAGCCTTGGCTGGAGCAAGGATCTGTCTTTTCACTGGCATGTCGAAAAATGATCCTCTTTGCTGCACTCTAAAGGCACTTGTTTCTGCAATACATGTAGATCTTGCAGTCTCACCAGAGCCGCAGAATGTGCATTGGAACTGCTCCGAAACAGTGGCAGAAAATGAGAAGCCAAGACCCAAACTATGTCAGAGTTGTTTGAGCATACCCTGTGAGGTAGTGAGCGGGTGAGTGTCGAGAGTGTTATGAAGGCGGGAGACATGCATCATATGGTCGAGAGATCGTGCTGAGTATTTATCAGCTTCTTGACAATTTTTTGACACCTCAGCCAACTCCACTGTCCACAAGCTGAAGATTTTGCCAGGACCTACGTGAAAAGCTGCACCCCGAATACCAATACGAGGAGTTTCACTTGGTCTCTAAGAATCAGCAACATGATCCCTGTCCCGATCGCAAAATATGTGTATATATATATATTTTTCCCCAAATGCGTAGCGAAGGGTTCTCGTTTAACTCTGGGGGTCTGGGGGTAGAGCCTTGTTCACGACTCGTTATCTGAGCGACCGCAACCGTCCGCAACTGTTCGCAGCCGTTCGCGGTAGAGCGCTAAGGCGCTGCCGTTGGGGGGAAGTTTTGGAGAGGGTTTTGGATGGAAGCGTGACGTGTCAGATTCGTGTGAACTAGCGAGGAAACGTGTGGAAACGTAAGATGTTGAAGTGTGGAGGATGATTTCACTGCGCAGGCGCAGCGTTTTGTGAGATCGGAAGTTTTCTGCGCAGTCACATCGGGATTGGCGGTTGGAGAGTGGTATCACTTTTCGTGGCAGGCGCAGTGCTTTGTGCGGGTTTTGAGGTGTGGACGTACGATTTTCGTGGCAGGTGCGGGGAATCGTGAGGTTGCGAGGTGTGGCGGAGGTCACAATTCGTGGCAGGTGCAGTACTTTGTGCGTGTTAGACGTGTGGACGCGCAAATTTTCGTGGCAGGCGCAGGGAATCGTGAGGTTGCAAGGTGTGGTGGAGGTGAATGTCGCTGTGACATTCGGATTGGCGTGTGAGCGGGTGTTGCTTGGAGGGGATGGAATGGAATCGCAAAACTGCTTGGCAGGGCTGCTTGATGAGTGTGCTCCGATGCGGCTTCCCGCTCGACTTTGAGAGGAAGTCTTGTACGAAAGGCTCGTTTCGGAGAGTTGACGCGTGACTTTTGGAGGAAGTCTCGTACGAAACGCTCGCTTTGTAGACTTGAAGTGCTCGTGCGAAACACTCGTTTTGCAGACTTGAAGTGTGACTCGCATGAAACGCTCGTTTTAGTGACGTGACAGTTGACTGGAGACTTTAGTAGTAGTAGTAGTAGTAGTAATAGTAGTAGTAGTAGTAGTAATAGTAGTAGTAGTAGTAGTAGTGCCCCACAAGAGTGTCCTACTGAGAAGAGTGCGCCGCGAGAGTGTCCCACGAGAGTGTCCGACAAGAGTGTCCTACAAGAGTGTCCCACAAGAGTGTCCTACAAGAGTGTCCCACAAGAGTGTCCGACAAGAGTGTCTCGCAAGAGTGTGCCACAAGAATGCCAGACAAGAGTGTCCTGAAAGAGTGACCCACAAGAGTGTCTTACAAGAGTGTCCCACAAGAGTGTCCCACAAGAGTGTCCTGCGAGAGTGTCCTACAAGAGTGCCTCGCAAGAGTGTCCTACAAGAGTGTCCCACAAGAGTGTCCTACAAGAGTGTCCCGCAAGAGTGTCCCACAAGAGTGTTCTACGAGAGTGTCCCGCAAGAGTGTCCTACAAGAGTGTCCCACGAGAGTGTGACGCAAGAGTGTCCGACTAGAGTGTCGGATGAAAGTGTCCTACAAGGGTGTCCCACAGGAGTGTCCCGCGAGAGTGTCCCACAAGAGTGTCATATAAGAGTGTCCCACTAGAGAGGCATCTAGATCAACAAAAACTAAAAAGAGCATCAAAAAATACAAGAGGATCAACAAATATTAACGGATAAAAAAATATTCCTTGATAGGCCTCTTCTGCTGCTCTCCTGACCCTGTGGTCTGCGGGTCCTCTGGTCCTTTGGTCCGCTGGTCCACTGGTCCGCTGGTCCCTTGATCCTCTGGTCCACAGGCCATTTGGCCGCTGGTCCTTTGGTCCTGTTCCGGTCCCGTGGTCTCCTGGTCTCCTTCCTGGTCCTTTGCCCTCCTGCTCCTCTGGCCTGCGGGTTTCCTATGGTTTTCTCCTTGTTCTTTCACTGATGCTTTTTGATGTCTTTGGTCCTTTCTCTTGTAGCTTATTGGCCGCAGTTTTCCTGCAAACGTACAATGCTTTTGGCTTCGGTTGCCTTAGGTCCTTTTGTGCACTTTTAGATGCCCTTCACTGAAAGGGCGATAGGGTACATAGTTTCCAGTGATTTCTTTTGTGGTGCTGTGTTTTAACGTTTGGTTCGCTTTCGGGGGGGGGGCTGCGCCCTCCCCCTCAACCCTCCTCCAGCACCACGAAATCTGCACTCTGCACTGCGCGTGCCACGAAAACTAACTATGTAAAGGGTCGCCCATCGCATTTGCACGTTGTCCTCCTTTTGCCATCGTTTTGACCGCGCCCCTGTCTGTGGCGCTAGAATATATTTTTTTGATCCCCTCTTTAATTTTTTGATCACCGTTGAATATTTTTTTGTTTTCTTTTTAATTTTTGATCCCTTACCCCACTAGAGAGTCCTAGAAGAGTGTCATATAAGAGTGCCCCACAAGAGTGTCTGACAAGAGTGTCCTACGAGAATGGCCCCCACAAGGGTGTCCTACAAGAGTGCCTTACAAGAGTGTCCTCCAAGAGTGTGACACAAGAGTGTCCTACAAGAGTGTTCCGCAAGAGTGTCCCACAAGAGTGAGTGTCATACAAGGTGCCCCACAAGAGGGCACAAGACTGTCCCACAACGGTTTCTGAACAAGAGTGTCCCACAAGAGTGTTTCCTACAAGAGTGTCGAAAATCTTTAGGGGATACCTTGAGTTTGTCTTGTGAAGCAAGTGTTGGCGCGT
>CAXAMN010002213.1:84550-119550 GCA_963970005.1 Durusdinium trenchii
CCCCCCCCCCCGCCCCCTTGGAGTTGATTTTTCAATACAGACCCCCCCCCCTTTAAATTAAATTCTCTCCTGGAGAACGTCTTCGTGAGCCTCTCATGATTTTAGGATAGTTGAAACCCTCTTGAACATTCAGAAAGAGTGCATATGAAATTCTAATCACGAAAGGTGTTCCCTGAGGGGATACATACCTAGAGTTTGTTTTGTGAAGCACGTCAATTCTCTCCTGGGGAACGTCTTCGTGAGCCTCTTATGGTTTCAGGATAGTCCAAATCCTATGATGCTCCGATTCAATGCTCACCGATGATCTGAGCCATGGGGCAAGTTTGTTTTCCTAAGAATTTTTTTGAACATTTCGAGAGCATATGTTTGAACATTTAGAGTGCATATGAACATATATTTACGAAAGGTCGCCTCCGAGGGGATAAATCACCATGTCGGACATTGCATTTTTGTTCCTGCCTCTCGCGTTCTCTTCTCTTCCCGCTGTCCTACCTTTCGTGTCTCCCTCCTCTCAAGTTGGGTGTTCGTTTTCGAGTACGTGTTTGCATTCGGGTTCGTGGGTTCCATCTTTTTTTCTAAAGCCCGCTCTGCCCTGCTTCCTTACTTAATCAAGTAGGCGCCTACTTAATTAAGGGCCAACTTGTACGCTCCTAGCTACTGAACGCAGGATAGCGCTCACAGTTGTTTCATTTAGTTTTTAGAGTTTTAGGGCAACTTAACTTTGATTGGCTGGAGCGCTCACATGATTTCATACATATTTGAGATTCGGGGTTCGAGCTGGGCAGTTGGAACCGCAATGTGATGGCATCAGGGGACGGCTTCAAAGGTCCAAGGTCCCACCGGTATGACCAACAAGGGTGCAGGGTTTGTGGGTTCCAAGCAACAAATTGAAAACAGCACCTGGTTCTAGAGTTCCACACTTCGAGAAAACTTTAGGCAGACAATCAGAGATTTCTCGAGACTCGAGAACACTTTAGGCAGTAGAAACCCGCATTCGGACACATAAATTTCAAAGGAAGCTTGAACAGTTGACGTCTTGTCAACACATGTTGACTCTACATCATCAGCAACATCAAATGGCCCCTCGAGCAACAGGAGAAATCACCTCACCTCTCATCACCTCGCTACCTTCCAAATGATCTATTGTAGGTTCTTTTCTTCGAAAGTTTCGCCCCTGCCTCTTCGAGATCTGTCCGTATGCCAGAAGCGAGGTCCTCCTTCGAAGAACCACTGATCAATCATGGTGCTCAAAACAGAGAAGACCTCAACCAGAACCTAACCCAGTTAAGGTTCTTTTTTTGGTCAGAGCATGGCAAAAGGAAAGAGCAACTCAAATCCTTTTCTATGTTAATGTCGGTAAATGAGAAGGCGGCTAATAACTTGCATCACGCATCGCATTGGCAGGAACTTGGAAAGCTTGGGGCTGAAGCTTTCCCTTTTGACGGGGCCGTTTGGGAGACCGGTCCCACCCATTGTGATGGGGACGATGTGCAGTCGACCAACCGGCTTACCTTGTGATAAGGTGAGCTGAATCGATTGCAAACGGTTGCGCTTTGGCGAGATTTGGGTATATTAGATCAGTTGTGCTTATTGTATCTTATTATCTAAATCTTGCACGATCTTGTTGGCTAACAGGAGAGTTCAAACCCTTGGGACCGGGACGCTTGCCCTTGCCGGGCCCAGTTGCGCTGTAGCTGCAATTTTTCAACGAACAAGCGCTGTGTCCAGCATGTGCCCCAACCCCTCAGGGTCATGGGATGCAGCGGTGCTTATCTCGGAACTAGTTTCTTGTGAATGCCAAGGCATGGTGAATGCCGAAGGACTTGGCAAGACTGCACATGGAAACCCTGCGGCTTGCTTTCTTATTCCAGGGCTTGGAATAGGCCACTTCCAGAGCCAGTTTCGACTCCAGAAGTGTCGGATTCGACCGCGCGGACTTGGCAATTCTGAAAAAGTCATTGTACATCAGTGCTTCTGTGCTTTGGGTGTTAGTTGGTCCTTGTCATCTACATCTTGAGTGTAGTACCGGAAATTTGTCTTATTCAGGCCGCGTCGATATCTCCCGACCAGTTTCACTAACCAGTGGAGCATTGAGCAGCATGCCTGCTTGCTCTAGCCAAAACTTGGCTGCTCTTTGGGAAAAGGCAGATTGGTGAATCGCCGCAGGACATGATAGTGATCTATATCAAGGCTCCTCTTGGTTTTATTGCTTGTGGGCTGCCTCCCTTGCCTCATATCAAAGCTCAACACTTTCATTGGTTGATTGCGGCGGTTCGTGCTCTCAGCTTTGGATTCGCTGCTGGGAGCTGGACATTGCGACCGAGTTCTGGTTGCTGCTTGCGCACCAAACTTTAGAACTCCTGTGGTCCAAGAGAAGGCCACATGTGCCCTAAATTGGCCGGACTGTCTGTGTATTCATTACCGGCCAACCTGGACCGTCCAGCAAGTGTGGCGAGAATGGCCGTTTTAGGGCACCAGAATCCATCTAGAATCTTCTTGTCAACCTCGGATCTTTGTGACGGGAGCAGAATGTTCAACTACTTTACTGCAATGTCTGCAAACACGTATGTACGTAGTACACAATTTACACAATCAATATCATCGCTCCTGGGAGGTCTAGTTGCAAAACTTTGTCAGCGAGCATAGATCCGGGTACTTGCTTCCAAATGCGTGATCGTGTAGACTACAGGGCGCACGACTGCTGGCATGCTGGAAAAGGGAGGCACCTCCATGGCAGATTGGCAGCTTGCTGGCAGCTTCAGGTACTTGAGTTTGTCGGATTGAGTTTGATTGGGATTTGCTATCACGACGTCGTGTTTATTGGCTTTTTGATTCTGCGGATCTTGAAACAGGACGCACAAAACGAGAAGTGTACAACTAGGTACACAAGACCACAGGCTGAAACGCCTGCGTGTTTGGCTCAAGAAAACAAAGACCGCTTTTCGTGAAGCATGGGTTATGAGCCCAAGCGGTCGTAGCTCGCCATGTCGATGCTGAGCAGACGGCGTGCAGCCTCGAAAGAGCGGCAGATGACCGCGGATGAGCGTTTGGACCAGCTCATCGCGGAGCAGACGCCAGCCAGGCGGACCCAAAGCGCGGAACCCAGCTCGAGAAGACCGGCGCTGGTGAAGAGCACGAAGCAAGCCTTGGTGGACAAACAGCCAATGGGGGCGAGGACAGAGCCTCGAGCCGCAGGAACTGAGGGTGGCCAGCTTGCGCTGGATCCACCGCCGGGCACCATGCTGGCCGGACTACTTCCTCCTCTACCTGGTGGAGCTCTTCTGGGTGGTGGACAACATGGGATGGTGGATGTGGCTCAGGCGCAAATGCGAGAGCAGATCCCTGGGTGGCCAATGCTCCAGGGACCATATCCGCAAGGATATCCTGTGGTCTTCCATCCTGGAGGACAGTTGGATGCTTCCGGGCAGATGCCCATCCTTCCAGGACGTCGCGAACGTGAGGGAGGAGCGTTGGTGGAAGAACCTCCAGTCAGAACGCTGGAGCTATCTCCTGGTGATCGAGAACGCCAACGTGGGGGACCTCAGCCTGAACAAGCTCTTCGACCCGGCCGTGGACCTGAACAAGATGGTGAACTACCTGGACGAGCTGTGGGGACTGCGGGTGCTATGTCGAGGCAACAGTCGCCTATCAACCCTTGGTCAGCGGAAAAGATCAAGGAAACCATGAATCTCCCACCGAGCCAAAGCCAAGAGGCGGGAGAGACCGTTGAACTTCTTCGCCAACGAGTTCTTCGTGATGCCGAACAGCGTTTTGCTGATGGTGTTCGACAGCTGCTGGGAGGAGGCAATCCGCCTTCCGATGCTTCGTTCAAGACGGCTGCGGAGAATGGAGGCGCAACACAAGGGGATGGGAAGCAACAGGTGCCGGAAACCGGGGGACCACGGCAGCCTTCGGGGACTGGAACACAGGTGGCTTCATCCTCAACTATGACGACAAATGGTGGTGTTCCTGTTCCTGGAGGCAATCTTCCTGGACCTGGACCCGTTCAAGGAACCGGACCTGGAGTATGTTTCCCTTGGCCATATCCCCCTGGAATTCAGCTTGGACCAGGTGGATGGGGTGCTATCGGGCTACCGCCCAATGGTGGTGGAGGTGGCGGAAACTATGGACCTGGCCTGGTTGGTGGTGCCCCTATGTATGGGGGCAGTGAGGAATCGGTCAATGAGACCTTTCGTAGTGTGGATCTACCTCCACTTCCTTCGGACGCCAATGCACTGTCCTTCGGTGATTGGTTAGCCACGATCCAGCCTTTGATCGCGGACGTGAGTGTGTCGGCGGAGGAATGGTGGGCTAGGGTGTTGATGAGCTGTATACCCAATGGTTGGCTTCGGATCCCCTTCAACGTCTTCGGTTGGACACTGGCACTTCCTCGGCGGCTACAAGGTGGCCTAGGACCGAAAGGAGGATGACCAGTTTGTTGTTGCAGGCAGTCCCCGACAACATCAAGGCGGAGGCTGTGGCTGCGAGGAAGCTGAGCGTGACCCATTTGTTGTTCACGCTGTTCGTCAAGTTTCAACCTGGCGGACAAGGTGAGAGGGTCACTCTCATCCGGTTTTTGACGGAGCTCAAAACTACGGGCTCTATGGTTGAACTGGCGCAGAACCTGCGTCAATGGCGGAGATGGTGGAATCGGGCTCAAGAGTTGGCGGTGATGTTGCCAGACCCTGTCATCTTGGCGGGTGTTTTGACTCGGGCTTCGGACGCCATTGCCAAGTCTGGTGCGCAAGCTGCATACCGGTTGTCGGTGTGCAGGCAACAGTTGCAAATTGATACAAGACCCAACTTGGACTCCATCAAAACCTTCGCGGAGCTGCTGCAGGCTGAGACCGAAGAGCAGGCGTTGGGCGCT
Source organism: Durusdinium trenchii (assembly GCA_963970005.1). Classification (NCBI taxonomy): domain Eukaryota; class Dinophyceae; order Suessiales; family Symbiodiniaceae; genus Durusdinium; species Durusdinium trenchii. The sequence continues at coordinate 89,421 of CAXAMN010002213.1, forward strand.
GGAGGAATTGGGGGAGCGGGAAAAACGACCGTTCCATTTGTGAAGGCAGCAGCTTTGGGGGCTTCATCAACGACGGCGACTTCGGCGACGGGAAATGCGCAGGAGTCCAAGGCCGCTGGGGTGGAGTTCAAGGGCGACTGTCGCTTTTGGTTGTCGGACAAGGGCTGTCGAAGAGGGGATCGATGCAAGTTCAAGCATGGCACCCTCAGCCCAAAGGAAAATCGGTGCTTCTTCTGTTCCGGCCTCAACCACACTCGGCGTGATTGTCCGTATGTGAGGAAGGAGTTCGGGAAGGAGGAGAATGTGAGGGTGGCTAAGGTGCTGGGGGAGGACTCACAGCCTTCTTCGCCGGAAAGAGAGCCACTCAAGGTGAAGGTTGAAGAGGCCACTGGAGCTTCGGGGAAAAAGACTGAGGCGGAAGCCGGTTCCGGAGTTGCAGGGGGTCCCATGCCGAACAAGTCGGACTCCATCGACACCTTGATGGGGGAGGCATCGGCTCTGTTGAAGTCATTGCGGAGCGCCAAGGTCAAGGCCATCAAGCTCAAGTTCATGGACGGGGGTGGCAACTTGGACGCGGGCACCGCATTGGGGCTTTTGGATGGTGGTGCAACTCACCCCCTTCGTCAAGCTCTACCTGGTGAACTGGAAAAGGCTGAGAGGGTTCATGTGGAGTTGGCACATGGCTCAATCATGCTGCACCAAGACCCGGTGACGGGTACGTTGTTGTCGGCCGACGCGGTGGAGCCCATCGTGCCGGTCCGAGGGTTGATTGAGCTGGGCTACAAGATGGTGTGGTCCAGGAGTGGTTGTGCTGTGGAGCACCCCCGCAAGGGGAAGATCGTTTCCCGCCTTCGTGAAGGTTGTCCCGTGGTGCTGGAGGAAGATGCCCTGCTGCTCATCCGGGAAATCGAGGAGGTGGAGAGGAAAAAACATGATGATGTCTACCGGGAGGAGAACTTGGAGGAGGAGCTGCTGACGTGGTGGAGCCAACGCTTCCCCGAGGTTCCTGCCAGGATTTTCCGGTACATGACGGAGGAGCATGATTTTGGTGGTGGTGCTCTTCCATGGAATCGACGGCAGCGACGACGGCTGCTGGCGGCTAAACGTGTGGTGCTTCATCTCTTCGCAGGGGAAAAGGCCGAAGAGTGGGAGGAGCTCAAAAAGTATGACTGCGAGGTCATCACCTTGGACATCATGCACAATAAGTCGCAGGACCTGCACAGCCCGGTGTTGTGGGCTTTCTTGATGCGTTTGGCCAGGCAAGGAACTTTGGCAGCCATCATAGGTGGACCCCCATGCCGAACGGTGTCGAGGCTGCGATTTAGGCGACCAGGCCCAAGGCCACTTCGAGATCGAGGAGCGCATCGCTTCGGGTTACCGAACCTCAGCGTTGCAGAGCAGCGGTTGGCGGACCACGACGCGGCCCTCGTCATCAAGCAGGTTGGACTCTATCTGGCCACGGAAGAAGCCAAGGTGGAGGTGGGTGGACCAAAAGGAACTACGGGCTTCCTGTTGGAGTCTCCAGCGGACCCGGCCAAGATGGTGGGGGATGGTGGACGAATGCCGTCTTTCTGGAGTTGGCCGGAAGTTTTGGGTTTGTTGGAGGAGGAGTCCATGGGGATGGTCACTCTAGATCAGGGTGCCGTGGGGCATTCCAAAAAGAAACCGACATCGCTGCTCACCAACATGCCGGGGATGATGGAACTACATGGACTTCGAACACGAGGTGATGATGAACCCCTTCCTGATGACCTACAAGCCAGCATTCAGGCATCAAAGTCCTGGTCTTTGTGGGCACCTGGATTGAGAGCTGCGATTAAGGAGTCTCTCCGATGCATGTTGGAGCAGGGTGCAGCACAACAACGAAAGATAGCCAAGCTATCGCAAAAGGAAAAGGATATGTGGGCGACACACTTTCGCCAAGGACATCGACCCTTTCGCAGGGACTGCAGGCTTTGTATTGAGCAGGCAGGAACCCAAAAGCCGCATCGACGTCGAGGGGACATCCAAAGAATGTCATCGGCGTGGTCAGTGGCGGTGGACATCGTGGGCCCGCTATCTATGACAAGGGATGGCGCGTCAGGGCGGGTTGTTCGCTATGCTATGATCGCGGTGGCATTGGTCCCGGACTTCAACGCGGTGGCGGAGGACGACGTGGCGGAGAAGGACGTGGCGGAGAAGGACGTCGCGGCGAAGGATGGGGCGGAGGATCAACGTGATGAAAAGGTTCCTACACCCAAGGAGGACTCTACGCCGGAAAAGGTGGTGGCGCCAGAACGGGGGGAGGATGTGGGGGTGATGGAGGAGTGAGGAACAGGACATCATGGATCCAGCCCATGACTATGACTTTGAGGCGGAGCTCCAAAAGTGTCAACGTGGAGTTCCTTTGAAGCACGTGACCTGCATGGAGGTGCTGGAATCCCGGGCCAAGGCTGAGGTGATTGTCGGCTTGCAGAAGTTGATCACCAAGTATAAGGCCATGGGGGTGGCGGTGAACCGCTTGCACACCGACAGGGCGAAGGAGCTCATCAGTAAACAGGTGGAGGCATGGTGCAGTCGATGGGGGATTGTACAAACGTCCACTGGAGGAGATGACCCTGCTGCCAACGGCCATGTCAGCGGCCATGTAGAGGCTGAGGTGAACCAAGTCAAAAGGCGCGCAAGGCTACTGCTGGCGCAACATGAATGCGCAGGTCAACTCTGGCCATCGGCGATGAGGTACGCGGTGGAGGAGAGGCGAAGACGCCAGTTGGAGGAGCTTGGAGTTCCAACATTGCCTATGCTGCCATTCTATGCCACTGTGTATGTGAAGGCGAAGAAGTGGCATAAGGAGGGGGGGCTAATGGCACCATTTGTGAAGGGCAGACTGATGTGTCCAAGCCCCATGATGAACGATGGATGGGTGGTGCAGGCTGAGGATGGCAAGATCCTTCATGTTCGAGAAGCTGTACAACCGAACACTGAGGCGGAGGATCTACGTCGGGAACTTGAAGACCAACAAGCGCAAGTCCGCCTACAGTTGGAGGAGGAGCCACGACCAGGCCAACCATACCATCGCATGTGGGGGAAACAGCCATTGGATGGACAACCACGCCTTCCTCAAGCTGGAGGACAACAGGGTGCGACTATGCCAACAGCGGGGGGGACTTCTTCTCCTTCTTCTTCGACAGCTTTGGGCACAGCTTCGGGCGCAGCAGGTCCTGGGGGAGTTGCTGGTGAGACCGCGGGAGCTGGAGACGCGAGGCCCGGGGGAGCTGTGATATGGAGAGACAACCCTCTGGCCATTCCTATCTCGACTACATCGTCATCATCCAAAGGTGTGCGGACGTTGAGGGTTGAGACTGGGGACGAAGGAGCATTGGCCGCTGTTGACATCGAGCCGCACTACCAAGGGGCGAGGTGGTTGTCAGTGCAAGAGCTAGAGGACTCCTGGGGTGACCAACAGGGGTGTCTACAAGAGCAGCTTTTGGGGTGCATCAACCAAGTGCCGACCACGGAGGAGCAGGGGGCGGTGCAGGGTGAGTTGGTGAATCACCTTCTGGGCTGGCGCGATGAAGTTGAAGGTCAGTTGATGGAGCTGAGTCGGGTGGCCAAGGCCCTACAGATCCGACTATGTGCTCTTCAAGCTCAAGGTCAACAAGGTGGAGAAGGTGAACAGGTCCTGCAGACCATGACCGTCCCGCTCTCGGAGGTGCGGGAGAATGCGGACGCATGGAGGCCTTCGTTCCAGTATGAGTACGACGTGCTGGTCAAGGAGACTGAGGCGGTGGTCCCCGCGAAGAGGCATTTGTTGGCGCCGGGCACGGAGCTGGTTCCGGGGAAGATGGTCTGTTGCAAGAAAGGGGGCACAGGAGCTAAGAGATCGAGGGCGGTGATCTGCGGCAACCTGGCTTCGGAGCAAGCTGATCCACCTCCTGGAGGTTTGCCTGGTGGCTCCTACGCAAGTGGGGCGGATGGGGTGCTCATTCGGGCATCGCTGTTGGAGGCCAGTCAACGTCGTTGGGAGATCACTTCGTTGGACGTGAAGTCCGCGTTTCTGCAAGCTCCTCGACCACATCAACCAGGTGGCAAGCCCGTGGCAGTTCAGCCGCCGAAGGTGATGGTGGACCTGGGAGTCTGTGAACCGGATGAGGTCTGGCTCATCAGAAAAGCACTCTACGGGTTCAATACGAGTCCATCGTATTGGGCGATCTACAGGGATCAGGTCCTGGAGGAGCTGACGTGGGAGGACAACAACGTCGCCTACCACCTGATCCAGACCAAGGAGCGCAACTTGTGGCGCATTGTGGAGAAGGAGACGCAGGTGGTCAGAGGCCTTCTCTTGGTGTACGTCGACGACCTTCTCGTGATGGGAGATGCAGTGGCACGACCTGGTCTTCTCAAGTGCATCCAGTCCCGGTGGAAAACGTCCACGCCCGAGACGGTGGATGACCAGGGTTGGGTGAGGTTTTGTGGGTACGAGCTCAAAAGCCATGAAGGAGGTTTGTTGTTAGGTCAACCCTCCTACCTGGGTGAGTTGCTGCAGAGGCACAACATCGTGGACAAGAAGACGGTTCCACTGCCAAAGGACGCCGTACCTCCTCCAGAGGTGGAAGAAGGGGTGACGGCGGAGGAGATCAAGAAGGCGCAGGGCATCGTGGGGGAGATCCTGTGGGTGGCCATTCGCAGTCGGCCTGACCTGTCCTATGCCATCAGCGCTATGGGAAAAGAGGTCACAAAACGGCCGAGATGGGTGCTTCGGGTGGGACAACATGTTCTGGAGTACTTGAATGGCACGATGGACTACTTCCTGCACTATGTTCCCTGTGGACCTGGTGATCGTGGACCTCATGGTGATCTTCCTCTGGAGCGCTCTACATCGTTGGTGGAGCTCTTCAGTGACATTTCGTATGCCCCGCAAGGGGAGAAAAGTGTGCAAGGCATCGTGGCGATGATTGCGGGCGCCACTCTGCACCGGGAAACTTCCAGGCAATCGTGCCTGGCATTGTCAACGGCGGAAGCGGAGCTGTACTCCTACGTGGAGGCCTTAACTATGGGGGATTCGCTGCAGGCGCTGTGGACGGAGGTGCATGGAGAGACGCCGGAGATCGTCACCTATGGCGACAGTCAGGCTGCCATCTCCATCGTGCGCAATCCGGATGGTCCATGGCGTACCAGACACCTTTGACTCCGAGCTAACGTGCTTCGGGAATGAGCTCAACAGGGGCGATGGAAGATCTTCCATATGGCGGGCACGCAGCTGATCGCCGACTACCTGACCAAGAGCATCACGGTTCGAGCTTCCTGGGACCGCTTCCGGGCGTTCACCAACCTCCTGAAGGTCGAGAACCTGGGTGGGGTGGCTGCTGATGATGGGGAGGGTTCGCAGGACGCGGTGGAATCCATGGTGCGGGTGGCAAAGCTTGCTGCACGTTTGGCTGGGTGCGCGGCTATGACCTGGCCTTCCTACAGTGCAAAGGCGGCGGTGGCAGCGGCGCTTGCGATTGGGCTGGCCTATGAAGTGAGCCGGGGTTAGCAGGGGTTTTTGGACGAGGGACCAAGATCCGGGGGAGTGTTCAACCATGTCAGACAGGGAAATTCAACAAGAATTGAGATCTACTGAACACTCCACCCGGCTGCAACCTCGTTTGTGTGCCCTGCGGCCTTCGCCGGCAAGGGAAGAACAAGACCAACAGGGGTCAGAACAACGGACCAGTCAAGAAAACATAAGAAATGTTCAAGAGGCCAGAAACTCATCGGCGTCGGGCCGCACGCCACCTCCAGGGGAATGTGTCTCGGAAACTGAAGGCCCTGGGGGTTTAGACCGTAGCCTAGAGGCTCCCAACTCCACTGTGTTCGAGGTGGAGGCGGCGAACGCGAGCCATGGCGTGTGGGGGCGCGTCCAGATGAGGCTGCCTGCTGTCTTCCGAGGTGGACGCGAATGGCTTGGAGGAGATGCAGGGCAGCCGGAAGAGGTGCACTACACGAACACCAGGGTGACGCAAGAGGCCATGGACACGGGCACCTACGATATGACAAGACCGCCGATGGTGGTCACCAGTGAGGGCATCCGGACGTTGCGGCCTGAAGAGGTGGACATGGAGACCCAGACGATTCGCCTCATCCCAAATGAACGGCTGGTGGTGAAATCTCCGCCACCTGCAAAGCGGCCTCCGGTGCCCCCCCCCTAAACAACCTCCTGTACCCTTTCAACCGCGTGGCTATGGGGGGGCTACATCGAGTGGTTCTTCAAGGCCGAGTGAAGCTGCTGAGCGAGGGCAGGCGGCGATGGCATCCTCAAAGGCGATGGGCACTGCCATGGGACACACTTCAAAGGCGGCGGGAACCACTCTCCAAGGAGTTTCTAAGTCGGCAGCTGCGGCGAGGAGTTCGAGCTCGACGGGACCCCCTACGCTGGAGCGAATGCGGCAGCCGGCAACTGACAGGCCGTGGAACAGGCCGGTTGGGGGCTTGATGGATGATCAGTTGGAGTTCCAAAACTCGGTGTTTTGGACGCCTGAGATCCTGAATGACATTCAGGATTTGATCGAGGAAGAAGCGTTGTTCTACAAGCCAACGCTCAAGAGTGATCGATGGGATCACTTGACCATGGATGGCTGCAGATGGTTGGTCCGCTACCATGGAGGTGCGCGGGTGCAGAGGTTCCATCCTGAGCATCGCAGCTGTCCTGAAGAGATCGATGACTTGGAGTTCATGAGAGTCACCATCGCTTGGAAGGGCAGCGAATGGCACCGAAGAGTGGTCGTGGACTGCGACTGGCGACGAGCAGAACTGATCGGGCCGGGCTCCTGGGTCGGTTTTTCGCTCTTCCTCATGCGAAATGGCATGAGGCGGCTTTGACGTCCGAAAGCGGACGGGGGGAGTGCGGATCTTGAAACAGGACGCACAAAACGAGAAGTGTACAACTAGGTACACAAGACCACAGGCTGAAACGCCTGCGTGTTTGGCTCAATAAAACAAAGACCGCTTTTCGTGAAGCATGGATTCAATTGATCTCTATTTTTGTTCAGTTTGGAATCAACTCTCGCTTAGGTGGACTGAACTTATGAAACAGTCTGCTGCAGGGGATATGGACACATTGATTTTTGAGCACAAAGAGAATACCGTGGAATCAAAGGAGCCTCCTCACTTTAAGGCTCGGCTTTGTTTGACTGCCAGGTGGCCTTGGTCTCTCGTGCTCTCCTTCGAGATGCAAATCAGGTGGTGAGCCTGTGCGTTGTCGCGGTCAATTCACTTCTAATTCCCTGAGCCAACATAATTGATTTGAGAGTCTGATTTTGATATTGATTTTGATCTAGGAACAAGAAGCTACTAGGGGCTCCTGGCATCGCTTCTAGGAGCAAGGACGCTACTAGGGGCCTGGCCTTACTACTAGGAGCATTCTTGCTACTAGGAACAAGAACGCTACTGAGGTTGTGTACCCTTGTGTCCGATGCTCAAGCTAGGTTACATAGTAGCCGGTGGCCAGACGGCCCGGCACACGCTCCTTTCATCTAAAAACCAATCCTCTTTTATTGGCATGCTTTTGATTTTACTAACTTGCATTCATTACAGTAAATAACCCAAGCTAGCTTTCTGTGCTTTTTCTGCGGCGCAAACATTTGCTCCGGTGGCGCGCGGATTTCATGATTATCAAAGCCGCTGCTGCCCACAATCCAGGAGATCTGCGGTCATTTTGTGAATGAGAGAATGAGTCAAATGAAACTTTCTTGTGGGTGAAGTGAAGTCCAAGAAAGAGTCCAAGAGAAACTCACGCAGAAGCACCATTTGGTTCACCGAGTTGTGAGGTGTGCAAGCTATCGCATAGACAGCAGTTCCCAGAAGCCAATGCCTTTCAACCTTTTTGTACACCTTGCCTGACAAAAGTAATGTAGCGTGGAGATAAGTTGCCAGGCAATCTCTGTATACCCATACATAGAGACATAGAGATATCTTTCCAAACTGAAGGAGATGCAGCCGCACCCCTTTGCGAGCATGGCCCATTGCTCAGAAGAGATGATGTTAAGTTTCCCCCAAGATCTAGGGACCAAATCATTGAGGTTCGGGCTTCTTCAAGGAAGCTCCCCTGCCCTCAGATGGGTGGAGCTTCCTTGAAGAAGCCTGAGCCCTCCTGCGTCCAAGCCCAAGAAACTACTTCAGCTTAGTAGCGCCACTTACTAGTAGCTACCTAGCTCGCCCTACGGCCGCCCTTCCGTGTAGTGGGTTTGTGTTTGGGCTTGGTTGTCAAACCTATTGCACTGAACCTCCCTGTACTCTCCACACAATTTGCCTTCGGCCTCCTCAAGACTCAAGAGCGAAGGACACATGCTTCTTGTTCCTAGTAGCAGGAATGCTACTAGTAGTAATGCCCTTTGTTCCCCGCCGGGATATACAAAGTCTCAACATGGCATCGCTGAAGGTTAACCAGATGAGAACAGCTGATACTAGGGCCAAATGCGATCATAATGTCCACATAGAAGAAGCTGCTTTGAACATGTGCATCGATACTTGGTCAGACTTTCATGACAAGGATAACTCCTTTGCCCTCAGCCACTCCAACCCAACTCTTTGTAGCAATGTTTATAGAGAGAAGCAGAACATCCGCCCTGCTCCAGACAGCCCTGCATCATTGCTTATCTAGTGCATTCACATATGTATCATACAGCTCATATGCCGTTGCCGATCATTTCATGTCAACTTGGATGAAGGTCAAAGGATAAGATTCTATCGTTCCTTTGGTCTGTAGGAGGACAGGGTGCAGGACTGGAGCCCCTAGTAGCGTCCTTGCTCCTAGTGGCGTCCTACAACCACCATGTCTGAGGTTCACACCTTCTAAATCTTGGCGAGCCTGTTGGCAGCGGCAGTTCCGCTGCTGTCTTCGCTGTTGAGCAGGTGAAAATGGTGGACACATCTCAGGTGTCGTTGGGGGGTCAAAGAGGGTGACTTCGGAGACCTTTTTCATGAAAGCTTCAAGAATACATCGGAAGTGAGATGAGCATCAACGAACAAAGACAAGCATTAAAACAGTAGACATCAAAGAAAAAGTGTCAAACACATGTTTTTTGGAGTAGGGCCCCTGGTCTCCTGGCCTGGTCTCCTGAACCCCTGACAAAAGTCAAAGTAGTCATGAGACAGCGGCAACAACAGCAGCATCAACAACAGAAGCCGACAAGGATGCATTAGCTGCTGTGTGCCCATTGCCCCCCAGTCCCCCTTCTGTGCCACGAAATCTGCAGATTTTTGCCATAACAATTGATTGATTTGCTGAATTCGTTTGCTCATTGAGACCCGGCACAGGCAACACAACCTCATGCACCTGTAGTGGGCCACCCCGGGTACAGGTAGATCGAAGATTAGAGCAGCAAGGAGCCATTCTGCCATAGGCACCTTTTGTGGGCCACGCGAGAGTAAAACTCAGAGCAGTGAGGAGCCTCAAGTTCATAGCTGGGCAGCAAATGCTGAACACCCAAATGCAAGCAGGTCAGAAATATGGTTTTGTGCTGTTCCATGGTTGGGTTCACTCACAGTCTGAATGCTGCAAATACCACAGATTCAACACTCGGAGCTCATTTATGCATTCGATATGCTGTAAATACTGGCAGATCATGCTCGCAGCCCAAGTAAAAAACAGTGTGTCACCCACACCCTCGCCCAACTGGCTGAAGTTCCCCCCCAGTGTGCAGTAAATACCAGCACAGGCAGGTCTGGAAAATGGTTGAATTTCAATTTGTGGATCTCCTCGGACAATCCTTGAGAATTCCTGTCAACCATGCTTCCTGAAGAAACAACTTTTGATTCTGGTCCTCTTTAACCGTCACAAACATGCTGGAATGATCTTTCTAGTAGGTTTCATGCCCTGACCAAACTCTCCTTGGCTACCTGATAGCATCAACATAAATCCAAATGGCAGAATGGCATGTATGGACCATGTAGAGTTAGAGAATAGTTCAGTGGTTGGACCTCGGACCCGGCTCTGGCACCCTGACAGTCCTTTGAACCGAGCATCTCCTCGCAAAGCCGATTGGTGGCCAAAATTGGTCTCTCAGGCAAGGGCTTCCAGTTGTGGTAGAGCGTCCATTCTTTGGCACATTGAAGTTAACTTCTCGACTTCAGTTCAGAACAAACTCTTCAAAACAACTTGGCTTCAGACTTCAGACCCAAATAACCAGATGAGAAACGCAGCTGAGCTGAAGAAACATTTTGCATTGGAGAAGGAGGAGTAGCCTCGGAGCGGTGCGGCGAAGCTCGGATCCTTGCTTCTTTGCCTCCACACATCAACATCGTAGGCCGGGTCTTCTTTCCGGTTGAAGATGGGTCTGCAGTTTTTCAAGGTGCTTTTATAAAAGCACCGTGCACTTTGGGGTTTGTGTAGAGTGGACAAGTGCCTTTCGTCCTTCCCCGTTTGATTGCATGCAGCAATTCTTTATTTGCCACCACCATCATCTTACAAATTCTGAAGCACAGTAATCTGCTACAGGCTACTATGGAAACTTCTACACCGTGGGGAAGAAGAAGGTGCGATGGATCGCGTCCGATTGTATCAAACCATTAGAAACTGCCAGGTGCAAGTATATAACTCTGCAAGTCTCCCAAGAGGTGGTTAGGCATTGGGAGGCTTTGGAGAAGTGAAGCGTAGTCCTATATATTCTTCAGCACCATACACTTTCTATACATCCAAGTTTGAGTCCTCTTTCTAAAAGGATCACGTGTGCTTCCTGAGCCGTCAGTGCAGCAGCGACAGTCCAACAAGCGTGTCAACATAGTCGCTTTTAATGTTCATTTGAGAGCTGATAAAATGAAAAAAAATCGATTCGCCAAAGATGAGAGGCTTTGGATGAAGTGCTTGGTTGCTTCGGACAGACAGGCTTCCGGAAGCCGATCCGTCCTGAGGAGTTTGATTCGGAGTATCACCAAATTAGCCATGGTAAACAGTGCAAGGAATGTTCATTTGATGAATGAACAATTGTATGAGATCAACAACAAGGTTTCACGTCCGTACGGGCCCCCCCCGTCTTCGTGTGGGCAGGCCCATACGAAATGGCGTTTCGAGCGTTTCAAAAGTCGAAAAAAGGTTGTAGCGGCCTTTTTTCAGCCGTGGTCGGCACGCTCTCAGGTGTTTCGCGTGTGGTGGCGATACACCCACCGATACACTCTATTCCACAGCCGTGGGTTCAACAATCCTTTGGACCGGCTCTTGCTTTGTGGCGGGATGAATTTCATCCACAACCACAGCCGATCTAGCTGATGGGTGTGATGATTGGCCCTCTTAGTCCATTGACTCTTCACATGCTTGACGTGTTTCACAGTCAAGCGCTTCGAAAGCAGCGGCCGACCATGCAAGTGCACCATCTGCACACAACAAAGAACCTGCTCGAACATTCCGAAGCAAGCCTGAGGTCACTATCAAAAGTCTTTTACTTTTACACCGAGAATCGGGTCCTCCCGCGAACCAGCGGCCCGAGATGGTGTCTGCGGCGCGCTCTTGTCTGACATCCGGCTGCCAAACTCAAAAAAACAACGCCCGACGAACACGCGACTCGACGAAACCACAAACTGACGAAAACACGAAATGACCCAAACGCGAACCGACGTCATTTGCCCCCCCCCCCAACCCCCCCTGAATGACTGTTGGAACCCTGTCTGCTTCAAAAACGTGCAAATTCACGGGGGCCCGTACGGACGTGACACCAACAACAACAGGGTTCGTGACGCTCACAATGGCCATAACTAGTTACCATGCGAATCTGATTTCTAAATTTCGACGCTGGCGATCATCACATTTCTCTGAGGAAAAGTCCGAATGGAGTGGGTGTGGAACTTGGTGCTGTGGGGGACGTCCGATGTTGACCATTGCATTGACCACAGTTGCAGATGAAGCAATGACAACAACATTTCTGCCCAAGACCGACAACATTTCTTGCCTCTGTGACACTCCCTTGCAAGCTCTTCAATTAGTGGTCCAAGGTCCGAACATCCAGGCCTGGTCGGGAGTGTTTCTGGATTGTCCTTTGGTTTTTCTTTGTATGAAGGTACAGCGAAACTACACCCAGCTGTTCTCCTATTATTTCTAGGGCGCTGGTCCTTGACGCTATACTGTCACAGAGACATCCTACAATATTGAAAATTCATAACCCCATCCAGGCACTTGAAACATGTCCGGTGCTGCAGGAGAGAGAGCTAGTCAATGCAGCTTGGCTCTACTTTAGCAGAGTGGAACCAAGGCTACTAGGTTGGAGGCCATCGCTATTAGGTTGGAGGCCATTGCTAGTAGGTTGGAGGCCATCGCTACTAGGGTGTAGGCCACCGCTACCATCGTTTCTAGGGTAGAGGCCATTGCTATTAGGTTGCCAACGTTTCCTGATCTGTCCTGATTTTGTGTCCAAGGACGTGGTGACCCTGAACCATTTGGCGCTTGAAGATTTTGACCAACCGAGTCGCAACTTTATTCTGCCACCTGGCAGTGACACCTGCTTTCCAAGTGTAGGTAGGATTCGAAGAATCAGAAAATATTCTAAAGCTAAATCCCCAACAGCAAGCTCAAGATTCCAGTTGTCCTTTTTTGTCCCCAAAGCCGATGCGCAGCATCTCTTTGGACAATTTAAGCCTGAACCCCTCCGGAACCTGGGTGGAATCTGCTCTGAAACTTGACATCCCGCTCCAAAACCTGCTCCGAAACCCACTGCAGAGGATGGTCCGATCTCCCGAGCTTTTCATCTGACAGAAGACGCCAAAGCATTGGCTGGTGGAAGCAAATTGTTTTGTAATGTTCAACCTACAACTTCGCTCAGAAGGATTATTGTAAACACTTCCCGTATTTCTTCAATTGACAAGGAGGTGGCCAGGTGTGTTCCAGAAGACTTGCACCTGAAGAGGCACACCTCCTCGAATTGATCACTGTTGCTGCCACTTGCATTTGCACAAGCAAGGGTTGGGACAAGCAATCAGAACAGAAGCAACAACACAGCAGCAACGCCGCTGTAAAGGCACCAGCCGCAACAGCAGCGAGAATGCTCCATTGACGTGCGCGGGATTTTTCCTATGTCTGCAGTGTATTGGCTAGACTAGACTTTGTTCCACCAAACAATGGCCCATGGCGGATCGTTCTACCAATTGCAAGATGCCAATTCCACATGAGTGCCGGCCAGCTTGCATGCCCCTCAACTCAGGTTAGAGAGGTGCTCTCTGAGCCTCCGGGAGAGGGGATGGAAATCTGACGAAATGAATGGAATGTGCAATCTCACCCAAGTCCTATCGGATCTATCGACTGTTCAGTCGGGTTGCAGGAGTTGCTGAAGTTCCACACCCTCAACGAGGCTGAGGCACTTGGAAAGTCTGATGTGTTCTGTGAAAGAACATGTCAACAGCGAGTGCTACGAAGAGATATTATGAAACTTGCTGATTAAAGACGGATAATTTCGACCTGTCAGTTGGCCTTTGCCATGTCCAACATCCTCCGTGGCCTTGCGTTCATCCACAAGAATCATGCTCCTTGACTCCAGAAATCATCGCCCAAATCTTGAGAGAGCGAATCAAATTTCATGGGTACTCAAGCAGGGTCTGTGAACTGTGTGAACATGTCAAGAACGACCAGAGCAGGTGCTACACCGGGATGTGACCGATGGCCACCCGGCACGGGGAGAGAGCTGGGTGTGGATTTTATACCCCTTCTTTGGATGTGTTGTTGGTTGACATCACGCGTAAAGCTGATCAAGATGCCGCCTCTGAAGTAGTTCTTATCGGAAGCATGCTCTACTTACTAAAGCTGACAAGCTATTGTATATAACAGGCTCTTGTTTGCTCTGTCTGGACCGTTTGCCTTTGCATGCTATTAGCCTTACAGGATACTTATAGTGAGGGATATTTTGCCCCAGCAAATACAGTTCCCAGTAACACTGGTGTTTGTTGTGCCATTGTTTTTGCAAAGGCAACCTCCTTGTGGCAGATGAAGGGCGCCGCGTAGTTCTTGCTGACTTTGACCTATCTGTGCAAACCATTGGAGGTCGGCTGGCTTGTGCTTGATCACCAAAGGTTATGAATCAACCCTTACATTTATCCAGTCTTTGCGCACTCTTTTGATTCAGTAGTTAAAGTATTTTGTACTTTCCTTCCTTGGAACCATCCAAAAGCCGATTTCTACAACGAGGGAGGCTGGTTCGACCGCGACATTGTGGACAATTCTGAAAAGTGTGCTTTTCGTAGTTCCATTGTGATTCGCATTTTTCGGTTTTCATTTATATTGATTTTCATTATGATTTTGAACAGAATTTACTTTATTAAATCATGACAAGGCTTCTCCCGATATGTTTTGGAACCAAACAATTAGTTTCCCTTCTTGTTCATTGGGACATGAGTTAGTGGTTCACGAATCCTCTTCAAACAAATCGTATGGATTGAACAAATAGTTTTCAGTTTCAGTGGGGGCATTCCATCCTCACTTCTGACACTTTCAACTAGCAAGGCATTTCTTCTTTCTTCAGTTGCATGTCAGCTTGGCATTTTCATGCATGTGAGGCGTGTGCGTTTGAGTTTCGTTGCGGGCGGACTGTTGTGCACAGTGCACATTCAAAGGAGGCTCACCTGAAGTAAGATGCCTTATGTGAGGAGTTGGATTTGGCGAATCCTTAACTGTTTGGCTGTTGCATCACAACGCAGAAGCACCTGAATCCGTCACAAGATGTATTGAGGTACCCCACACCCTGCCCCCCCCGACCCTCACTGCACCGAAGCACATCCACTTTTTAGCATCTCACATCTTACAAATAATCCACGCAGCGCCATGCACATTACACACCCCTGTTACAAACAACATACTTCACTAACCATCATTAAGCAATTACTATTATGTTTCCAACAGCACAAGACGGATATCATTAATCCAGCCCCCGTGTTTTCCAAAAGCTCGATGTGTTGAGATTGAATTGATCAGAGTTTGGAATGACAGTTCCGCGGAGGCGAAACGACGACAGGCGGTTCTTACTGTAGCAGTAGAGGAGGATTTTAAATCGCAGATTGGTACCCGAATCTCACCAGTGTTCAATCCTTGAGCAGGGACGCAGAATCTGTGGCACCTGCAGCAAGCAGCAGCAGTGGCACCACCACCACCACCACCACAGCAGTAGTTTTTAATTTTCTTAAATCTCTCTCTCTCTCTCTTCCTCCTCCTCCTCCTCTTCTTCTTCATGAAGTGACACAGGAAGTATATATATATACATAGCAACATCATCATCAGTGCTTGTCCCTTCTGGAATGAGCCAGATGTTTCTATTGCAGGAGACGAGCAAGTCCCTTGGACCTGCGGCACACCAGGCTGCCTGGAAAATCAGATGAGTTGGGCATGTCGTGGCTTACACAACCTTGTGTTGTGATGCTTTTTTGTTTTTAGCCTGGCTAGAATTTGGGATGACCCTCAATAAAGCTTTCCTAAGGGTGAAGGCGGGGGTTGTACTGAGTGTTTTGTCTCTGGCCTGCTCTGGCCTGTATGTCAATTTGACGACACATTTGGCCCATGTCTCACTTCAACTTGGTTTTCGTTTGAGGCAACGTGCGGTTGTGTTGTGGGGTAGTTTGGCTTGCTCGTCATTGGTCTCTTCCATTTAAGCAGTGAGATTTCGTTTGCGAGCATCCACAGCCTAATGAAATTCGCATCACAGATGTTCATAGAGTCATAGAATCATCTGCTCATGTAGAAACAGCCAGGCAGGCAATGGCAACAGCATTCTGCCAGTCTGCCGCCACCTCTTGACATGAACAAACACCTTTATGTACCCCAAAACTAGAGCTATCTTGCTGGGATAGGTGACTACCTTTTCTTGGTCTGAAGCAGAATCGCTTGCACAAGAAGATAACACCCGCCTCAAACGACCTTCAGATTATATTGGAGCAACATCATCTTCAAAGCAGATCAGTCTGAAAGAATCACATTTTGCTGCAAAATGGGACGCCCGGGATGAACTGCGGTATCAGAAACATGTGTGCATAGAAAGGTCATCACCACTCACTCAGGGCTTCCTACGTATCCATAGGAATTGCATGGCTTTTGCAGTAGTGCTTTTGCAGTAGGAAGCATGCAGCAAGCAAGCGAGCGATCAAGGAGGCATGTACATCCTTTTCTTCGCCCCTCGACGGGCCTTACTGATGGTGCTACTGACACACATTTGCTCACAGTGATAGCACGGCGATGCACGGCGACTCTTGTTTTGGAAAACCTGGGCGGTGCTCCTTCTAGATTCTAGCCCCAAGGGTCTTAATTATGCAATTGCATCTTGTCGAACAGGAGCACAATTGTCTTCTTTTCCAGCGATCGCTCATCGAAGCTCCGGCTTTGACTTTTGGGTGGGTTTGTCGCACATGGCTTTGGTTGGCGGATGCCAACTACCAAGCACCACCCTCCGAAACTTGAAGGTTTTGTTGCACCCGAAGTCCTACGAGATGGGCGAGGCGCTATGGACCCTACATGTGGCTGAACTGTTTGTTGGTCTCTCACTCATAGCAAAGCTATGTGAGACTGTGAGATTTACGATTTGATTTGATTGTCCTCTTTTCTTTTTGTATTAGTCGAAACTAGTTGATGACTTGAGTAGCTTGAGCCTCTTCTCATGCCAATGTTTGACCACAACTCCTCTATTTTCACTCCCTTCACTTCCTTCACTTCAAGCCACAGGATGCCGGAAGAGCGATGTGTTCAGCGCTGGTGTCGTGGCCTTCTTGATCGCTTGCGGCAAACATCCCTTTTGGCGCGAAGACTTGGAAGACGTCCAGGCAGACGAACGACCGGTCACATTCACGGCTGAATTACTTGGATATGATATGAGTTATTTTTTGAATAACTCTGTGTCAGGTGTGCCTCAGAATTTTGAAGAGCACACAAAATTGACACGTATGATCCTTTAAAGTGATGCATGTTGACTACTATGTAAGTCCCAAGAACATCACGTGGCAGGATGTCATGGTTTGATCCGAGTGGCAGATTTCTTCATTCGGCAAGTGGACTCATTGGATGGATAATGGATTCATGTTCATTGCCATTGCTCTTAAATTTGATGTGTGAGGCCAGTGCGAAAGCAACCCTCGAGGATGAGCCCAACTTTTGGGGTGGGTGCCATGTCTGATTGACACCCAACCTTCTGTCAAAACATGTCAAAACTATTGACAGTGTCAGTGTCATTCATACGGGCCCGACTTGTGATGGGCTTGAGGAGATTGAAGGGACTTAAGGTGGGCATTCGTAGGGAGCTCAAGCCCTCCCCACCTCAAGGGGGGCTTTAGGTGGAGACCTTAAGAACTGGGGAAAGGGAACTGGGACCAAGGAAGGCAAGTGGGGAAAGGAACTGGGGGAAGGGAATAGGGGAAAAGGACCTAGAGGGCTTGAGGGTAAAGGGGCTTAAGGGGAGGGACCTTCAAGGGGGTCTTAAGGGAAGGGCGTGCAGAGGTTTCAGGGGGTTCGAAGGGGGGCGTAAAGGGGGGGTCGGACCTTCGCGCTTCAGTAGGACCTTAAGCCACCCTTAAACACTCCTTCGCCAAAGGCCCCGGGCCCAGCCTCATGTTACCACTTGCAGACCCAGGATATTTCAAGAAGTGAGACTTTGAAGACTCTTTTGCTTTCGTGTAGTCGCTGGAATCCACCTTTACAATGATTTGGCAGTGAGACTTTGAATCCTTCCTGTTCAATTCCCCAAGAGTCGCCGAGTTGCAGAGTGTGAGTCACACAGACTGTCGAGCCTGAACGCTCCAATCCAAGGCGAGTCCTTGGGCGCAGCTTTAAGTGCGTGGAGGCTTAGCCGGGCTCATCCAAATCGTTTCGTACAAACCTTGGCCATCCAGGCAAAAGGCGCATGTCTGAAATGCGCACGTTTGGTTTTCGGGTGCACCCGATCATGCAAGGTCTTGACTTTCTGAGTCTCCTTTTGCAGAAGCAGGCTCACCAGTCCCAACGCTTGTGATGAGCGTCCATGGCGAAGTGCGCGGCCTGAATTCGATGCTCTTTGTGTAACGTTGCTGTAGCGAACTGCACCGGTAGTCCTAAAATCTAGGAACCAAATGAATAGTGCGAGCACTTCTTCAAGGAAGGTCTTATCGCCCTCAGGTGGGGGAGCTTCCTTGAAGAAGCGTGAGCTATCCTGCGTCCAGTAGCTAGGAGCGTACAAGTTGTCCCTTACTCAATTGAGTAGGCAGGGGGCGGAGCGGGTTTTGAAAAGAGGCTGACTTGTTTCTGTACTTCGGTCCTGGAAGGTTGATGATCGGTTGAGTGCCAGTGAAGCCCTTTGCCATCCCTGGCTTTCGAGCTCAACGAGAGATCTTTGCGCGGCTGTCGAAAGGCGCGGATCCCATTCTTTCGGTGTAAAATATGAAGAACCAGATTTTGAAGAAGCCCAGTATCACAACAGAGAGACTTGTATTGCATGTGTTGCCCTATCCGGAGCTTGCTGGCCAGCATGCAGAATCAGAGCTGGGAAACAGACCTGCATTAACTTTGTCACTAGTCGGCCATTCTTTTTCCATGCATCCTTGGTTGCAGGTTGCCAATTTTTTGAACTAGTTCTTCAGAGGGTGTCAGTCTCTTTGCATTCAGGTTCAATAACGCACAATCTGA
Organism: Durusdinium trenchii; assembly: GCA_963970005.1. NCBI lineage: Eukaryota > Dinophyceae > Suessiales > Symbiodiniaceae > Durusdinium > Durusdinium trenchii. Next base: position 107,989 of record CAXAMN010002213.1, read on the forward strand.
CGTGGAGGAGGGCTGTGTTAGCAGTGCGAGCTTCTGCATTCGCACAGAGTATCACATGGTGCTATGGTAGGGATGCCTCAGCCATGTCACTCCAGCAACGCATGGTTCCACACAAGCTGGTTGCCGGCACACCATTAAACCTAGTGCAAGGATGAAGATGAGGAAGAAGTCTCTGCCAAGACCAGTGACTGGGCCTTTCATTGGCTAAGGCTGAAATTTTGAGTTCTTTGTATGGTCTCTTGTGCGCTCTTTTCTTTTAGGATAGCAGGTGAACTAGTTAGCACATGGCCACCCCGCTGTATGCCCTTTGCGGATACTCTTGCTGTTGCTCTTGCGCACTAGTACTTGACTTACATTGAATTGAATTGTGATGAGTAGGGGTGCACATGGGTTCACTTTGAGTTTCGGGCTTGCCTCTTGGTTTGCCTTTAACAGAAAGGTATTCTGTCGCTGATCATGACAGCGTTCAAGTCGAGTTCACCGAAGTCAAAGAAGGAGGAGAAGCCTTGCGAGGACAGGTTTCTCTGTTTACATCGTGGAAGAATCATGAAGTGCAAGAAGAATCAGAATCACCCTTCTGCATGGTCGATACTTCCCATTTGTAACCCTAAGTTTTGGACTTTTCCATTCCGTTTGTCAATGTACCTGTAGACATTTGATTTGACGTCGCAGGAGAAAAAGTCTTTAAAGCTCCGCTTCTGGCAGGGGCCTTGTGATCTTTGCGATGGGTACTCTGTTCGGAGTGCAACTCAAGAGACGCATTCCGGTTTGACTTTGGAACATGAGTCTTTCATGGAGTCTTCCTCAGGGCTCTAGAAACGCCTGGCCAGACTAGGTTTGCTGAGACTTGAGAATGGTTCCTTCGATTGTAGGCCAAGACACCAAGGATCCAAGGCAAACACCTTTTCGTTCGTTTTTTGCTTTTGAGCTAAATACCTTTTAGCTGTTTTGTTTCTTTGAAGATGGGCATAGGAATGTGCGAGAACCTTCAGCGGCATGTGCAGTTGACCTTTTCTCATGTTGGCCTTTCTGCTCAGGGGGCCCCCTTTTTATGACCCGACGTTGAGCACAGCGCTCACGGAAAACGCGTGCGTCCTTTGCGGACCTTTTGCCATAGGCCTTGTGTTGGTTTTCTTCACCACTGCGCTCCCCCGCTGCATTGGCAGCGGAGCAATTGGCTCCTGCCTTTGGGTTTGAGGTGGTGGCACTACATCCTGAACGAGTCCGAGTACATCCTCAACTGGATCTCCTCGCAGGTGTAGCTGCTCCACCTATCTCCTTGTCTTTGAGGCACCGCTCCTTCTCGAGATCTCCAACGGCACTGGCCTGAGCGGTGACCCGACTTGGATTTTGTTTTGAGCCCCACGTTTTTCCTTTTCTCCACCTACAAGGGTTTCCCTGAGCAGAGCGGATTTCTCGACCGCACAAATCGAGAAGTGAACCATGACCGACAAGGGCGACTACCAAGTGCCTTCCTGGGATGGGACGGCTCGAACTTGGAGGCGCTACACGCGCGAAGTCTCGTGGTACTTCAGAGCCACACCAGTTAGCAAGAGACGCTATGTGGCCACCAAGCTGCTGGCGAAGTTGTCTGGAGCTGCTCGTTTGTTGTGGAGCGACATGTCCCTGGATGAATACAATGGCACTCGCACGCTTCTCCAGAGGTTGGCCGCGAGCCCACTTGTTCGACAGAGCATCCCAAATGCCTCAGCCATCTGTGCACAATACTTTGACTTCCGTCGGAGGCATAACGAACCTATGACCTCCTTCCTCGTGAGAGAGTCTTTGGGCTTCGCTGAGTTCGTGGAGTCCTTGGTGCGCCTGGCTGAGGAGAAGAAGGGAGTCAAACATGAAGAGGGCAACTTTGGACTTCCTGATGAGGAGTACGAGTATGACGCCGACTCCACCACCTATGGCGACTGGAATGGATGGTATGATGATTGGGCAACTTGGCCTGAAGATGCGCAAGAAGACGCTGCACCGACCAATGCGGAGGACTTCAACCCCAATGTTCCTGCAGCAGCTGAAAGCGGCTCACCTTCAGGTGCCTATCATCGAGTTCCACATGGATCAGCTTCCTCACCTAGTCGTCGCTCGGCTGGAGTTCAACCCTCTTTCACTGCAGGTGAACCGGAAGAGCTTTCCGAGCTTAGCTTCGCCGACTCGTTCGTCCTCGGCGTACTGAGGGGTTTCAGGTTGCTTCAAGCTGCAGGCCTGTCGGCCGAAGAGCGGAGAGACATTCTCTCTGCCACACGCGGTTCCTTGGAGTTTGAACATGTCAACAAAGCCCTTCAAACCTTGTGGGACGAGCAATTCACCGGTGCTCGAACTTCATCCTCGCCTATGACATCTGGGCATCAGCACTTCCAGGAGCTCCACATGACTGAGGAGCTCGAGGGTGAGAACGACTGGGCGTGGGACGCCTTCTATGCCTCACCTGATCCTTGGCATGATTGGGGCGAATGGGGTGACTGGGCAGATGGCTATGCTGCCGAGACTCAGGAAGAAAAGACTGAGGCTGAGGTCAAAGAAGCTCAGAAGGCTGAGCAAATGGCAGAAGCCTTGGCCACTGAGGCTCACCGGACTTGGGCTGACGCTCAACGCCAAACTGCGGCCTTGCGTCGCGATCGAGGCTTCGGTCAGAATCCTCCCATGACTGGCAAAGGCCGTGGGCCTTGCTTTGTTTGCGGAGGACCTCATCTCTCCCGAGAATGTCCTGACAGACGTCACCCATCCTGGAAAGGTCAGAAGGGAAAGGGCAAGATGTCCTACTTCTCTGAGTATGACCCGGCCATGTTTTTCTATGAGGACTACATGATGGGCAAGAAGGGAAAGAAAGGCAAAAGCCATCACTGGCTTGAAGCACAGGCCTGGTCCAAAGGCAAGAACCCCAAGGGAAAGGGCAAGGGTCTTTCAACGAGACCTCCTGTGAATGCCTACTCAGCGGAACACCACTTCCTGGGCGGCATGGAGCTTCAGACCCAGGAGCATGATGCTTTTTCCTCAGAGAGGATGCAACCCTCTCATGGTCTTTTAGACTGCGGTGCAACAGCGTCCGCTGGTCCTCAATTGGCTGTGGAGCAATTGATCTCCACGATTCTACAGCACGATCATCAAGCTCGAGTTGAAATCAGTGCTGAACGTCCTTATTTTCGTTTTGGGAATGGCCGTTGGGGACAAGCTCTTTATCGTGCGACAATCACCTCCAATGTTTCTGGAAACGACCGTGAGTTCAAGTTATTTGCACTTCCCAATCCCAAGGAGGCCACACTGGATTCATCTTCTTTGGTTCCTATTTTGGTTGGTATGGACCACCTCTCCGGAGCTCGCTCGGCAATGTCGATTGATTTTTTGACGGGTTTGGCACTGGACTCCTATGAGGAAGACCCCAAGGTATATCGGCTTGAAAAGAACAAGAAAGGTCACTTTGTTTTGGACATTGTGCACTTCCTCACCAAGGGTTTTCGTCGAACCGAAGGGCATCCTCGAGTCACTGTGCATGAGAACATGGAGCACCACACGTTGGAAACCAATTGTTTGCAGTTCATGCCATTGGAGTTTTTCACCAGTTTTGTTGACAACTATGTTGATGAGCAGTGCATTCAAACTTCGTCTCGGCGCTTGCTTCAACTTCATGCTCATGCACGGCAACTTCAATTGCCTGGAAAACCGCCGCAGCCCTCAGTGCTCATGAGTGAATCGCATCACCTCGTGGCACCCAATTCGACTTCTCCACCAGACTCGTCGGGCCATGTCGGGACCTCGACCTTCCAAGATGACCGAAAAGGAGGTGGACACTATGTGGGACATCCGCCAGGAACACCTGGACCTGGTGGAGAGCACCACAGGATCGCCAAAGGGCAAGGCTCGCCCGTTCGATCCGGAGCGCAAGGTGGGTCTGGACTCTCGCGATCCCAGAGCCTCACCGGACCAATGGCCATGTTTCGGGGAGCGCAATCCCGGAACACCTCATGCCAATCCTCACGGGCAATGGATCCACTGCACGGTGTGCAACCTGAGGTTGAGCTACATGCCTCGACAAGGCAGCCATGGTCAGAACACCAAGATGGACGCTCCTGCGATGACCCTGAGGATGCTCACCGAGGTCAAGAAGCTGATGGACTCGGCACCACCGTCTGCCGAAATCTGCCTGGCGATGCAAAAGAAGATCGATGCTGAGGAGGTTCTCACCACCCTGGTCAAGAAGAAATTGCTGGACCATGCCACTCAGCGCGATCTGGACCGGAAGCGCTACTCTCCACCTCAGCGCAAGACTGGGAACTCAAGTTCACCGGAGTCATGGGACATGGTGCCATCGACTGCAGCGACTCCGAAGAAGAGCCATCCGGAATCCGATTTGGAGAAGGACCTCAAGGCCTACCTCCAGGATGGCAAGATGAAGGAGCTGATGCACCTTCTGGAAGATCGCCGCTCAAAGACCACAAGTTCAGCAAGCGATCCGACTCCACTTCAAGGACTTCCAACAGCCTACCTGGAGGAGGACGCATGAAGTCAGAACAAACTTCACCCCTGAAGAGGTCGATGGCAACTAAGCTGATGATGATGGTGGCGACTATGGTGACCTCTATGACTTCAATGGCGGCAGACTTCCTCATGGATGGAAGAGATGGCGTGTGGGAGATCGCATGCTCACCACATTCGTGGCTCTCACAAGCCTGTGACCAACAAGGCTTGAATCCCAGACGAATCAACCTCTCCTCCGGCTACGACCTCTACCGCCGTGAGACCTGGGAGCACCTACGTGTTCTTCGCCGACGACACCGTCCTCGACGTCTATGGTTCTCGCTGCCTTGCACGAAGTGGTGCAGATGGTCTTCATTGAACTATGCCTCACCAGAACGTCAAGAGCTACTGGCTTCCTACCGGCGACGTGAACGCCGCATGCTCTGGCAGGCTGTTCGATTCATTGAAGAATCCATCGTCGAGGACCCCTACATGGACATCTTCTTCGAATGGCCATATCCCTGTGTCGGATGGCAAGAACCTGCACTTCAACATCTGGCCAGCTTCCTGGAGAGTCATGGCCGTGATTGGCTACCTTGCCGTATAGACGGGTGTGTCTTCGGCTTGAGAGAAAGGGATGGCGAAGGTGATTTTCTTCGCAAGCAATGGATGGTGCGCACTACCAGTCCTCACTTCCACAAGAAGTTCAGAGCTCGAGTATGTCCTGGTGGTCATGCTCACTCCTACATTCAAGGCATTGAGACAGCCAAGAGCGCTTATTACCCCTGGCGGCTGGTGAAGTCTATCGCTATGGCTTGGCGACAGGAACTCATCAGTGACCGCAACCACCGGTTGCTCTTCGCCACGGAAGATGTACCAGCCATGATGAGCTTGGAGGAAGAACTATTTGCTGCGGAAGAACAACATTGGGGACTCCCTGCATTACAAGATCAGGGCTCTTCATCCGCACTACATCCTGCTGAACCCCAACCCATGGAGCTGGAGTTGAAACAATGGAAAGCTCGTTTGGACCACTTCCATCGAGCAGCAGGTCATCCCACGAGCTGCAACTTGGCTCGACTGGTCAAAGACTCTGGATCACCGGCCTGGAAGGTGCAAGCTGCACTTGAACACAAATGTCAAACCTGCCAATCCTTGAAGCTTGGCAGCAAATCATCTGGTCAGGTGCCTCCAGCAGCGACCCACTCACTCTGCAAGGCATGGGAGGCGATCGGCTTAGACACGGCCGAATGGACCATTCCGGGACAACGACAAAAGTGCAAGTTTCTCTTGATGATAGATCTGGCCACGAAACTTCGTGTTGCTGTCCTGCTCAAGGTCTACCCAGAGCTCTCCACGCAGGCGGAATCCGCCGATGAAGTGATCCGGGCTCTATCAATGGCCTGGCTAGCACAGTATCCAAAGCCCAAGATGATCGTGGCCGACAATGCAAAAAGCTTCATCTCTAACCGCTTCCACGAGTTCATGATGGAGCAGAACATCCTCTTGCACTTCCCTCCGGAGAAGGAACCATGGTCACATGGAATTGTAGAAGCGGCAATCCAAGATGTGAAACATGTGGCAACCGCCATTCAGACTGAGTCCATGGAGAACAAGCCTGAAGTCACCTTGGCCCTGACCACATCGGCCTTGAACAGCACGGAGTATACCGCTGGCTTCTCTTCACACCAGTGGGCATTTGGTGCGAAGTTCTCCATCTCCGATGAAGATGTTCGACTTTGGCGAGCAGTTGATCCAGCGCTGGACTTTGTGAATGTCTCCCAAGCTCGTCTTGCCGCAGAGGAGATCGCCAGAAGATCCCGTGCGAGAAGGGTATTGAGCAAGCTGACCAACACCACTGTGAAACAGCCCCTGCGAAGCTATAAGCCAACTGAACTGGTGATGGTATGGCGTCAAGTACAAGTTGGTGAACAACATCAAGGCCCCAGAGGTGGCCACAAGAAGTCGGGACGCCCACATTGGGCAGGTCCTGGAAGAGTTGTCTTTGCCGAGGCTGTCCCTCATCAAGATGAAGGAGATGATCGTCAGCATATCCTTTGGATTCTGGTTGGGCGCAAACTCTGGCGCTGCTCGGTCCACTCCGTCAGACCGGTGACAGAATCCGAACGACTTCACTATGAGCTGACCTCCGGTGAAGATCCTTCAAGTTGGAAGACACTTCAGGATGAATGTTCTTCCTCGACGTGAGTATGTGGACATCACCTCCGAGGTTCCTGGTCCTGAAGATCGAGAACTCCCTGATCTACCTCCAGAACCTGATGGCACGACCTATGCTCCAATTCGACGAGCTATTGGCAAGTCCGCTCTCCGGCCTGAGGACTACAAGAAGGTTCATCGATCATCTCCGATCGGACAAGAAGCACAGAAGCCTCCACGTCCTCCAAAATACCTACCAGATCCTGTTCCTCTACCAGAAGGTGCAAACTCCTCGTCTTCACGGACACCTCCACCGAAGGTCTCAGACGATGAGTACTACCCCACCAGTGCAGAGGAGGAAGGACCGGTGAATGAATATGAGGACAAGAAGCAAACTGCACCTCCCTTGGACAACATCGCCGACGAGCCCGATTACAAGAAGGTTCGCTTTGAAGGTGACAAGAAAGCCACTTCCACGATCGACGAACCGGACTATAAGAAGCTCAAGCGCAATGAGTATGACCTCAAATGGCTGGAACTCCTTCATGAAGAAGCAGAACGTGAAATCACCCACAATGACATCTTCAACGTCCTTGAGGGCTATGACGGTGAGTGTCTCACGATTGAGATTGAAGTGGACCTCAACTCGCACAAGAAGAAACGAGACTTCATCCACAATCCTGTACTCTTCCTCACCAAGAAGCTCAACAGCTCTGAGGTGAACCTGAAGCACCTCACTCAGGCTGAACGAGATCTCTTCGTTCGTGCCAAGGCCAAAGAGGTTTCTTCCTTCCTCAAGAATGAGGGCGTGCGCCGATGCTTGAGTGATGATGAATTGAAAGATGCCTTTGGTTCTGGTCGCATTTTGCGAGCACGATGGGTTCTGGTATGGAAACCAATTCCTCCTGATGAACAAGCAGAAGCACTCGCTGATGCTCGGAACAATGAGGCACCACACAGGCACCAAGAAGGCGAAGGCCAGAATCGTGTTGCTTGGCTTCGAGCATCCCAATCTCCTCGACCGCAACTTCAAGACCAGTGCTCCTGTGATCAGCGCTTTGGGACGGCGCTTCATCTACATGGTCTCCACCTTCTACCAGTGGAGGCTCACGGGTCTAGATCTTGCTAGTGCCTTCCTGCAAACAACTCCGACAGAGGCAGATGCTCGTCTCTGGACTTATGGAGCGCCAGAACTTCGTGAGGCCCTCAAGATTTCCGACAACTCCTGCGTGCGAATCTTGCGCAACATATACGGCAGCACTACGGCTCCACGCGGCCTTTGATTGTCACTGGATGCTCGCTTCAAGGAGCTTGGCGCGGTGGCCATCCGTGGTGAGCGATGTCTATGGGCCTGGTACTCCAAGTTCGAACGGGACAAGACTGGAGAGTTTCCACGCCTCATCGGCCTGATCGGAGGCCACGTCGACGACTTCCACCTCATTGGTGATGAAAGCTCTCAGGAGTGGTGTGAAGTTCGCAATGCCCTGGAATCCTCCTACCAGTGGGGATCGAAGAAGACTGGCTCGTACCGCCATGCAGGGTCTGATGTCCACACCATTGACCCCAAGGACGGCGCCTTCAAGATCGTCTCTGAGCAAGAGGCTTACATCGAGAGCCTGCCGGACATTGACATCGATCCTGAGAGACTTCGGCTACAAGGCCCCTTGTCTCCAAAAGAGGTTGGAGCTTGCAGGACAGCCTTGGGCGGCCTTCAATGGCTTGCGATACAGAGCCAACCACTTTTGACCCCCCGCTGCAACCTTTTGCTTTCGGAAATCACCACCGCTGGTACGCTTGAGCGTGCAAGAGAAATCCAGCGCATGATACAGGAGATAAGGAACCAGTCCACCAAGCTTGAGTTCTTTGCCTTGGACAACACCCTTTGCTGGAATGACATCGTGTTCATTGCCATGGGAGACCAAGCCCATGCAAACAGAAGCAAGGGTGGTAGCGCTGGAGGTCTGGTCCTTCTCTCCTGCAGCCTGCCTCGACGGATCATCCCACCGGATGATGTTACTGGCATGGAGAACCTGGAAGTTGAAACGTCGTGCAATAGGCAGCAACGACGCGGAGATCCAGTCGATCCTTGAGGCAGAGGATGTTGGGTTCCGGGCAAGGCTTTTGCGGGCAGAAGTCCATGGCGCCAGCTTCGATGTGAAGGAGCTCCGCGGCATCGACCTGGCGGAAAAGATGGAAGCTGTTGCTCGCCTGGTCCGTGGCGTGCTCTGCACGGACTCTCGCGGTGGCTACGACGCCGTGGAGGTGAACGAGTCCCCGTTGTTGGGCTTGTCGAACATGCGTTCGGCTCTCCAAGCCTTCCAGTTGAGAGACAATCTCAAAAGGACTGGCTGTGAGTTGAGGTGGTTAGCGAGCGACTACGACTTAGCTGACGCCCTTACAAAAAAAGAAGGAGGACAGTCGGCATAGCATGCTTCGCTACCTCACCACCTGGACCTGGGCAATAGCCTATGACCTGAGCTTCACCAGCGCCAAGAAGAACAAGAAGGTTGGCCGTGGAGCCCTAGAGAGCTTGAGTCGAAAGCCGCTGAGATCAGTCAAAGACTGAGAAGGTTTTTCTACCGGTGCGAGAACCTTCAGCGGCATGTGCAGTTGACCTTTTCTCATGTTGGCCTTTCTGCTCAGGGGGCCCCCTTTTTATGACCCGACGTTGAGCACAGCGCTCACGGAAAACGCGTGCGTCCTTTGCGGACCTTTTGCCATAGGCCTTGCGTTGGTTTTCTTCACCACTGCGCTCCCCCGCTGCAGAATGCCAGCAGTGCTAATGTTGGAGGCTCCAGCGAGGCTTTTGGGATCTCACGCCCAGGAAGACCTGGAGAAGAGAAAAAGGAGAGGATAGGCATTGCCTTCCGGCTGTCAAATTCTCCCAGGCCGGGCCGACCATTTTACGTTCCCAAATGAACCGAGTGTCCCTTTTTTGGAAGTGTTTCAATCACTTGCATATGATACCGCCTGGGCCATTCTGAGATCATGATACAACCTGATATTTGCCAACAAGAGCTCATTTTCCCACAACCTCTTTTCAACACTGCAGCCAGCACGTGCCAGATTGTTCCGGAATAGCGTGAGCCCTGAATGAGTCAATGAGAGCTTCAAGGTCTGAAGACAGTGTGTGTGTATGTGCGCAGAAAGTGAGGGCACCTGATGAGTTTTATCGGAAAAAGTGTCATGACAGTGTCATGAGAATCGTCGCAAGTTGTTGATAGGCAAGAAACAGTATCAGTATCTCGTCAGTTGGCTGTGCATGAGATTAGGTTATCCGAAATACATGCCCTTAGATTAGAATTTACACACACACACACACCTGTCGCATGTGCATAACCTTGTTGCAAATTCTTTGTATGTTGACTTCCGCTCTTTCAGCCAATTTTTAAATCGTGGCTCTTTACCCTTACTCGGCTGGATGCATATTCTCGCAGCTTCCTCTGTTCCTTTCCCACTTCGATTTGTTCCGAGTATATATATATATAAGTTGGCTCTTCTTCGACCATTTGTGAGGAGCAGTAACATGCAGTAACACCTTGTTCAGTCAACATCACGAGCCCAAGCTTGATTTCACGATCGGGGGATGAACCAGAGATGCATCAAGGCTGTACAAAATGTATCTTTGCTCTGTACAGCTCCTGACATGCTGCCAAAGTCTGAAACAAAGAGTCACACAGAAGAGACCCCTCAACAGCGGCAAAGCATTGGGTCTAATGCTGGGGTAGGCGGAAATTCTGCTAATGACACACGGACGGGGAGAAGAATTGGAACTGTGGTAGTGCAGCTTGGACTTTTGTGGGATATGTTTGATCCTTCAGAGTTATTTCATCGCATGCGACCATTTAGTTTTTGTTGGGTTCTGTATGCGGGGCTTGATGTTGATGCCTTACTGGTGGGTGACGGTGATTACATGGAGATTTGCTGAATGAGGGTTCATTTGAACTTTGTTTGCAACACTTTAAATGGGAAAACAATTTTGTGTGTATTTGCAATTCCCCTTTTTCCTACCATTCGATCCGGTTGAAGACCACCTTTGTCCAGCCACACGAGCCCGTATCATGAAAGCAGGAAGTCTTGTGAACGGTTCTCTTCATGTTGAATGCTCTGCTGCGCAGTTGTACCTGCCTACCTTTTGAATCGTCCTGTACCAGTGTACCCAATCCAATTCTAACATGTCTAGGGACTGCAAACCCTGCACTGCACGGTGTAGTAGTGACTCTTTACATGTGAGATTTGTGGCACCACACGATGCTATGTCACACCTGTTTCTTCGTGAACAGGTCCGCTTGTCTCCACATTTCCTGCCACAGATTGTGGCAATCCAACACGGACTTTCGTGTAGTTGTATTGAGCCCCTCCGGATCGTTTGGGGCTTTTACTAGCAAAGAAGATTCTGACAGATGACTCTTAACACCCGCAACTCATCGGTTCTTCTCATGGAAGGGTTTTTGCTTCTGGTTGTTTCGCTTGCAGCTTAGATGTATTCCAGTTTCTGAAATTGGAGAACACATAAAACCTTTCAAGTTTGCAGTCAAGGCCAGAATCTCTGTAAACCTACCACTGCCATAGTTGTCACACGTTCTGAATATCGGATGTGACAACCCAACTGCGAATGATTGGCTTACTCTCTTCAAACATGTGCAACCCAACAGCTTCATGAAGTTGAACAGATGCTATTCCATGGACTGTAGTATGAACTGAACATTCAGAATGGACAGAGAGTTCTGCCAATCAGGTCAAGGTTGCGGCATGCCAATTCAAATCCGCTGTGCAGCCCCCACCTGCAGGGTCAGAGCATAGTAAGTTCATCCTGTTTCAGCAGGGCCGGTCAAAGCCGCGTAACCTGCAGATCTTTCGCTCTGCAGCAACGTCCGGGGGTTGTGAGTTCCATAGTTTGACTACAGGAGTCACAAACAGCTCGTAACCTTCGTTTAACTA
>CAXAMN010002213.1:124550-162198 GCA_963970005.1 Durusdinium trenchii
CGCTGGTTTGTTTGTAAGTTTCGAAAACAGTTTCATAGTAGCTGTATTGGCAGTTTCGCACAGCTGTTCTTGAACACTTGTTTGTTTGTGGTTCTGGGGATGTCATTCACTTTGCTCTGATGATTGCCAAAGCGCCGAGCAATGGGGCGAAAGTCCAACAACTTGCCTGCAAGGCTGGACAGGTTTACCTGGACTTCGCTCTTCAACAGATTTGATGTTGATTTAGTAAATGGTGCCACCATGTTCTTGGCGGTGCCTGGTCCGTGGGCTCTCCAACAACCTACTCACTAGACATGCAAAGTCAATGGTCTCTATGTGCTGCCCTTGGAGAGGCTAGGGCCTGACCAGGCCCCTGACCTTGTATGCCCTTGAGGGATTTATCTTGTTAATTGTGGTTATGGTCGCGTTGCTGTCTACTCCAATTTCTTTGCTCAACTTGAAGAATCCATCCTGTGGAATCGAGGCTTGCTCGGAAGAAGAAGATCAAGGCCGCTGATGTCCAGATACTTCCGGCTGAACATTTCTTCCGGGTAGAACATTTTAGGGAACCTGCTGCAAATTTTGGGGATGCGGGCCAAGCAAGTGATGGGTCTTCTTGAGAACTCCTGGAAGAAGCGTTTCCTGAATCTCTGGATGTTCTGAGACGACTGTTGTTCGTTGTTTGTTGAGCTGCCAACCCTTTTTAAGTGAAACAGTCGTTTTCTGGCTTGTTGCAGCTAGCCTGCACACATATGCGCACAAAACTTGCAGAGAACGTACAAGTAGTCTTGTTTTCCTTTGAGGACAAGAACAATTTGCAGATCCAAGGCAGAGCTGGACTTGGAAGGCCGTAATGTTTTTTTCTTTAAGCCCGTGGCCCTGCTTCCTTACGTAACCAAGTACGCACCTACTTAATTGAGTGAGGGAGTAATTCGCTACTAGCAATACTTAAGCTTCTAATAACTGGACGCAGGATAGCTCACGCTTCTTCAAGGAAGCTCTCCCCCACTCTCAGGCGGGGTGAGCTTCCTTGAAGAAGTGCTCGCACTAATGATTTGGTTCCTAGATCTTTTAAAAGGAAGCTTAACAGATCGAGTTCACTGCCTCTGGACCTCTGCATCTGACCTGGAATTGGAAGCTATGTTTTCATTCTTTGTGTTGTATCATGTAGAAGGACGCATGATACATCTGACAACGTGCAGCTGGCCGATTTTCGGTTGTATATATATTAATATATATGTAAATTCGGCCCCGTATTTAAAGAGGAAGGCCCCGTTTAGCTATGTTCATCCGCAGCGTTGGCTCACAGCCTATGTGGGGACACGCCCAGGCGTGTTCCTGCACGCTGTGCCCGTCCATCCGGCGATTGCACCGCCTGGTGGGAGAGGGCACTCGACTGGCTGAAGCCGACCTTTTCGTCGGTTACGCGACAGTTAAGGTCCGGAACGTCCTCGGGGAGCTCGAGGATTTTCTGGACGTGCGTCGCCCGAGGGTAGGGGAGGGGCCGGCGCCCCCTCCTCCCGAGGGCGGTGCTTCAAGCGGTGGCTCAGCGGACAAGCACTTCAAGGTGAGAAGAATCCGAGCACCGCGAAGGAAGAGGCATCGAGGCAGCGAGAGGCACCAGAGAAAAGGGAAGAGGCACCCAAAGAACGCAAGGCACGTCCCATTTTTGAAGGAGAAGGAGGCAGCAAAGAAGATCAGGAAAAGGCAGCCCGCACTGTGTCCGCCAAGAGGCGATCAGCTCCAAGAGACCAAGACAGCAGAGAATCTCCAAGGGCGAGGTTGAGGTGAAGAGTGAAGAGGAGGCTCCGGATTACAGCGCAGAAGACAAAAGGGAGGACTATCACGGCGATAGGAAGGTCAGTGGAGTGTCTCCCAGCCGTGAGGATCGAGAGGAGAAAAGAGAGGAGAGTCCAGCCCCGAAGAAAAGGAGACATCATCATCGCTCAAGGTCACGAAGAAGGAGAAGGGATAGGAGTCAAGAGAGGTCATCGTGGCGTGGAGAAGAGCGGGGAAGAAGAAAGGCCGCTAGATGCCTCCCCGGCCATGGGAGACAGGAGACCAGCATTGAGAAGAGGAAGAGATCCACGTGAAGCAGAGGTTGGAGGTCGAGGAGTTCGTCGTCGGCCAGCTGGAGAGCGAGGGTGTTCCAGGCTTTGAGGACGGAGGAGCTGTTGAGGCCTGTTCTCTCCCAGTGGGAGTCTTGGCCCCGGGATTGAGACTCCTGAAAGAAGTATTGGGGCCGCGACATCAATTTGGCCTTCGAGGTGGAGTCCGTCCAGATCCAAGGAGGAGCGCTGGAGGTGTTGTGCCAGGTCAGTGGAACAGAGGACGAAGGGTTTCTACGATGGCTCCACGTGAAGAGGGTTCAGAGGCGGGGCCCTGCCGATCCAGGCTGGGTAGCGGCGTGGAGGAGCTCAGGCGCCTGGCCGAACGGTCCGACGCGGTAGCGCAGGCGGGCGGAGGAGGCCCTGCAGCCGTGGCCGAAGCAGTTCCAGGACCCGTCGACAAGGAGGAGGAGAAGGAGTCAAGCGACAGCAGCGAGTCAAGAAAGAAGAAAAAGCGCAAGAAGAAAAAGAAATCCTTCAAGGTGAAAGGGCGAAAGGAGTATGGGACGCTGTTTGGAGGAACAGGGTTGGACCAGGACCCGAAGACAAGAAAGAAAGTCTCGAGGTTGGCAAGGAAAGCCGTCAAGAAGAAGGGCAAGGGTTCCAAAAGGAAAGGGCAAGAGCAAAGAGAAGGATGGCAAGAACAAAGGAGGAGGCGATCGAGGACGAGGCGACAAAGCGGAGAAGTGACCGGAGAGGAGCCTTTGGATGAGGAAGAGATCTCAGAGGAGCTGAAAAGAGTGCGAAGGGAGATGCCTGTGAGAAAGGAAGGCGCCGACAGACCTTGACGTTGGGGGCGCCTAACTTTGACCTCCTGGAGAAGCGTGACTCACGATTGGCGGACAAGATTCGTGGCACTCGTTCAGATTTCGTGGAGGCACTGCAGGAGGTTTATGCCAGGAAGCATGTGCCCCGTCGCCCAAAAAAGGCGGTGGCGAGAGAAGCCTGTGCTGAGGTTCAGGGAGCGGAGCTCGATGGTCACACAGGGTTGGCGTCGCCCAAGGCGGAGAAGATTGGCAAATACATTCAGTTGTGCCAGCGTGCTTCTACTTCAGGGGAAGTGCACTCAACGCCAGGCCCAGGTTGTTGCAGGTGGGTTCGTGTACTTTTGCACTTTCCGGCGGCCATTGCTTGGCACATTGAACCAAGTGTGGGTCTTCATTCAGAGCTTTGTGGACGGTCCTTTTGTACAAACCATCCCTCAGGGTGTCCGCAGCGAGCTTGCAGGGTTTTGCCTTCTTGTTCCGTTGGCGGACTTTCGGATGGGGCTGTCTGGGACTGCCACTGCGTCCGATGCTTCGACCTTGGGGGGAGGCATGACAGCCTCCACAGGTCTTACTGAAGTAGGGACAATTGCAGCAAATCTTCCCGTCAGAGGGGACGTACCGGAGTTGAGTGAGATTGCGACCGTCCTCCCGATCGGGTTGTTCGATGGCGTTGGAGGTTTACGAGTTGCGGCGGATGCCGTAGGTTTGACTAGTGGGCCATGTTTCGGTGGAGAGCCACGAGGCAGCCCGGCGTGTTGTTGAAAGTCGGTTTCCAGGGACTCTCTTCGTGAACGACGTGGCGGAGGTTTCCAAGGACATGGCCAAGATTTGGGCATGCCAGTTAGTCAGGTGAGCTTGGTCCTGGTGGGAGCCGGGCCTCCCTGTCAAGGGGTTTGCGGCTTAAATGCCGACCGCCGAGGTGCACTTAAGGACCAATTCAGTGGACATTTCCCTCATGTGGAGCGCATCACCAACTTAGTCCGAGAGTGTTTTCCCTGGGCTCAGGTTCATCGGCTCATGGAGTCAGTTGCTTCAATGGATGAGGCGGACAGGGTGGTGATGAGTCAGTCAGCTGGGAGTACGCCAGTTCCCCCCCGACGCCTCCGGAGTGATGGGGTGCCGGCGACCTCGCCTGTAGTGGCCCACGTGGGAGTTGGAAGATGGGAGTTGCTCCTCCATCTCCTCGGTCAAAGGGCAAGGGTGGGCACAAGTCACGGAGGTTACCCTACAATGCGACTACTTGATCGACGAGTTCCTGGCGCCTGGTTGTAAGAAGTGCAGTGATGAAGTCTTTCCCACCTTCGCCGCAAGTCGCCCAAGGAGAACTGTTGGACGGAGACCGGCCGGCATACAACAGTGCAATGCAGCAAGCGGAACAAGATCAGTTTCGTTTTCCTCCTTATCAATACCGTACTTCACTTTGTGTACAGGATCGAAAGGGAAACATCCGTCTTCCGGACATTGAGGAGCGAGAGGTGTTGATGGGGTTCCCCCGTGGCTATACTGTGAACTGTCTCCCCAAGTCTAAGAGGCATGGGAGTCAATGGACAGATGAGCGACTTAGTTTGATCGGGAACTCTTGGTGCGTTTTCGTCATTGCTTGGTTGCTCTACTGTCTGGGCGTGCCGCGTGGTTTGTGCAACGCGATGCCTTTGAGCAAACTCATGCGCCAGTGTAAGCCGGGAGGTGGAACTGTGCTTCAAGGCTTTCTGTTGAGGCCCTACATGCGTGTTCCTAGCGTCCCTGTGGCGCCCGTGCAAGATGGCTTGATTCGCAAGTTGAGTGGTCTCATTAGCGGAAAAGGGGAAGGTCTTCTGCTTCAGGCGCCGTCGGAGGATGTTCAACGGACGCACAGGCTTCAAGCTAGCATTCCCTCCAACTTGTGGTGTTTGGCGGACCATTTGTGGGTGGCGCTGGCGTGGAGACAAAGAACACATCAATGGGCTTGAATTGTGGGCCGTACTTACAGCACTGAAGTGGAGGTTTGCGCGCAAGGGTTGGTTGAACACTCGTTTTGTGCATTTGGTGGACTCACAGGTGTGTTTGCGCGCTTTGGCTAGGGGCCGGTCGAGCAGCCGGAAACTCCGTCGGACTCTCCTTCGAATCAACGCCCTCTTTGGCGTCCGAAAGTCATGGCATATGGACATATGTCCATACGGACCAAAACCCAGCCGACAAACCGAGTCGGCGCCCGGTTCGTAAGAAATGGCTCAAGTGAAGCGCCAGCATGTTGAAGGATGCACACCGGAGGAACGCAAGAGGAGGAGAGCAGAGTTAGGCACCCTACAGTCACTAACAGTTCAACCAAAGACGCGTGAAAGGTATGAAAAGGCAAGTGAACAATTCTTGTCGTTCCTGCGTGTTGAAGGTTTGCGTTTTCCGTCAGGCCCGTATGAACTTGATAGACTCTTGTGCAACTATGTGCAGCACTTGTAGAGTGAAGGTTTCGGGCGAGCGCTCGCCGCTGACACGGTCGCAGGAATCCAAGATGCACAACCCAATGTGCGCAAACAGTTGCCAGCGACATGGAGACTCTTGAAGGTGGAGCGTGAACAGGTCCCGTGTCGTGCCCCACCACTGCCGGAGGAGGCCCTCCAAGCTATGGTCGGTTATTCAATTTTTAAGCATGAATGTGACTTTGCTATATCCCTTCTCGTGGGATATTTCGGTATCCTACGAACGGGAGAGATCCTTGCTTTGAACTCCAGCCACATATCGGTAGAATCTGAGCGGGGACCCGCTGTAATTTCTTTAGGAATGACTAAGGGAGGACAGAGACAAGGAGCAGCAGAGAGTGTTGCTTTGACGGCTGAACAGCCGATTCGTTGGCTTTGGGCCTGGAGCCGTAAGTGCCCTGACCACCAACCTTTGTGTTCAACACCTGCCCACCGGCGAAAGCAATTCAACGACAATTTGAAAGCCGTAGGATTTGAGGGTCACGGTTTTAGACCATACTCGCTTAGAAGAGGCGGGGCCACGTATTGGTTTAAGAAGTGGGGCACTCCTCTAGATCGATTGCTTTTATACGGTCGTTGGCAAAACGCCAAGACGGCACGGACATATGTTAACGATGGATTGTTTGTGCTAGCCAGTATGCAGCTTAGGTGGACACCAGCTAGTCGTCGTTTTCGCCACATTTACCAGAATTCATGTAAAGCACCACTGCCCACGCTTGTGCCAGCTCTGAAGAGCAGGACAGGGGGCGGTGGAAAGAAGAAGAGAGACGTGAAGAAACCCGCAAAAGTGAGCCGTTTCTGAGTGTTCGGTGAGTGTTTCTGGGAGAGTCTGAAAAAGAAACGCAGGTTGTGAGCCTTTTTCTTGCTCCGGTTTGGCGGAGAGATTAAGGCAACCTGCCCCAACCCTCGGGCTGGGTTTCTGCCTGGTTTGGCGGCAGTCTCCCAGGGGGTCGTAGATCTTCAAAGAAGAGACGGTTTCCATTTTTCCTTCTTTCATTTGACAAACTCGACCTTGCAAAGCAAAACAGAGCGTTGAGGGCCTGAGTCTTTATATATATATATACATAGAAAAGTTGCATTTTGTATCACTATCATGACACTGTATCGATGCAATGCGAAGGCGCCGAGAAAAGGGCCGTTCAGAGCGTCAAAAGCAGCGGCAGAAGCCCAACAAGGACTGGCTCCCTTAGACTGCACCTCACACATGTCCAAGACCTCACCCGGCGCCCAAATGGTGGGTCTGCAGCATGTTTGTTTTTGGATGTGACCGCTGCTCCAAGCAGACAAGCTAGACATTCATGCAGGTGGACGCAGCTGAGCCAAAGAAAGCACAGCTGGGCTATGTGGAGCTTGCAAAACAGCAAGAGCAGAAAGCGGAGGCCGAACAGGTCAAAACTCTTTCGAAATCTACTGCTTCTGTACCTCTTTGCATCGAGGTACCGTAGCTCAGCGTTTTCCTTTGCTGATATCGTTTTCCATTTGTTGAATTGGGCTTACAGGTCTAACCCTTTTCTCTTCTTCCACGCCGGAGCTGAGCATGCAGTAATTTGGGTTCAAGAGCATCCATAGTTTTTGTAATTACAAGCAGTTCTCATTCATTTGGCCATCATGATTCATACCGTTATATCTGGTACGTCACACACACAGACATGTCATTGTATTTGTACATAAAGCTGAATATGCGTACGTGCAAAACTTCCATTGCTGGAATCTTCACCGGAACTGTAGAAAGAGAGAGTGCTTCAAGTTGTTCCAGAGAAAGAGCGCACCTGACCAACTGGTACCATTGACTTGAGATTGTGCAACTGTGGAGACTTTGTCAGCATGTTGAATTACGGGTCCATGAGAAACTATATGACTTGTAGTCTAATTTATCGTTTCGTCGGTATTTGGTTTTTATATCCCCACCCCAAAACGATAGGGGACGCCCTAAAACGATACCCCAAAACGATGCCCACCCCAAAGTGTCAAAACCAGAAAAAACGATAGGGGATGCCCTAATGTACTTATGAATACATCCCAAACCAACAATTAAGACGCTGGCTCATATCAGTTTCCAGAGCAGCATCAGATGTTCCTTCCCGGTGGGAGGCGGCCTGTTTCGGTCGTCAGGCCCAGGCGAATCAAGCAAAGCAGGCACCAGCCCTGACGGCAGCATTCATGACATTAAGCACAGGTCCAGTTGAAGGGTTCCATGAAGAAGGTTTTCCAAGCAGTCCAAAACAGCATCCAAATGTGGTTTGCTGTTCAATTGCTTGCCCTCATGAAGCCAAAGGGGCCGCGTCCACTCTCAAGGTCGTGCAGGCTGCTCCTAAAGGCAAGAAGGTGGGGAGATTCAAGCGATGGACGTTTTCTTGCTTGAATTTCCGTACTCCAAACAAGAATGAGGCAAGGACGCTATTAGGTGGAGGCTCCCTCAGACCTCTCAGGACCTCTGAAGTTTCTAGGCCACCTGGGAAGCCAAACAGACAAGCCACATGGTGTTTTGATGTGCTTTGACTGCGACTTCAAACTTCGGTCTGCGATGTGGGCTGGTGACAGCGGCTGGTGCAAACTTTTTGCATATTTTAGTAGTTTATGCTGCAGTCCCGTTCTTGTTCTTCATGCAAGTACCTCTTCCACTAGCTTGACAAATTGAGGCAAGGAAGAAAAGGAAAAGATCACCGGAGGTTCTCAGGCACTTGGACGGGATTCGTTTAGCGTAGTTTCCAAGCAGAGATTCTCAGTGGGTCGAAGTTTTCGGCCAGGTCAGAGGGCACATGGGAAAGAAGCCATGTGATTCCGAAGGCACTGAAGAGATCTGGTTTTGGACCTTCACCAACATGGATGGACTTTTAAAAAGAAGAGATAGCCTCAGTCGCTTCGTTAGTCTTGAGTCTACTGCCTCGCATTCTTACGGAACTTGACACCCAAAGCGGGGTGATACGCAGGCTGATCTCAATCGCGACGACACTGTAAACTTCGGGGAGGACATGAGAGATGCCGATGCTCCAAGAATCTTGAGTCAGACAGCCATGAGGACAGACAGATTCCTGAACCAAACACTGGCCGGTGCCTTAGCTACAGGTGAATGACCAGATGAAAGGTGCAAATGACGGCCTGCTTTGAACAGCTTGCAGCCACAGACTGAGGTACCTGAAAATCAAGATCAAGCTTCTTTTTTCCTCCTGGATAGGGGTCTGATCTACGTAAAGCACCCTAAACATTACTAAAAATTAGTTTGCGTTTCCTCCCTGCTTTCCCAAATAATATACCTTTTCTTTGTTTTTAAAATGTCATTGGGAATCCTTTTATTTTCGTTCAACATCATTTTCAACAAAGCAACTTGTAGGAAACAATAAGAAAGAAGGGTGACTTTATGCCAAAACATATTTCGGTAAATCTTCGGAGTATTTTCGGTAAATCATTAGATTTACCACACGATAGCCTAAGAGGCAATCTTTGCTCTTGATGAGGGTCCATCAACATACCTATAGCCAGAACCAGTAGATTTGCAAAGGACACCTCGCCCCTCCAGTCATTGCTTGCAACACTCAACTGAACATCTGAAATGCGCACAGATTGAACTGGAATCAGATTCAAAGCATTCAGCAAACATTCAGCTAGAAGGGAGGACCAAGTGACAGTGAATTATTGCAATCTTCCTGAAAACATACCAGGAAACCAAGCTGTCAAGATCAAAGCCATTGTGAGGAAAGGGAGGACGGTTTTGTTTTGCATCTCAAGCTAAACACAGGCCATTTATCATTTATTTTAGCTTTGACATGGAACCTTTGAGCAACAGAAGCACGAACACATTACGATTACGCACTAAGTCCAGCCCCGCTTTGACGCGTAAATCATCCACACCTGACAGACCAGCAGCCACACACTCCTATTCGATGTTGGTGTGTCATGGAGGCAGGTGGTGCAGGATTTTTCTCAATGGGACCTTTGCAGGTTTTGATGCCAGATGCTACCAGCTGTAACAATGTTAAAAAGAGAAGGTGAGGGTTTGAGGAGGTATCATCCTCACAAAAATTATGCAGGATTTCTTTCATCAACAGTAGTCAGAACATGTTAGGCAGATGATGACACCCACAAAACGGACACTCACAAAGAAGAAGAGCTTCCAACATTTTTTGCTCAGGTCTTTTTTGCTTTAAGGCACTTGCACTTGACCCTCTAAATCTCTAGTATCACCGCTCTCAAGGTGAAGAAGGGCGTTTGCCGAAAGCTGCAGCCATTGCAGTGCATTCCGGCCTGTATTGAGCACTTGCTTTGGTGAAACACCAAACTGCATGGTGGAGAAGGCACAGCTTGAAGTCTTTCTCTTGCTGACGCCTCCCAGGCAAGGTTTGTTTGTCACTGTCCCAATAAAAAAACACAATAAGAACAAACATAGTGTATATATATATATATTTGCTTTATTGATCTGCCATCTGCCCATATCTTCCTTCACCACCGACAACAAACCACATGTTTGCCCTACTAGGCCCTCGCCACTAATAATGCTGATACCAGCTGCTCCATTGCTTGTGCGAGACAAATCTACCAATCAAACACTCTATGTATCTGGATGTAGCTAGCTGTTACTTCCAAATGCACAAATTCACTTAGCTTTTAATAAAATATTGAACTCGGAGACCAACTTTCCAAGTATTGTATATCATACCCATGTAGAGAACTTCTTAATGCTCAGTGCTCAGTCTGTAGCCTTCCAAGTGCTCACCTACGTAGTCCAATGATGAGCTCGGTAGCAGTCATTCCACTTGCTCGTTCAATGATGTACCAATTCATCAGGCGGTCAACAACGAAATGACCAACTGACCAACTACTGACACCATTCTACTATACAGCTCAATATTCCACCGGACCTTTGTAAGGCCATCCTTTCACGGAGATGATCCATGCGTTGGTTCTGTTGCTTTAGCACACCGTTTTCTGCATGTTTTGGCCAGCTGGCTCCGGGCATGGTGGTGCGCATTTGTGGTTTGGAGAAGGTGCCCGCGCTGACGCCGTGGCAAAACCATTGGAGCTGAAGTGAAGTGCTTGAGAATTTGGGGTTGATACATTAGGCCAATATGAGCGAAGATCGCGGTTGGGTGTTGATGTGTTGATTGAAACTTTCTCGAGATGGAAGGCTGTGCGGGGCTTTTGGCTAGAGTCTAGAGCCATGTGCGATGCTGATGCAATCCAAGGAATGGCATGATGGGTACACTAAACACCTGGAATGCAGCTTGGTGTTGGAAGGAATTCAGTCATTTTTGTATACTTTTGACTGGATTGGCAAAGCAGGTTTTGAGGGATCTGATTCCAGATTCCAAGTTCCAAGGCCTCTACAGAGCGTTGGTCGGTGCTCATTGATGGACACTTGAAGTTGCTAAAGAAGGAGAACCTGGAAGTGAAGGCACTTTTGCTACTTTGACCCCTTGTGCCCTTTGGCTTTTGCTACTCGGGGTCGACTGAAGCGGTACAGCAGTGACACACACACACATATATATATATATACACATATTTATGTTATATGTGTATATAGATCGATCGAATAGTTGAATAGCGTTGTGACAAGTAGAATACACAGGATTCATCGCACCCAGCAGTACTATCAGAAGCCCTGGTAGCTCAGCTTCGATGTCGCATGCGAAGGCTCTTCTGCGTGTCGAAACACCCGTGCGGCTTTTTGGCTTGCGAATGCAGGAGCATTGGGCTGTTTTGCTAAACTGCCACGACTCATGCGCATGCATGGACCTTGATGCAAGCATACACAGCATCAAACAACTAAGTAGTTTGTTTCTCTTTCATGATAAGAAGTTGGATTTGAACGTGTTTTAAGCAAGCATCCTCCATGTTCATCCCTCCAGTTTCAAGAAAACGCAGATGACTTCTTGCAGGACTTGAATGGCAAGAGCGGACTTTGCAGGCACCTCCTCTCCGTGCCATTCATTGCTGGCTAAGCAGGGTTCCAGGTCAAACCATGTGACCATGGTGTTAGCAGCTTGGTTTTGGGAGTTGAACTGCTCGGAGATAAACTCTGCGAGCCTTAAACTCGAAATTGCCTTATAACTTACAACCCTTTTGTGGAAATCCAATGAAGGCTAGTTGTTTGTGCAAGTTACAAGCTCCCTTACAGGGTCATGATGAGTTGTGCTCTCTCGCCCAGCATTTCTTTTTGCCCCAAAAGTCTCGCCGACGGATTGATTGGAGTGTGCCTTGTGTACCTCGTGTGACGCGTTCACTTCCTTGAGGATGGTCGACAGTCCACTGAAGGTCAAAGTGCTGAGCCTCAGCGGTGAGCACATGGAAGTAGCATGTTCCATGGACAGCACAGTCTCGGAACTCAAGGCTGAGATTACCCGGCGCACGGGTCATTTAAAGGACTTGCAATATTTGATGCACGAAGATGTTGCTTTGGATGACAAGACCATCATCAAAGAGTTGGGCCAAGAGGAAGTTATCCTTACTCTTCTGGTGAAGGGCCTGAATGTGGAAGCATACATAGAAAGGCTACGTGACAAAGGCACAATTGAGCGTGGAGATTTGGATGATTTGAAAATTCTTTGTGCAACGATGCGTGATGCTTTCTTGAAGCAGGCTCCGCTGCTGGAGCTGGAGCCGCCTCTAGTCATTGGTGGTAATTTGATGGGCTCCTCAGAGCAACTCCAGCATATTTTTGACACCTGTGGCCATCCACCGGAGTCGAGATATCTTTTCCTTGGGAACTACGTCAGTCGTGGCAAGAATTCGATTGACACCCTGACCCTTTTGCTTCTCTACAAGAGGAAGTTTCCTGACCAAATACACTTGCTCCGAGGGAAACATGAATGTGGTAGCATCTCAAGGATATACGGCTTCTACGATGAGTGCAAGCGCAAGCTCGACATCAGGACTTGGAAAGCGTTCATTGGAGTGTTCGATTGCATGCCGTACGCTGCTTTAATTCAGAAACGTATTCTGTGCGTCCCATCTGGCCTGTCCCCAGAGTTGAAAAGTATTGGCCAACTTCAGATGATCGATCGCCCCTGCGACGTGCCAGATACAGGTCTTTTGTGTGATCTTCTGTGGTCCTATTTTGAGACCTCCTACAAAGGTTGGATCGAACCTGATAAAGCTGTTGCTCTTGGATATGGCCCAGACGCTCTTCGGCCTTTGCCAACTCTTCATGTCTATATTAGTGGCTCAAAATATGCACCTGCACCTGCTGAAAACCACGTTTGGGGGATTTTGTTGGTGCACCTTGTCCTTGGGGCGAATGCTTCAAGTATTTTGAGCCACCCCTACTTCTTTTGTGCAGGCAAAAGGGACATACATTCAATGATCGTTATCCTGTGGTTGCTCAGGCGAAGGGGAAAGGTACAGAGAAAGGATGAGAACGGTATCGAGAGTCGCACTGAGCAACCATAGGCTCGAGAATCGCACAAGGGTGTGGTTCTACGCTTCGCCTTTGTCCACATCCAAAGACGAGGACCAGCAGTGCTAGCAGTGCTACCTGTGGAACCGTAAATTCCAGGTAACTAGATTAACTAGCAGTCTGTGGGCTCCTGCAGAACATCGCGTTGTTTTGTGTGCTTGCATAGGTCCGGGCACCTAATGACTTGAAATAAAGCAATGTTGGGGTGAGTCTTCCCCTTGCAGCCTGAGGTTCTGGAGAAGTTTCTTGCTACGACTCAGCTGGAGAGGATTATTTGCTCACAGTGTGTGGTTCAAGATGGTCATGAAGACTTCCACGAGGACAAGCTGATTTGCGTTTTCAGTGCATCGCACTATTGCGGCGAGTTTGAGAACAAAGGGGCTGTCCTACTGATGGATGAGAAATTGGAGCACCACTTTGTGAGTCATAGCCTCCCATGGTGAAAAGGTTTGCATCATTCCACTGGATGCAGTTCAAGCAGCTGACATGGGAATGCGGGTGCACAGCGTGTCTCACTTACTGTGTGTCGCGGAGGCAAAAATGAACAATTGAATGCCTGAAGTGATTTCACGCGTCGATCAGCGCAGAAGATACTCGCATGACGTGTCTTCTGCTTCGTCCTTCCCTTGTGTTTCAGCACCCAGAAGCTGGCCTTACGGCAGAAAAAGGTGGTTCAGAAGGCATTTGTGACTGTTTGTGTTGTCGGATCAACCAAACTCAGCTCAGCAAACGAACCTATGTAGTGACAATGGCAATACAGTTTATGAGCTCGATTGTCGAGTCTAATCAGTTTCGTTACATTTGTCTACAAGACTTGCTTTCTTGGTTTAGATCGTTCGCCTAAGAGAAGAAGATCTTGGCAGGGAATGGAAGTCGGAGAAGATGCGTTGGCTGGTGGCCTCGGCTTGCAAGTCGGCGTTGAATGGATCGTGAAAACAGTGAGGTTTCAATTGACATGTCACATGAGACAAACAGTTTTTGAATGAACCTGAGCCGGAGCCGCGCTTTGCAAACATTATGTTCTTTTGAGATACACCAATCCGCACTGGGTTTCGCATTCTTCATCGTGTCATTTTGGCAACCTGCGGGATGCCCCTTGGTGCTTGCCGTTTGACAAATGCTTCTTTGATGGCAGGTTGCAGTTGAAGGGCATGAGGATGTTTTGCTGAAGGCGGAGAATTTGCAGGCCAGGCCTTCCCTGAAGGGCCCATGAGATCTATATTAAATCTTGATGTACTTCCAGCTGGACCGTTTGCTCTCCTCGCCTTTTGATGCCATCCAGGTCTTATTGAAACCAGGCTTGCTACTTGGCTCAAGTTTTTTTATAATTCAGGAGCGGAGTTAGTTCAGGCACTGACTCACATTGTAGTTCAGCCAGCACTGAGAGCTGAACAGCAAACGTTGAAGGGTTGTACCGGTGCTGCCTGACTTTTGTCTGAGGCAGGTCCAGCTCTGTGGCCTTCAGAAGTCAGAGCTCAATGAAACTGAGGCCGTTGACGTCTTGAATCAAGCTGCTGTTGTGTTTACCAGCACTGAGACTTGCGCTTGCTAGTGCCTTTCCCATTCATCAATAGTTAGAAGCACAGAATTGTTTGGCATTTCTCCACAAAGATCCCTAGCCAACGCTGTAGCTGCAGGCTTGCTGTGATGGGTGGCAATTCTTTTCTACATTTTCTTGTTCTGCAAGAATATGTCAACCATGCGTCTGAGAATCATTGCCGTTTGGATTTGCTGAGCCGTTATTTTTTGTAGCGATGCCCTTAGCTACAGAAGCTACTATATATTATATATATAGTAATGC
Source organism: Durusdinium trenchii (assembly GCA_963970005.1). Classification (NCBI taxonomy): domain Eukaryota; class Dinophyceae; order Suessiales; family Symbiodiniaceae; genus Durusdinium; species Durusdinium trenchii. The sequence continues at coordinate 139,052 of CAXAMN010002213.1, forward strand.
CAGGAGCTACTAGTAGCTTCTTGTTACTAGTAGTTTCTTTGAACTTCCTGTCTGTGGACTTCATTTGTAGAGATTCCACACCTCCCGGCCATGATGGGGTTGGCCTATCAATCTCTGGAGCAGTCTGTCATCCTCTTCTGCCGGCACTACCCTTGGCAAACCACTTAATATTCTCCAATCTATCTATCCGAAGGGCATCCAGAACTTTTGAACCGCTCCAGTTACTCTCGGTTGTAGGGTCCCTTTTGGCTGGGATGGAATCGTTCTTGCCGAAAACATATTTATGTAATACATGTACACACCAATATACACATATATTTTGGCCCCTGGCCCTAGCCATTATCTGCAAGATCAAACCCAGGAGGCTCTACAGTAAATACAGATGATGCATGTCATCAAGGTTCATTTCAATTAACGGTGCGCTCATTGGCTTTCCTCCTTTTTCCCAAAAGCATCTCCGATGCTTGGGTTCTCGTTTAGTCGCTAGTGCCGCGGAAGAGCGAAACAAGCGGAGGTGGACGGGGTTGGGAAGGGAAGATGGAGGGGAGCGAAACGGGAGGCGCATGGGTGAGGACGGGGCTGGGGAGGGAAGATGGAGGGGAGCGAGACGGGAGGTGCATGGGTGGGGACGGGGCTGGGGAGGGAAGATGGAGGGGAGCGAGACGGAGGCGCGTGGGTGGGGACGGGGGCGGGAGGCGCATGGGTGGGGACGGGGCTGGGGAGGGAAGATGGAGGGGAGCGAGACGGGAGGTGGGGAGCTGTGTTGCGCACCTTATACGATGGTCTTGGGTGTCCAAAATGTGCGCAATGCATGCGACAGACAGTCAAGTCGTGGCCGAAACGGCAGGATTGTTGCGTCGAGCACATGGTTGCACCACAGGCATCATTGCGGTGCACAAGTAGAACGAAGCATGTGTAGGGAGGTGAGTGGAGCTGTGTTGCGGGGCTGATACGATGGTGTTGGGTGTCCAAAATGTGCACAATGCATGCGCCAGACAGTCAAGTCATGGCCAACACGGCAGGATTGTTGCGTGCCAAAAGCGCAATGCGTGAAATTTGATGGTTGGAACGAACCATGGAGGGGGCTGATGCTGCTCCATGCTTCCTGGAACGGTTGTCAGAAGCCATGTTGCAATCGTTTTATGATCGTTTTGGAGGGCTTTCAAAACTGACCAAGGGGTGGACGGGGGTGTATATGGCAGACAGGGGTGGACGGATGCGCACCAGAACCGCGATGCTTGAAATATCACGGTTGCCACGAAGCCTGGAGGGGGCTGATGCTTCGTTTTGGCCTGCTAATGTGTGTTTGTTTATTTTTCCTGGGTTGTGCGCTTCTTTTTGCTTTTGGGTCCGCGGGCTCACCTTGTTTCACCCTGAGCCGGTGCAATTCCTTCGGCGCCAGGCTGTGTGCTACTTGGCTGAACCGGTGAGAGGACATCAAGTCATGCCAGACAGATTGCCAAAATGGAAAGTTGGAGGGGCTCTCTCTCTCTCTCATTCATGGTCGGTATAGCACTGGGACTGAAACCGCCATTTGGTCCAATTAGTCTTCTTCAGATTGGAACCAGTTGAATCTTAAGGCCTCAAACTTTTGCCTAGTGGCCGCTGGCGAGTGCGCTTGGAAGGAGGGATGGAGAAGGCAATGTGTCCTACACAATTTTAAAAAATGGATGAATGTGGTCGTTGGCCACCAGCTAGGAACACCATTCTGAAACGTTGACAATTGTCCAGTTCATGGATGAGTGGATTTACACCTACCTGGTGCATCAGGCACTACGTCCTGAGAACTTGATTGTTCTTGGGCAGGACCGAATTGACACCGTTCCCTTTCAGTTTCAAGTGCACCGCGTGTGCCTACAATTGCATAGTATAAGGAACAGTCTAGTTGGAAAACATACGTAATTATATATATATAACTCAAAAACATGTCCGCCTGCTCCTCAACATGTTTTTGTCACACACACACACATGAACATCCAAAACTCTGAAAGGCCATAGGTGACTAGCTCATCTCCAGACAACATCGTGGTGAACAAGTACTTTTGACCGCTCCTATCATCCGCTCGTCATATATGATGTGCATACAGTATTCACGACCCGGTTGCACGTTTATTGGCAATTCCCTCTTTCCCTCTTCAACATTCTTCAACACAATCTTTGACGCAGCAGTCAAAAAAGGATAAAGGATGTCAAAGATGCATTAAACTTCCTTTTCTTGTTTGCTGCGAGAGATGGCTTTGGTTGCTGAATTTGTCCGTGTTCAGCTGACATTTCCTTCATGGCTTTGGTTTTCTTCGCATTGTCTTCAGGTGGAAAGCATTTGGATCATCGTAGGGTTGCGCTCCTTGCAGCTCATGAATCTACTGTATACAATATCACTTATTCTGTAACGGACTCGTTGCATGTGGCAAGAGCTGCATGAGGAGACGGCGTTTTGCCCTGCGGTGATGCAACATGTGGAGGCCGATGGCCAGTGCCAGCGGCTTTTCCATTCTCGAGTGCAGCTACCATTCCATGATGTTCGGAAATTGCACTTGAGACAGGATGTCCGAAACATACTGTCTTGATCGTGTACTGTATGCAATTTGAGACAATTTGACCAGTCTTGAAATAATGCCAATAGAATAAGATCCATGTGTGCTGGTATTGTCAGGCTACATTCCACTTCTTGAATCAGACGGATTCTATGAATAGACGGATTCAGACAAAGAAACTGATCACCCAAAAATAGACGGTGGTTTCGTCAGGCAGTAGCCAACTCGGCGCACAAAGATCTACTGATCACAATCTTGGCCAACTGATCCACTAGCTGCTGCAGTTCCCGTTCGTTCTGGAAGGGGGGGCTGCGCCGGGCTGTGCCATGCTTGAGCTTGCCACCTGAGTTCTGCATGGTGCGCAGCAGAGTATCGAGCACTTCTTGCACGTCACTGACGGTGAAATGGATCTTGCTCATTCGCTTGTCAAAGCACCATTTTCACTTGGCAACTTTGTCAACCACGCCGCCCACTCATCAAGGGCTGGATGATATGCTTCGCGGAAATGGTCACAGGCAAAGCCGGCAAAGCCATGCCTCTGCAAGATTCTAGATGCAGGCGGCGCCCATCCTGTGCTTCAACGCACATTGTAATGCTTGCCAATGTCTCTGCTGCAGAAGTTCCAAATCCCTATCCAACATTGGGGTGCCTTCAAGACACTGAGACTGAAAATGCAATGCATGCTCAAGAACAATGGGCAAAGGAACGAAGATCTATTTGCAAGACACCAAGCAAAACGCAAAATGTCAAAAAGTGAGAACAGTCAAAACGTCAAAAAGGTAAAGGAAACGAAAGGAGCCAGCGAGACTTTTTGACTTTTCGAGACTTTTTGACTTTTCTCACTTTTCGAGACTTTGACTTTTGGAGACTTTTCAACTTTTCGATATTCTTGGACACCAGTCACATGCCGTGCCCTTCAACAAAAGTCTAGCAGAATTGATCCAAACGTTGCTTTTGCTCCTACAGATATAGGTATAGGTTGCTGTTTTCTAGACTTAGACATCTCCAGCCGTGTCAAAGTGAGTCAGCCTCGAGCAGGAACGCCTGAGAGAGGATCTGGAGGTCAAAACACGCAGCGCCTCAGCACCGATGACCTTCAAAAAAGAGACGCCCGCCAAAAGGACCCGGCAAGCCCCGGGACCTTTTGGCGGGTGACTCCTTTTATCATTTTTATCATCGTTGCCTTTTCGTGCACTTTTCGACTTTTCGCAAAAAGTTCGGAGAGCAAGTAGATCCAGCTCACACATTTTTAGCAACCACAGCCTAGGTATGCCACTGAAGTCGAAAAGCGCGCCCCCGATGTACATCACTGCGGGTAACGTTTAAGGCAAGCACACATAGTCCACCCTTGTCCCCATACTAGTGGTTCCATAAAGTGCACATGCATGGTCTGGTAAGTGTTGGCTGCGCACGTGTGATACCTTTCCAACAGCTCTCGCAACTGGGCGCCATTGAAGTTTTCAATCGTTACATTTGCACGGATGAGTTGATGAGTTACTCTATTGTTACTACAGGTGAAACGATTCCCAGTGAAACCATTCCCAAGGAAGCTTCTAGTAGGGAGGAGGGGGAGCGGGCAGTGCAGGACTACTAATCGGTGACAAAGCTCCATAAACTCTGTTGTGGCCATCAGCGTCCAGCAACAAAATCGGAAGACAGCGATTGGGCAAACGGTCAATGAAGTCAAGCGTGTGGCTTTTATTCCGTTGGACGTGGTTCGGGATATTTGTATAGCACCATGGTGCAGAAACTTGCATCACCTCGCACCAAGCGCACCCCACCAAATACCTGCAGAATCACAGGAGGCGGTTGAAAGACCTGGCGCGCATTTCTATCTTAGAACACAACGCCCCTTCAGCATGGCCTGTGCCATGATCCCATTCAATCAATCCACATATGCGACGCGACTGTATGCTGAGAAACTGCAATGTCACCATCAGACGCAGCAGTACAAGCTGGAACCACAATGATGTGAGAAGATGACAGTTCTCGCACCGTTTGCTCTCGTCCAGTAGAATGTTATATATATATATAATATATATATACATATTTTATTTATGTATTAAGGATTGTAAACGGAGGCAGTCCAGCGAATAGGCAAATAAACATGGAACACGGACAAGGGTTGTCTAGAGGTGCTTGTACTAACGGATCCTACAAGCCACCTGCTGGCTTGTGCCAACGGCGGCTCTACAGCTGCCTACATGTTTGGTCGCCAGGTGTTGGATGATGGTAGGACTCCTCGGCTTCTTGGCTGAATAGCGAAGCAAGGGGTGAGGTAAAGGTGGAACGGTTCGCAAAAGTAAGAATGCCCAAAATGAAGACAGCAAGAAGACTGTTCCAATCTTTTTGGGTCCGAAATAGCTTCTTGCCGCTTCTTCCCCAGGCTCTTGGAGATCCTAAGGCAGTTGGGAGTGAAGTGATACACGAAAGGAGGTTTTGCGTTGTAGTAGCTATGTAGCTGGCTGAGAGCGTGCATTGCACAGGGCGGTTGCTTGCAACCCTTTCGTCTGAACTTCTCTTGATGATAAGAACAAATGTGAACTAGATTGGAATGTGAGAGAGCAATGGATACATGCTCCGCTCTGTGTTGAAGTCTGGCAGTTGCAGGGCTGTGCAAGAAGCAGAGAAGAAAGGCTCTGTACAGAGATCTTTGACGCTGCTTGGTGCGACAACCTACTAACAGAGTTTTCTCCCATTGTTTTGGTTCCTGTAACAAGGGTCAATTCCATGAAGGTCTCAAAACCAAAAGCGGCTCACTGCAGCACATCTCCCTCTGAGGCTAGTCTTTTGCTCCGAAGCTTCAGTTGCCCCAGTGGCACTGGCATTGGGGCAACGCCAGATGGCTACTTGGAGGGACAGTATAGCCCTGCGACATGAGCTATGAGTTATTCCAACCGGGCTGCCCTGAGGCCTGCATCAAGCTCACAGCTCCCAACCAGAAGGAGACGGAAAGTGGTTGGGCTTGCAGTGGCTTGCCGGGAGTAGATTTTGACTCTCTGTAGCAGGATCGCCTCAAGCTCTTCCATTTGGATGGCAAGCGGGTTCTGGTTTGCACAGACGAAGCCTTGTCCTCATGTTCGACCTCTATCCCAGAGGCCAAACATCGAGCGATTGCCAGCTGGACAAACATGAGGAGAGCGTGGACATGGACATTGGTGTATCAAAGTATAAAGAATTCCATGTAGATACGTATGATATGTATAACCACGATAATGTATATTTATATATGGATAATTCTGCATATATCTATGTGCATAATGTGTACAGTACAGGATGTCATCACAGCTTCGCCCCGATGATGGGATTAGCAGGCCCTGTCACAAAAACTGTGCTGTAGGGCTGTAGGATGACTTCAGCTGCAGCCATCAACCGAACCCTCGAACTCTCAAAACCTGCAGCTGGCTAGTGGATACACTTGAGTTGATGCAGTTAATGGAACCCACATTCATTTCTCCCGAAGCTTGATGCTACTGGTACCATTCTTGAAACCAAGTTTTTTGAGTTGGTCCATTTGTTTGAGGCTCCGACAGGACAGGCTGTAATGACGCGGCCTCAAGTTGCAAAACAGCAGGGCACAGCGACTTTGTTTCTTTAGAGCCGCGCCTGCCACACGAAATATGCTTCCTTTATGGGGAGGGTTTTTAACTGCATAGAATGCCGCGCCTGCTACGTGTTTAACACTTACACTCTTCCAGATATACATGTCCCGGGGTGCATTTGGGACTAGTCCCTAACATGTTCAGCTCTAGAGCGGTATTTCCTGGGGAATAACCGGAGAAAACGGTATCATAATGATTTTGAACACGACCCAACATGCCTCGAAAAACTGCTAACCTGTCCCATCACAGAAGAGATGCCCACTTTTGTGACGGGCTATGTTAGCTCTTTTTTTTTGCAAAATCTTAGGGTTTCCTTAAATTCGTAAACGGACATGTTAGCATTGTATTCGTAAACGGACATGTTAGCATTGTCCGCGCAAACATGTCCACCAAGACACCAAAGCAAGGGAGCCACACTTCTGCGGGACACCAGCACTTCACTTGCCAACGCTCAGTATCCCACACCAGGATTTTTGATAATGAGTTTAGTCTAGATTCCCAGGATCACATTGCAAGCCAAAGACCTCTAAGCAGCTAACCTGTCCAAATCACATGTTTGCAAAAACAACTTTTGAATCGCTAACGTGTCCTGCTCTTGGATCTGACCTTCCAGGTCACCTAACTTAACCAAAGAAGAAAAGAAACAGCCTTTAAAAGGATACATAAAAAACCGGGAGAGTAGCGTTTTTTGCATGGGAACCGACATTTTTCTTTGGGTGGGGTGGTGGGGTGGTTGTCATCGGTTTTTCACCATTGTCATCGCGTTCACAACATTGTCATCGCAACGTTGTCATCAAAGAGCAGTGCGATTGAATTGGGGTGGGAAGGGTTGGGTGTGCGTTGCATCGGCATATCAATTGGCTCCGATGGGATTTGGTGATGTTGGTGACTGGACCATGCGATGCATGCCACCAGTGGCACACTATGAACATGTTGACTACAGAGCTTAGAGCCGCGTTGACTGTTTTCGCTGCCCGCAACCAACCTGACCCTCAAACAACTCAAGACTGCGTTGAAACTGGCAGCTGCAAAAAGACGATCAGCGCACTGGTGAAAGCAATGCAGCTAGTCAGAGGGGATAACCAGGCAGAAAGTGAGATTTCAAGAACAAAGGGCCGGATGCCCCTTGGCTTCAAAGAACTTCTTGAATGTCTCACGTGACTGCAAATACCAGTGAAAAACAATGGCGCATTTCGCTTTGTTGGCCTTGCTAAACATTTGCAGAGCTGTGTCGTTACAGGGCCACCCGTTGATTGAAAGGTTAATGTATTTGCAATGTATCCTCTGCGGTTTGTTGAATTGTTGCATTGGCCTGCTGCTTTTACTTTGTGGAGGTTGCGCGAGTTGTTGGGTACTGAGCTGTCTGAGTTAGAATGTGCTTAGAACTCGCCGAAGAAATTGGCTCAGCAATGGCCTTTGTCTTTGTTGTGGCTGCGTCTACCTACAGCGAGCCTTGAGGTGAGTTACGATCTTCCAGATCTCGAAGCCCATCGGAAGCGCCTTGTGGTCTGCCAAGCAAACCAATTGCTTTTTTTGATGTATATAGATCACAAGGAGTAACATCAAACACACAAGGACATGCGTGAGCTGGCTTGTTGACCTCAGGAACGGCTCAATGAGATCTGTTTTGAGGAGAGCTTCTCAGTTGGAGAGATTCATTTGCAGCATGTTGATCCCCACTAGTGTTTGGAGGACTTTTGCGTTCTTCCTCCCGTCGCCTGTCAACACACACACACACTTAGATTGATGCTCGCAAGAGCTGAATCAGTTGATGAAGTTCCACTTTACACTCATTAGCCCTTGACTCGATGAAACGGAAAGAGGCCAGAACCGAAAGGTGATGGAGTCCACGAATTTGAAGGTGTTTGAACAATTGGTTTTCGCTCTTTAGCCGTTTAAAACTCATTAGACCTTTTTCGGAATCTTAAAATTTTGGCAGGTACACAATAAGGCGTCCCTTCTCGCTTCACCAGTTGTGAGCCCGTCTTCGTTGGTCCAGGGCCAACTCACAACTGCCTCGACCCCCTGCAAGCCGCGTAAACTTCACCGAAAGTGAATTATTCTGTGCAAACTCCTTAGGAACAGGTGTGGACACACACAGAATGCCGATATCGGCGCTCAAAAGATTTACTAGCCACCTAACAAGCCTTAGAACGAAAGGAAAGGAAAAGACAGAAAGAGCAAACGAAGAGGGCAAGAGAGAAAGATAAGAGTAGTTACGAGGCCTACTAGTTATGAAGCCTTCTAGTTACTGACTACTTAGCCGAATGAATTAGGTGAATAGTTAGGCAGCGGGACTTTAGTAGACCGCCCGGGTAGGAAAGACTAGGACAGGAGAAACAGAAGGAAAGGCACCAGCGCACAAGTGTGTTGAGTGCGACTTCCTTCTCTTACCTTAAATTAGAGGGTGGGATAAGAACTGTTAATTCTCGTGCAAGGAGGGGGGGTTGTGGCCCTAAGGCACTGCTGTCACCGGCGCTGAAGCATTGCCGTAACCGGCGCTCCCTTGACTGAAAGGCACCTAAAACCGAAAGAAAGGCCTCAAGAAAACGGAAAGCAACAGCAGGAAAGAAAAACAAAAGAACCAAAAGAGATTACTTAGTTGCTCGCCTATTGGTTCTCTGCTCACGTTTCTCACTCTCCTCACGCTCGGCCGTATACGGCGCTCCCTTGACTAAAGCTTCACCTGAAACCTAAAGGCCTCATGCAAAATCTTTGGAAGTCGTTAGACACGTCTGAGTCCGTTTCGTCTAATGTGTCGCACATGCGCATGCAAAGATATTCAGTGAGCCCTGCGGCATTCGATCAGCAATCTCAAGCAAATCGAAACGAGCCTGTGGTATTCTGAAAGAAGGACACAAGAGAGAGGGAGATGGAAATCAGTGGGAGAGAAGTGGGTCTATGCACATGCTGCGCCCCTCGGTGGGGATCACACTACAGTCCTCAGTGGGACTCTGTGGCGACACACACTTAGATTGATGCTCGCAAGAGCTGAATCAGTTGATGAAGTTCCACTTTACACTCATTAGCCCTTGACTCGATGGAACGGAAAGAGGCCAGAACCGAAAGGTGTTGGAGTCCACGAATTTGAAGGTGTTTGAACAATTGGTTTTCGCTTTTTAGCCGCTTAAAGCTCATTAGACCTTTTTGGAAATCTTAGAACTTATGCAGGTACACAAGAAGGCGCCCCTTCTCGCTTCACCACTTGTGAGCCCGTCTTCGTTGGTCCAGGGCCAACTCACAACTGCCTGGACCCCCTGCAAACCGCGTACACTTCACCGAAAGTGAATTATTCTGTGCAAACTCCTTAGGAACAGGTGTGGACACACACAGACACACTTGCTTCTGATACTTCCCGGAGTTCGATCCTGTTGCGAGGAGCAAACCGCATCTTATCATGCTTTTGTCAGCAAGGAGGCTTTGGTCTTGGAGCAGCTCTGCTGTCCCGCAAGCAGCGTTTTGAAGTCTGAGTAGGAAGCGGCACCTTTCGAGCAACGATTGCTGAGGTCCCTCCAGCAGTGTGTAAGGGACTGTTGCAGATGCTTCGTGCTGCACGCATACCATCCGATCCGCGGCTAGAGGAGACGAGAGAGCGACTTTGGCAAGACATGCCTTTTGGTTTGACATACGAATAACATTGCTGATTAGCTAAAAACACGTATATATAGATTTTGTCTCCTTTGCGCGACAATGACAGGATGCAGTTTTGCAGACACATCTATCAAGCACCTGTGTGAAGCAGTCGTGATGCAAACCATGCAATGGACCAAGGGATGCAGGTGGCTGAGGCGAATAAAACCGTCACACTGAACGTAGCTTGTGAATGCGAGCTTTATGCAAGGAGCTGGCTGCTCCATCGCAGGCAAGCATGTCAGAGTTTATCCAGCAGACTCTGAAATGTTTCGACTTCATGACCATAGACAACAATATACGGACATGTCATTATATAAACATCACTAGCCCATAGTCAGTTTCTATCTACTGCATTGGGAACCGCGATAAACCTCTTCGGCGTGTGGATTTATGTATAAGAACAGTTCGTGTAACTTGCTTCAAACAGCATCGCCAGCCTCGCTGTGCCGATCTGACCATAGCTCACCAGCAGCTTTCAGCAGCTATGCATAGGCATTTTGCAAAAGAAACTTTTAACAGAAGAAGGCCTCAAGCTAGATATTAGCAGCTGATATGACCGTAAAAAATATATACTGTATTCTGCACATATTGCTTTCTGTGTGTGTGTGAGTTGCACGCAATGCGCATTTTAGTGATTGGTGCTGCCCTCGGAGCTTTGTGAGGGCGAAGACTGTTCCAACCTAGGTCAAATGACCGGAATATTTGGCATTGGTTGCAACAGGTTGCAATAGTTCAAAGGAAGCTACTAGGGGCTCCTGGCCCTACTAATTACTAGGAGCAAGGACGCTACTAGGGGCTCCTGGCATCGCTACTAGGAGCATTCTTACTACTAGTAACAAGAAGCTACTAGGTTAGCAATGCAATATCAAACCATCTCAACTCAGAGACAGTGCTTCCGGGCTATCTGAGGCGCAGGGGCTTCAGGTTTGGTAACTGCCAAAACGGCGAAAGAAGCTGGCCATGAGGCCAACGGAGAAGCTGTGTAAGCATACTTCCAATAGTCCAGCAAAGCATATCATTTTTTGAACTTGTAGAGGGATGTAGAGGGTACCACCAACATAGGTCAAAACATTAAGCCATGCGAGTATTGGCATAGCCCCTGAGTTTGGTTGATATGCGCTTGAGGAACCAAGAACAGATACCATCCTCGTGAACCAAACCGCATCATCCAGTGAGTACGGTCTGGCAGGTCAGCATTGTAGAGGCAAACTCTGCTATTGGTGGCACCTTTGAGAACAAGGCCTATAAGGCATCAACATGCTTCATTGAGCAAGCTTTGGAATGACAGGCAATTTATTCCAAAAGCCACCGAAGAGTGTTGACTTGATGACTCGACTATGGATGTGATGATTGGAGACAATGACTCCACAATAACTCCAGTTGTATTTTCACCAGATCAGAGACTCGGACTTGCCGATAGCTTGCCAGGATGCTAGGATGGTATCAAGTGGCTCGGCAGGGCTAGGCAATGGAGTTGCCCAGAGTTGTATTTGGAGATCCCATTACATAATCCTTTGCTCATCACACCCGCGAACGAGTCTGTGCAACCGGGAACAATGCAAAAGCGGACGGTTCAGTTCAGGCTTGATTCGCACGCAAAGCTTGAGGTAAGTATTTGACTTGCTTTTCGGACTATCGACGGCCAGATGCTGAAATGCTGCTCGGTTTTTACTTGGAGTGGCAGGTGGATCATGAAGCAACACAACCAATGTATATGAAAAACTTTGAACATCGCTACTAGGAACAAGAAGCTACTAGGAGCAAAGGGCATCGATACTAGGAGCAAGGACGCTACTAGGGGCTCCTGGCATCGCTACTAGGAACAAGAAGCTACTAGGAGCAAAGGGCATCGCTACTAGGAACAAGGACGCTACTAGGGGCTCCTGGCATCGCTACTAGGAACAAGAAGCTACTAGGAGCAAAGGGCATGGACAGGCAGTTTTCGTGCCCATGCCAGTCCATGCCAAGGCACATGACGCTGAAGGACTACGTTGTTTACCTCCATGAGTATGCAGCCCACTTCGAGCTGACGCAGCTGATTCGCTTCAACGTGAAGGCTTCGATAATCAGAAGTTTTGGACACTATTTCATTTGCCTTGTTGATTTGATATCGTCATTTGGCCAGAGCGATTGCAGTTCAACAGTCTGAATAAGCCTTTTCAACAACATAACATTGAGTGTAGGACCTAGTGTAGGATGGTGTAAGCTCCGAAGCAATGCGATGTCCTGGCAGGTCATCAATGTGCAGAAAGCCTGCAATGCTGACGCCTATGATGTGCCACTTGGCCTTGCAGATCATATCAAATCGTTGCAAGTTTGCATGCTTGAGAGTACATAAGCCTCGCATGCAATCCATTCTACTCAAGGACCTTGCAACTTGATGGCGATGACTCTCATCCTGGCATCGAGGCCGCTGTTTCAGCAGAAGAGAGTGTGGCACTGTAAGAAGAGACACAAGCCCATTCTGACAAAGACCAGCACAATATGGGTCTCTTGCGAGGGACACCAATCACTACTTGGAGCTGGTTGCAGAAAGACACTCACAATGTGTCATGTGTCTCAATAACACCGAAAGTGTTGTGGATTCCGCTCGTGCACGTGTTCAGGTTTGGGATGCTGTAGCTGTTTGCTCTGGCCTTCACAACGTGCCACGGATACCTGATTTCCCAGGTGTGAGATCCAGAGACTTTCGAAAGAGACATCGTAGTGCTTGGGCTCGACAATCTGCATGTGCGCATGTCAGTGAATGTAAGAACACACCCGGGATGTTTTTGTGCAGAGGGGAGACGTTGCTTTTAAATGCTCATTTGCCATGGATGCAGGCAACGAGAAGTTTGAGGGTCAGATCCTGCATAGTGCCAAACTAAGAGTTCCAAAACATGCAGATTTTGGCATTCCTATTTCAGTCTCAGAACCAAGCTAAACAGCTTGTAAATAACGAAGGCCAGTAATTCAAGGCCCATGCATGATTGAACCTTCGTTGACATTCGTTTATTTTGCCCCGGCATGGTTGGAGCTTCTGAGGTTCCAGCTACAAGGCATGATACTGGATGCTGTTGTGTATTTGTGTTATTTTTCGAAGGTATTTGTTCATTGCATTCCGTATTCCGGTGGGAGGTCATTAGAGTATACTAGAGTGTCCTTCAAAACAATTTCACAAGTTGGCATGCATGAGTTATGCAATCAAAGGGTACCAATTGCATGCGACAGTAGAACCGAGAAGTGTGATTGCGAGAATCTTCATCATGTCAGTCGAGTCCTTTCCTTCCAATGACACAGACTGTCTTTTTTGAAGGACCCTGACATCTTTCAGGACCACAAGGTGCTCATCATTGGCACAGGAGAGCCACTTTAGCCACACGAGTGAAGAACTTGGGAAGTCCAGGGTTGATTTCGGAATCTGTATACTGCACCTGTTCCGCGAACAGTATCCAATACAAAGCTTCATTTTACCGATTGCGTAGCGAAGGGTTCTCGTTTAACTCTGGGGGTCTGGAACTCGTTGTCGTAGCGTTCGCAATCGTTGGCAACCGTCCACAACCGTTTGGGGTAGAGCGCTAGGCGGAGCTTTTTCTTTGTATGGAAGCATGACTTGTCAGATTCGTGCGAAATAGCGAGGAATCGTGTGGAAACGTAACATGTAGAATTGTGGAGGATGATTTTGCTGCGCAGGTGCATCGTTTTGTGCGATCCTCAGTATTTCGTTGTCAGACTGGGACGGGATCGGCGTTTAGAAGGTGGTGTTTTTGAGGTGTTGGTGGCTGTGACATTGGGATTTGCGTTTCAGCCTGTTGCTTTGAAGCTGTGTTTTCGTGACAAGCCTCAGAGTGCGTCGAAATCATTCCAAACATGTGGTGTGGTGCAAATTTTTCTGAATTTGTTTTCGCGCGTGTGTTTGCATTCGAGTTCGTGAGTTCCATCTATTTATTGAAAGATGCAAGGGATGGGTTTGATCAAGGGCCCGCTCGGGTAGCTTTTGTTCCTTTTTGTGCTTTATCGAGCTCATTCGTTGACAGGTGGAGTTTGCAATGACCAGGTGTTGGCAGGTACAGCGATCTTTAACATTCTTGACGTTGCGTTGCTTTGCTTTTGTTGTGCTGGTATGCTGGGGCGAAAACTTGCGCTAGAGGACCCAGGGTGGAGGGCAGCTACGCCCCATCAGCGGAGGAGCCCCTCACCCCATGGGTTTTGTGTTTCATTGCTGGACAGTGTTGCTCGCCCTGTGCCGGGTGCATTCCACCAGGCACATCCAGCTATTGCAGCTCGCCCGCGCCGCTCCCCGCACGATCGAGAGCATGTGCCACACTCTGAGTAAGAAAACAGTCCTCCAGATAGGAACAGCCGCTTTTCGCGAAGTGAAGAAGGACACGCTATGCTCAGCGAGCTGGCCAACATTGGCCTGGCGCACCCCGCAGTGCGCTTCGGGCGGGTGCGCGCGGCTTGTCGGGAGCACGACCCCACGATCGTGGCCCAGCAACTGGGAACCATCGCCTTGTATTTGGCCCATGGCCGGCCACATTTGCGGCTTCGCTCTCACCGGAAAGGTCCGCGACCGCGGCCTTGACGTTAGGCTAGGAGACAAGCTGTGAAAGATATTTCGCCGACACTCGTGATGAGTGGTTTGGGGTGGGGGGTCTGTGGTTTGCACGCAAACTCTGCCTGGCCGTGACTACAGTTCCCTGTACGACTTGCGTTTTTGGTGGGATACCGCGAAGTGGTCCTGGACATTGCAATTTTTCTCCTTAAGGGGTGGATCTCACCGACGCCGCCCCCCAGCTTGGCCAACCCAACACCACTTGTCCCAAGGCAGCGACGCTTCCACACGGGCCAGCCCCCAGCGCACCTACTTGAGAAGCGCTTGCGACCGACGCCCAGCCACACTTCCGAAAGAAGCTTACCTTCGTGTGGCCACGCTGCCACCGCGTGGTCGTCGAGCATCCCCGGCCACCGTGCCCCACTTGCAGGCAATTTTGGGATAGCAACGCACGCCCAGTTCTACCGCCACAGCGTTGCCCCCGGCCCCGCTTCTGACGGTGGACACCAAGCCCCAACCAGCAGCCAACGCATCCGCCGCCAGCGCAACTTACCTGCTCCCGCCCTGTTGCCACCGAGTCATTCTAGCCGACCCACGCCATGCAGAACAAGACGCGGCGTGGCTGAATTGCAGCCTCCTTTTTTGCTCAAGTGGGCAGAGCTGCCAGGATTAATCGGGCGGCCGTGTTGGCTGGTTGACGATCTTTTCCGCATGCTGACCAAACCGCATGTGCACTTGCAATCCTTAGATTCAGGGCGATTGAATTGCAGCGCTTGCGGGGCCCTGCAATCAGAGTTGCAGCCTATTGTTCTACGAGCTTGGGAATTGTTCTTTTGAGTCCTTCTGTTTACTTGGTTTCAGTGGAGAGTCACTCGTGCGCTGCAGCAGGTGCTTTTGTGTGAGAAGATGTGGCTGGATTAGGCCGCTGCTTTCTTCCACTGGGGGTGCCGCTAGAAATATGGACGCTGACTGGCAGCAGTTGCAGGTAGAGTCAGGTAGAGCGTTGCTACAACCATGTTGATTGGAAATACACCTTGCAAAGCCAGTGGAAACCCTGCAGCGCTTGAGAGATTATTTGCTTTGATCGGCGCCCAAAAAAGCGGCACGGAGTGATTGGGGTTTGGCAGGGCCCCGGCTTTTGGCGACGGCTTTGCTGTGGGGGCCAGGGTTGGTGCCAGGTCTAGCGGGCTCCCAAAATCTACGTTGCACGTTCGCGCTTTAGGCGGTCACAACAAGGGTGCACCCCACCTCAACCTTGCGTGGTCATGTGTTGACAGGTGAAGCAGTGAGCAGGTGTTGGCAGGCGCAACGATCAGAGTTCTTCATCCGTGCCCGGCCACCAGCACGGGTGTGAACATACATGCATGTTTGACCCCCAAGAGCCTGAAGAGATGGCCTACTCGGCGAGGGGGTGAGGGTTGGTGCCAGGTCTGCAGTGCGAGCGCAGGGTCTCAGACTTAGGGCCATGTTTGCGGATAGGAGAGACCGCCTTCGACCTTGGCTATGCAGCAGTTGCGTGTCTGAATGTGGCTGGGGGGTCTGTGGGTTAAGAAAAACTTTGGTAGTGATGCCGATGCTTGTTAGCAACGTAGGGGTTTTCGGCGTTCCAGAATGCGCAGACATCGTGGCAATAGTGTCGTTTGCTCGTGATTAAAGCAGAGTATGCAGACAAAGGACACCAGATTCACTTGAACTTGAACTCGCATTTTGTCAAGACAACGTTTCAATCTCAATTCAACAATAGGTAAAGATTCCGAGAGAGAAAGGGGGAGACGGAGAGAGAGAGAGAGAGAGAGGGAGGGAAAGGGATTAGATAAAGTAGATAGATAGATAGATAGCTAGGTAGGTAGGTAGATAGATAGATAGACAGACAGACAGAGAGATAGATTCGATAGATATATAGATAGATAGATAGATAGATAGAGAGAGAGAGATAGTTAGATAGATAGGTGGATAGATAGATAGAGAAAACAACGTCGAACCACTATGCTTCTGAAATCCCATAGTTGATTTACTGCAGCAACATTTGAAGGTTTGGCTACTTGTGATTCTCGTGGAAACGCATGCAATTTCTAGGTTTATATATCTGCGGAAACCGGGAGACATGCAACCTAGGCCACCCATGGTGCCAAAAACGTCACCATGTCAACACGGCATGGTTTCGTGTCAGTGCCGGCCTGCTTTGGTCACTCGATTGAAATGGAACATCAACTTGAACAGTGCTACCCAGACTTGTACTGTTCAGCGCAAAACATGCTTCCACATGTCCAATCGGTGGCGACGCCATGCGGTGCCTGGAACAAACCAACTGTGTACACGAGCTCAGGTGAGAACAATCCACCTTTGGATTGTGTCATCATGAATTGGGCCACTCATGTGCCTTTGCTACATTAGAGGAAACAAAAGATGTGGTCTATACTTCAGGTGTAGTCTACTAGCAAAAAAACATTATCGGCATTTTTTGGTTGCATATTTTCTCAATGGTCTCAACAAGGAAACAACCAAAATGAGTTTGTCCCGTCAGGCAGAACTCTGTGCAAGGATGTTCCCAAACACTGAATTTGATACTGCAGATTGATCACCTCCCATGCAATTTCTTGAGGAACAATTTGTTGCAGACGCAATTTTCTTGCCCTTTCGGTGGATCACTTCCAGTAGTTCTGCCTTCTGTAAATCAGCAAAGTACATGCTCTCGAATCAATGAGAGCAGCTCAAGAACTACCGGCCAGCATAGAACAACTCACCAATTGTACATGAGGCATGGGAAAGCAAATGGGCGCAGCGTGTGGGAATGCACTGGTGGGCCTCTTGTCCCAAATGGCGAGTTGCACTTGGGGGACACACAAATAATGTGGCTTGGTCCACTACCTATCAGGCTGATTATGTTTTGCAAAGACTTTTAGCAATGTTTCAAGCAACTCAAAGACTGCCTTCCTGCTTTCCATTGGTCCAAATGAAGAACCTTTCCTTCGCGGCGAACATGTACCCCGAGGTGACTACGAAGTTCACTCGCCTGGGCTTTTTGCTAACAACGGGCTACTTGGCGGGTGGAATATGCATGGGAAGACGCAAAGAGGACATGCTGACAACCATACAAACCGCTAAGAGCATGTGCCTTTTGATGCATGCGTTTATCTCACACCGACTTCTTGAGTAATCAGGAATTCCAAAGTGAACCATGTCTGTCCCCCGAAGGCTGCTAAAGGCAACTGTCCACCTTTGATTGAAGCTGTCCATCCACATCAAACACAAGACTTGTGCCATCCGTTTGTAGTCACCCATGAGATCAACAAAAACTCAGCGCACAGTGCTCGAAATGCACTTGATTGGACCTCCCAAGGACAACAATGATGCAAGACATGCCATGACATTCTCCCACATTTTTCATTATCAGCAATGAAACGTGTTTAACACATGGGGATGCTTAGACCCTTTAAAGAACTGGTGGAGAAACAACTACTGTAGATAATTCAATCAAGAGCAATTTGCTAGCAATTGTGATCGTGCGGGCGGGCTTGATGTTCTTCCTTTAAGACCTGACATGACAGGCAGCTCCTACGGCTTCAACCAGTGGGTGGGCAAAAGGCAGCCGGCTTTGTACAGAATTATTATCCGTGGTCGGAGTTCTATGGGCCTTATTTCATTTGCGTATTTGGTTTTCAAGCACTCACGTGTATAGGTTTATTATACATATATATATATATACACAGTATATATATATATATATCTGTGTAAACAAACATAAACAAAGATTCGCAGCTGTTTTTCTAAGATTCTGCTTTCTCACTTGACTTGGCGCTGGTGGCCTGGTTGTTGGCCAAACATGGACACAAACATGTTCACTGAGTCTGCCTAGCTTCTTTTGCGACGAGATGGCATAGTATGTCGGATGTGGATTTCAATTTGGAGCTTTGAGGTTTTCAATGCGTTAAAACATGCAAAACCAGCCAACTGCTAACAGACTGTCGTTCTTGATAAAGCTAGGGTCCTGGAGGATCCTTCACTCAGGTACAACATGACCTGGGATGAAGGCAGAAAGCACATTGTGAACAAGTCATCGATGCCCGGCAGTGCCCATTGTTCACAATTACATATATATATATATGAATAAAGGCGAAGCCGAAGACCCATGCCCATGTGCTGCACGAACACGTGTAACACGAGCCACTGGTTTGTTTACGGTCAGCTCATGCAACATCAATCATGGACCATGACACACCTTGGTAGCCAGGCAGTCGCAGCAAATAACGGAAGCTTTTCGACGTTTCGTTGTAGACTGAAGGGGTGGCACGTGGCATGGTCAGAGGGTTATGTTTATTCTTGGGTTCTCGACAGAATGTACTTGAGATGGCAAGTGCACCCTATGGTATCAAATGCATGTACTTTCTTTGTCAAGCCGAAGAGCATTGAAGAGTAAGCTGCCTATTTAAGGAAATGTATGCCTTTGTTAAGCCGAAAAGCCAAGAAGAAAGTGAACTGGCTCCGGCGCTTCATCTACTCATGGCACCTCAGCTGAGCATCTATTTGTACCAAGCCACATCCGCAATCGAAAGCACTCACACCTGAAGTTGGATAGATGTGATGTGCTGGACTTGAGATCCCAAGCTTGCTTTCCGAGACTTCACATGCTATGCACCTGGCATCAAGTCATTGGAAACCGCGGCGATGGCGCAGTAAGAACTGTAAGAACCAAAGTCAGGATGGATACGGAGTACAAAGACATTGACTTGGATATTGATTTGGTTGAGGCTGGAGTCAATAGACACATAGACCTACTAGAGGCTTTTCTTGCTGGAATCCTTGAAATGTGTGACTGTCATTATGATATCTTCGCAACCAAAGGGGTTGACATGCAGAACCTTTCTTCTATGAGACTTCAACTTCAAGAGCACCCGCTCTGTAGCTGCTAGGGCTCCATCAAAGAGCTTCGACCAGAAGGGGTTCTCTACGCCACCTCCGATGGTGAGAGATATGTGGAAGCGGATCTCCTCGTGCTGGCGACTGGCTACCGTGCCTCGCTGAAAAAGACTGAAAGGAGAAAGAAGAGAGGAACCAAAGAGAATGCTTGGGTCCTTTTAATAAGGCACCCTTCAAAGGGGCCAAAACTTATTTTTTTCACATTTAATTTATCTATGTTTCCTAGCCATGTATTGTCTTTACAATCAAATTGACGGTCGTCTGAGGGATTTGTTCACCCTAGTGGGTTAGCGGAGTTTCTACTGCATATGATATGCTGCATGTGCATGAAAGATGCATTTGCCAGCATCTTCATTGGCTTTTTCCTTTTTTTCGCCATGTGCATCCACGTGCCATGCGCACTGCACTACTTGCGGATTAAAACCAACAGCATCCTACAGCGAAGTTTTTCAGGACAGCGCTTTCCTTTCCTTGTGAGCGAAGGTTGGGAAGCCGTGCTTTCGATGTTCATTGTGGGCAAAGGGTCTAGTTACGTGCTTTTTGCTTGAAATCACAGACAAGTTGCCACGAAAACATAAACGTCTTGAATAAGGTAAACATATATATATAGATAGATATTACTATTGAGATTATTGTTATTGTTATTACTATTAGTATTGTATATGACATATCATACATTATATACATAAATGCTTTGATAGAAGAAAGGGGTGACAAAAACACGGTAGGGGGTCCCTGTACTTGGGGCTCGTTATTTGGGTCTCTTACTTCTTTTCCCTTTTAGTTTTTCTTTATTTATTTGATATGTTCCGTGTTTACAAATCTGGCGGATGTCCCTATGCCATGACTTTCATCACATGCTCTATGGAGGCAGCATGGAAGACCCTCTTCCTGAGCGCCACTTCTTGGTGGACCCTCAGCAGCCACGCCTAAGCTTTATCGGATTCCTGACAGCAAAGTGGCTGTGGAAAGCTTCGGTGCTTGGGGAAGACGCTTCTGAGGTTACTACACATAGATGGATTCCTTTATCCTGGTGCTGTGCAACATGTTTGGACACATCCACACGTTAGAACAACCCTTCGGGAACTCTGTGACCGACTTAGGCTTCATTCGGCCGAATGTAGGCCGGGCTTGCGGCTTGCATTTCAGACTTTTGTTCTGGGAGTGAAACACTGTCCCTTGTGATTTGGTCTCCTTTTGCCATCGGTTGCTAATGCTTGGATCTAGTTTGCAACAGGGATGGGCCGGGATGGGAATCACCAAGCACCCTTGAACTCCCTGCAGACCACAGAATCATCAGAATCAGGAAATGCGGACTCGATTTTCCTCAGATCAAGTGGATGACAATCATCAGAGTGGATGGTACGTTATCTGTGGAGGTGCCATTCCTCCGATGGCAGAGATGCAAGCGATGTGGTGGTGCCGCTTGCTTGAGAACAAGGTCAAGGAGGGATGTGGTGGTGCCCCATCCATTTTTCGCACAGGCATGGTGAGATAGCAAGGATTTGCTGGAGTTCTAGGTCACAGGTCTTCAAGTGTTCCGAGAGTTCTGCCTGTTTGGTATCGTTTAAGGAACCTACGTTGCATCGGACCAGTGGTTCTAACTCTTTGTGGTATATATCGGTCCTTTGTGCTTCCAGGAGGGGGATCCTTTGGACAGTGCCTGCTACAGACTCCGGGATTCAAGGCTGTGCTACGGTACTTTGGCATCAAAGGCTTCAATTCATTTGCCTTGGCCGTTGGGTCAGGCACTGTTGAGATTAGCTGACTAGCAGGAACTTGAACACGGATGTTGCGTGAAAGAAATCCAAGGTGTTGACTACGGTCCCAAGCTTGGTTGTTGAGTTGCCGAGCTCATGGAGCGATTTGACGTGTTCAATATGGTTGATATTTCTCTCTAAGGTTACTACATGTTTGCTTTGGCGAAGGAGATTGGAGCAGCTCCATCACTATTGCAATGGCTATGGCAGGACTGGCGCGTTATGCTAACTTGCGCCTTTGGCACCTTGCTTGCAGCAGCGTCCGTCTCTTGGTTTTGGTGACTACATTGTTTACTTGTAAACCCCCCTTCCCCACTTCACTTCTTGCGGGGGCGGCGGCGGCGGCGGCGGCTGTATAGCCCTTCTTAGGCCAAGCTCATGTTCCAATCTTCCGACTGGATGGACCTTTCCGCAGCGCAGCCTGCCAGGCAGGAATAGGTATCCCAGATGCCACGGCTGGTTGCCAGTCTTGGCTTCATGTTTTCTCTTGGCTTGATGCAACTTCTGGATTGCTATGACAAGGTAAGATTGCAGGTAATGGTTTTCTTCAGCTGATGTTGACTTAGCGCACCATTCTCCGATTCGTACGGATTTCACCTCACATTGTTCACACGTGAAACAAGTTTGCACCATCCAGGCCTCCTTTGACAGGGAGTTCTAAACATATATCAGGTCTTTCCATACGTGCAAAAATTGATTGGTAGACCGTTTGTTGTATCGCGAGCAACCATTGGACCATTGGCCAGGTAGTCACATATGCACACACTTATTGACATGCGTCAAGCTTTTTGTTTTGAGCCAGTTTAAGCATTGCTGCGGCTTTTCGGAGTGCAGGCAACCTGTCATAAAGAGTTGCACAACGTCTTGTGGACGCGGCCATTTGTTTGGAGCTTATCCGCTCATGACTGCTTCCGCACGTGGTAAAGTTGAATCAGCTGGACTTGAGATTCAATGGCCTAGTTTAGTTTTACCCCACAAGGACTTCAGAGATCATTCGTGTCAGTTCTGATCTTGGGACAGAGGTCATGAACCTGACCTTTCTCATAGAAGCAGTGGCATTTGGGGTTTCTTGGCGACAAGAAGCAACTCCACACGATTTTACATAGCGAAGACGTTTTCATGTGCCTTTGCTCTCGTTACTGCACACAGCTTGGGATTCCTTTATTAAAGCTTTTTGAAATCACTCTCAGGTCATCAATGGCATTGCCGCTATTTTGGAATCATGGAGAGGACGCTGGCTCGTTGGCATGGGTTTTGGCAGCTTGGCATTGACTTGAGGGAGTGAGTGGTGCTATTGGCTTTTCTCTGAGCTCAAGTTGAGAGGGAGGGAGGCTTCGGGATACTTCATTACGTACAGCAGTCAACACCTCGGCTCGATTTCGTCCTGAAAAAGCCTGTCGTTTTTTACGCCTGGTTTCTTGTGTTTTTTTCACTACGAACCCAGACATACATACATACCTATAATTTTGTGGGTATGTATGTTTCCTCAGACATACATACATACCTTTAACATACATACCTATAATTTTCTGGGTATGTATGTTTCCCCAGACATACATAGATACCTATAATTTTCTAGGTATGTATGTTTCCCCAGACGCACATACATACCTTTAACATACATACATACCTATAGTTTCTAGGTATGTATGTTTCCCCAGACATACATACATACCTATAATTTTCTAGGTATGTATGTTTCCCCAGACATACATACATACATACCTATCATTTTCTAGGTATGTATGTTTCCCCAGACATACATACATACCTTTGACATACATACATACCTCTAGTTTCTAGGTATGTATGTTTCCCCAGACATACATACATACATACCTATAATTTTCTCGGTATGTATGTTTCCCCAGGCATACATACCTATAATTTTCTAGGTATGTATGTTTCCCCAGACACACATACATACCTTTATCATACATACATACCTATAGTTTATACATACATACCTATAGTTTCTAGGTATGTATGTTTCCCCAGACATACATACATACCTTTGACATACATACATACCTCTAGTTTCTAGGTATGTATGTTTCCCAGACATACATACATACCTATAATTTTCTGGGTATGTATGTTTCCCCAGACATACATACCTCTAATTTTCTAGGTATGTATGTTTCCCCAGACACACATACATACCTTT
>CAXAMN010002213.1:162208-192523 GCA_963970005.1 Durusdinium trenchii
CCCCCGACATACATACATACCTATAAATTTCTAGGTATGTATGTTTCCCCACACATACATACATACCTATATTTTCTAGGTATGTATGTTTCCCCAGACACACATACATACCTTTGACATACATACATACCTATAGTTTCTAGGTATGTATGTGTCCCCAGACATACATACATACCTTTGACATACATACATACCTCTAGTTTCTAGGTATGTATGTTTCCCAGACATACATACATACCTGTAATTTTCTGGGTATGTATGTTTCCCCAGACATACATACATACCTTTAATTTTCTAGGTATGTATGTTTCCCCGGACATACATATCTAGAAACTATATGTTTCCCCAGACGCACATACATACCTTTAACATACATACATACCTATAGTTTCTAGGTATGTATGTTTCCCCAGACATACATACATACCTATCATTTTCTAGGTATGTATGTTTTGCCAGACATACATACCTACCTTTAACATACATACATACCTGTAGTTTCTAGGTATGTATGCTTCCCCAGACATACATACCTATAATTTTTGTTGATACATACATACATACATACCTAGATGGGAGGGGGAGGCAGGGGATGCCTGCTAGATACCTAGTAACCTCCGAAAACAAGGTATGTATGTTACCCCAGACATGCATACATACCCTTAACATACATACATACATACCTCTAGTTTCTAGGTATGTATGTTCCCCCAGACATACATACATACCTGTAATTTTCTAGGTATGTCTGTTTCCCCAGACATACATACATACCTTTAACATACATACATACCTCTAATTTTCTAGGTATGTATGTTTCCCCAGACATACATTCATACCAATAACAGACATACATACCTGTCATTTTCTAGCGATCTATGTTTCCCCACACATACAAACATGACGTCATACACACGTTTAAATACCCATGCGTCATACACACGCAGACATACATACCTGTCATTTTTTCTAGCGATGTATGTGTCCCCACACATACATACATGACGTCATACACATGTCTAATAGCCATGCGTCATACACACGTGTAATTTTTTCGGTGTATCTGTTTCGTCACGAACATGCAGCAGCGGTGAGAGGTGTCACTCATAAATCGCGGGAGGGGGTGCGGAGCGCGCCCCTTCGCACGTCGACGACTGTGCAACCTATGTCTCATACATACATACCAATAACAGACATACATACCTGTCATTTCTAGTTTCCCCACACATACATACATGACGTCATACACATGTCCAATACCCATGCGTCACACACACGCAGACATACATACCTGTCATTTTCTAGTTTCCCCACACATACAGACTTTACGTCATACACACGTCTACTACCCATGCGTCATACACACGTCTGCTTTTCTAGGTGTGTGTTGTGTCGTCACGAACATGCAGCAGCGGTGAGGGGTGTCACTCATAAATCGCGGGAGGGGGTGCGGGGGAGGGCGCAGCGCCTCCCCCGCGGGGCGAGCGAAGCGAGCCCCTTCGCACGTCGACGACTGTGCAACGTATGTCTGATAACCTATTACTACCCCTGCCTCGAATGATGCGACGCCTCGGTCTGGGCAGGGCCGGGTATGTTTCGCCAGCCATACATACCATACACACCTATCATTTTCTAGGTATGTATGTTTCCCCAGACATACATACATACCAATAACAGACATACATACCTGTCATTTTCTAGCGATGTCTGTTTCCCCACACATACATGCATTACGTCATACACACGTCTAATACCCATGCGCCAAACACCATGAGACTTACATCCATTCATACAGACATACTTCAATGCCCCCTCCATGGTCACGGGCCCTCACAGACATACACGCACGCATGCATACATACATACGTACATACATACCTGCCTTGGGGGGGGGGAGGTCACGGAGAGGAGCATGCTTCATTGTGTGAGACAGTCCACGTTCATGTATACGCACATCCCGAGAATGCCACATATCTCTCTTCCTCCTTATACTGCCTTCAAGGTCAAGGGCATGATTGTTGCAGGGAAAATACATACTTGAAGGTAATCTCTGTTTGGCCGACATACCCATACCTCCTCGGTGTGTGTTTCTGGGAACGGATATAAATTAAACAACTAACGGTCTGTATCTGCATGGGAAACATACATACCGGAATATTGTGGGTAGGTATGTTTCTGCGAACCATACATATTTCAATCTCACGGGTATGTATGTTTCTCAGACCACGTACATACCTCCAAGTCCTAGGTATATATGTTTGTGGGACACAGACATACCTGGATAATAATGAGTATGTATGTTTGTGGGAAACATGCATACCGAGACACTCATGCGTATGTATCTTCCTGGGAAACATACATACCTCAAACTGGGAGCCCTGCGAAACACACAGACCTCGCTTTTTACCTGATGCTATGTCTCCGAGGAACACTCATACCCGTGCTTTTGAGGTCTGTACGTTCGGACAATACATACATACATACATACATACATACATACATGCCTCTTCTTTTCAATGTATCTTTCCCCAGACATCCATACATACCATACATACCTCTTATTTTCTAGGTATGTATGTTTCCCCGCCGGACATACATACATACTGGGTATGTACGACTCTTCTATGTATCCGAGAAACGAACATACCCGTGCTTTTGAGGTATGTACGTTTGGACCATGCATACATACATACATACCTCTTCTTTTCTAGGTATGTATGCTTCCCCAAACATACATACATACCATACATACCTCTAATTTTCTAGGTATGTATGTTTCCCCGGACATACATACATACTGGGTATGTATGACTCTTCTATGTCTCCCAGAAACATACATACCCGTGCTTTTGATGTATGTACGTTTGGACCATGCATACATACAAACATACATACATACCTCTTCTTGTCTAGGTATGTATGTTTCCCCAGACATACATACATACATACATACCAGACATTCCTGTCACTTTCTAGGTATGTATGTTTCCCCGGACATACAAACATACTGGGTATGCTTTGAAGGTATGTACCTTTGGACCATGCATACATACATACATACCTCTTCTTGTCTCGGTATGTATGTTTCCCCAAACATACATACATACCATACATACCTCTCATTTTCTAGGTATGTATGTTCCCCAGAAACATACATACCCCTGATTTTGAGGTATGTACCTTTGGACCATACATACATACATACATACCTAGTTGGGGGGGGGAGGCAGGGGATGCCTGCTAGATACCTACTAACCTCCGAAAACAAGGTGTGTATGTTACCCCCCTGGGGTTCTTACTCGTTTTTTTGCCACCACTCGACACCAAGGCCTGCTGGGGTGGGCGAGCCAGAGAAGTCCAAAGTTGGATTCGCTCTTCCTGAAACAGTAGAAATTATGGAGCGGCACAGTGGTTTTGGAGTCCTGCAGTCTTCAGCTGCCAGCGCATCTTCCTTCATCAGCGCGGCCTCCACTGGAGGTGATTGATTCCATCCTGGTGCCGGCTTGTTGTTGGAACTGCCAATGAGCCGTTCCTGGGTTCCAAAGGGAGCCTGTTTCGCTGTAGATCATAGGTTTGCATTATGGAACCTCGCTTGGCTGAGAGAAATCTGGAAGACAACCTGTTTGTCTACGCAAGAGGCACTGTCTTTTTTTGCCATCTGGATTGAAGAGTCTGACACCAAACCCTTAGCAAGCCCCCTATAGATTCGGGGTTTATACGATATCGGCAAGCAAGTTCACATTGAAAAATGGAGGTTTTTGGAGCCGACCGCCGAATCAGGCTGGGCCTACACCCTCTGCGATGAAGACAAAGACGCGGAAGAGGCCCAGGAAGGAGACAGCGGCGGTTCGTTCATAGCGGTTCCGCGTCTTTGAGGCTAC
Source organism: Durusdinium trenchii (assembly GCA_963970005.1). Taxonomy (NCBI): domain Eukaryota; class Dinophyceae; order Suessiales; family Symbiodiniaceae; genus Durusdinium; species Durusdinium trenchii. Next base: position 166,090 of record CAXAMN010002213.1, read on the forward strand.
TTGATTGCGCAAAGAGGACATGCAAAGAACGGACTGCTGCATTTCTTTTCAGTGCTGTATCCGCCACTTGCTTTCTATCATCTGTGCTTCCCACGCTTGTTGCAAAGAGAAGATGCGCCTATTTTGTAATTTCATTAAACCGGCTGAGAAGCCTCTCAAAAGACGGATGATTTGCAGGCGGAGTTCCTTGGGCAGAGGTGAAAAGGGTTGCGGACAACAACTGCCAGAGTTTCAAAGGCCTTCCAACAATTGAGGAATTGATGCTCCTTGAGGTATGATTGGAGCCAAATATACTTGAGAAGCGTGAAGTGTATGAAAAACCGTGGGATTGAATAAATACATGCACTTGGCTGTCTTGCACTCACAATGTGATGGACGGTATTTGGATCTGCTGGTGATCTGATATGGATATTGGCTATTGGACTTAATCGGGGTAAGAGTGTTGATACCCTCAAATAAGAAGGCAGCCAGGTCTGGAAATTCTTCAAGAAACCTTACCAATACTGAGCAGTTGATACAAAACGACCCCTGCCTGACTGATTATGTATATATATGTAGTGGACAGAGCCTTGGATGCGCTTCAACTCCTTCATTCTTCTGAGGTTCCACAGGCTGCAGCCGGTGCTGTACAAGGTGCCTTGTCTCCCAAGATGTCCGAGCTTTGATTCTTTGAGAGGTGCTCGACATATAGACGGACCTAAGTTGACCGAGGTAAGCAACCAACAAGGCGTTTGCAGGCCAAGAGACGGTCCGATTCGTTTGTCACATGCGTTAGTTTTGATTGCGGAAAATACGAAAAGTCGTGTCCTCCTCCTGTATTTTGCATCTCGCTTTCAGACTTGGAACGGTATACCAAATTCCTGTATCGGACTTATATAGTTACCTGGTACAGCATCCCCTTGTGACGCAACAGCCACTGGAAAGGTCTCTATTGTGTTGGTTCAAAAAGCCAGGAAAACAACATACATACAGATGCAGTGCACAAAAAGGGATAAGGGTATGGAACAGTCTTTAAAAGGGGCCTTGCTTTCTTGTTCATCTCTATAGTATACTCAGTATACTCTATAGTCTATTTTGTTTTCTGTGCACCGCCTTTTTATGCCGAAGCCAGGCTCAGCCCTTGCAGCTCATCCCTGAAGAAGGTGAGTCCAGCGAGAGCAACGAGGAGCTTCTGGAATTGATTGTGCTCTTGAGGCTCCTAGAGTCATCCACGAATGCCCAACATCTACAGAAACGGTCTTCGGGATGCGAAGCAAAACATACTGAGACGCTTTGAATGCGACGACGAAGAGGTACCGTGAATGTCTCAGCTTCAGTTTGACACTCAGGACACTCAAGATGCTCGAGTGAAGCTCTTCAGTATGGAGGTGAGCAATGATATATCTTGCATTTCATCGGGTTAAGGATCAAAGAATCAAAGGTGCTAAGAACTTCAGAGCCATGGACGTTGTTCAGTACAAGTCTTGCTGCGCAGTCGTGCGATGAAGGCATTCGTACGATCCATGTTTATGCTGTGACTTTCCTTGACCAGCCAACCGCAGACTTATATAACTCTATCAAACTCTTAGTTCAAGTTCAAGGTCTACAAAGATCAGCACCAAGAAACTTCATTGCAATAAGAACGTGTATGCAGCACCTCAGAATGACAGGCATCGGAGGACGAATGCAGTGCAAGTGTTTTCACTCCGCAAGGACACGCTGAAACATGTGCTGCCCCCAACGCTTTAGAGGAAATAAATGATCAGATGGAGTCACTGACTCGGGAGAGACAATTGCCACCCAGGGCCCCTGCCTAAGCTTCATAAAAAAAGGGCTCCTTTGAAAGGCCCCTATTGAAAGGGCCCTTACCTACTTTTGGGTTATCTATTGAAAAAGAGTATGCAAAGAGTATGCACAACCAGAATGCCTTGAGGACCTATGCTGACCCAATCAACCAGGCCGTGGCTACAAATCTGGCATCCTTTTTCCAGCATTCAACCATACAGTTTCTACAACCAAGGGTTTGGCCAAGCGGTCACAATCACTGTATCCTTCACACAGGCATGAGGCACACATTGACTGCAATTGAAACACTCCAAGCGAGGTGCTTCTTTTGCAACCCTGCAGGGAAATCTGGTTGGAACAGTTAATTGTTGAAGGGATTCTTGAGGGTTTTACAGTGGGCTTTGGCATAGCTGTGGCTCAGATGGTATCATCCAGATTAAAACTTGCTGGTTCTTGAGTTTTACATATTATGGAGCCACACCCATACGTTTGACGTCCTTTGCGCTGGGCGAAGACCACATGAAACCAACAAGAAATTGTTTTGCCAAACAAACTTTTGTTCTTCCAGATCCCGAAAACCCAGGACCAGTGCCTCAGCCGGAGGGGCGGACTGAGCATGCTTCAGCTCTGGCGGCTGGGCAAATGAGGACCGAATGTTGGGCAAGTTGGTCCGAACGAAGGCGCATATGCTATGCTGTTTGGTATCGGCAAGCTTGATGTAAATGAAAAACGTGACATGTTGTAACACCAGTCAGGGTCAGGAGCTGTAGTAGGCTTTTCTTCTGATCGGCGTGCTGCAAGGACAGTGAAACCTGGCCATTTCAAGCAGGAGGCCGGATTGAATTGTGCAAGGGGCTAGTTCACGTCTTCACAGCTTTTTCCTTCAAAAGAGCTTAATGCACACATGACACATGTTTGTACACTTCATGTATATAGTCATAGGCATAGGTTTGTGATGATTTGTGTCCAAAAGATGTACGAGACACCTCGAGTGAGACCCAGATTCGGAACTGTGCTACTGCAGGGCTTCCATGCAAAGTTGGCCAACTTGGCTGAGCGGCGGGTGCTGAGTGCTGCAGTGCGCAGCTTGCACCAGGAGTTGAAAGTGTTGGACATGCATTCAGTGGAACGCTTAAATGAAAGGCCTGGAAAAAGAGACAAAAGAAGAGCGTAACGGCCCTTTAAAGGATCCTTACATTTTTTTTCCCCACCTGTCAGGTGAGGGTAGTCTTCTCCTTTCTTCCTTTCTTCCTTTCTTCCGCCGCCCCGGACCTCAACAGCAAGCGCCAGATCGCAGTGGGCAGTACCGGACCTCAAGATGGCAGTGGGCACCACCGGACCTTAACAGCAAGCGCCAGATGCCAATGGGCACTGCCGGACCTCAACAGCAACAGCCAGATTGCAGTGGGCACTACCGGACCTGAACATACAACCACAAACACACAACACACAACAACCAACACAAACCACAAACACACAATACACAGCCCACTACCACAAACACACAACCACAAACGCAACCACAAGCACACAATCACAACCAGCAAAGCACAACTACAAGCACACAACGCACAACACAACAGACAACAGAAACGCAACACAGCATGAGAAAAAGGCCAGAACATTGTGTCAACTTGCAGTCTGCCTTACTGACGCTGGGGCGGCATACCGGCGTGGACTGGCATGTTTGTTCTTCAGCTTACTCTGTTGCATGCTTTTCAGGTTGCGCACTGACATGTTTATGCTGTCGGCTTCGTTCCCTTACCAGCCCACGTTTTGGGCTGTTTCTGCTTTCCATGCTTTGTCTGGCATCTTGATCGGCAACATTACCATCAAATGCGTATGATCTAAAACCTTCGGTTTCACAACATTGTCATCGGCCCCGCAAGATTGTCATCGATGCATGGGTGTTGTCACCGATGAGTCGTGTTATTAGAATGGGGTGGGCGGTGGGGGGTGGGGGTTGGGGTTGTGATGGAATGACGACCTGGATGTCATGCTGAGAACATTGTCATCGATTTCACCAGACAATTTTGAGCCGAATTTCCTTGGGCTTCATTGTCATGCTGAGACGTGGATTTCATGCCGAGATCCTTGAGTTCCGTGAAGAAAGGAAAGCGCAACCGAGCCCTGTGGAGATTCTGTCGATGCTTTCGGTGGAGATGGGAGATCGGAACCCCAAATATACTGACTCATACCGCGCAGCAGCCTCGCTTGCTCTGAATGTGGGAAAGGAACAGGTTTGGGCGGCAGTTTGGAACCTTTAAAACAAACACCCAAACAGCCTTGAAAAAAACTGTCGCGTTTTCACGACCTGGTTTCTGCGTCCCGTTTTCACAGCAAAAAATTGTTTCTCGCTGTGTGCAAAAAACACGAAATCAACTCAACCGCGGGCCGGTAACGAACCCAGCGGGATGTTTATGCACAAACATTTGACAGGCGACATACGGCATGGGTTGGCATCTTTGTTCGACTGACATGCTTATGCGGCGCGCAAGAACCTGACAGGCGCCACGCCAGCATGGCATGTTTTGACATGCTTCTACTTGACTGATCAAGCCTGAGATAGCAACTGCCGCCAGATCGAGTGAGATCAATTGGATAGAATAGTCGGGCATGTGTCTCACAAAAGACTTTGCTTGAGTGAGTCACTGTTTTTGATCTTTCGTTCCCCACCATGACCTGAAAGCAAGCGATTGACGTGTCTTGGTGGGGATCGCTTAAAGTGTATTAAGACACTGCACTTCTGTTTTTCCTGATGAACACCCTTCACTGGGGTGCAAAATTGGCTGCTGTCGTCAGGATCTGCTGCAGAGCCGCAGTGTCCCATCCTCGGAGTTCTGTTTCTTCTGCTGCACCAACGCCTCACACATGTTGCACCAAGGTGAACTTGCTGGAGTTGCCGAGGAGACCCGATGGTTCATCCCGGGTGATGCAGGCACTTAGGTATATAACTTAAGTAGCATGCAGCGTGCATTTGCATGAAAACATCAGTTTGCAAACGTTCTCCAGTGGTGCTTGGATTTCCACTGACAGGTCTCCTTCTTGACACGATTGCTATCTGGGACAGAGATCAAGGTGCCATCGCAAGGGATGTCCGTCAGGCTGACTTGAAATTTTGTTTCTTTTTGCATTTGATGGCTCGATTCAGCACCCTGGAATGAGTTGTTTCGGACTGTTTCATCCTATTAGCATCCTCACCATGTTTTGCTCTTGAAACCATTTGACCTCCAATTGGTACTCTGGTACGAACCTGTGACTAGATATGAACTTTTAGGAGGCAGACATGTTTAGTGCTCCCTGAGCGCAAGAACTGCATGGAAAGCGACATCAGCGCTGCATACCTTGACCTGCGACATCTTACCCTGGAGCAGCGGGGATACCCAGCGACACTTTCGAGCAAACTCATTCAGAGCGAGAAACCCGCTGCTTTGCCTAATCACTTCTCGGCGGGCTGTGAATGAAAGACACTGGTGCACAGATTCTCCCTGCAGAGTTGTGATCAATCAAGTAGCAGGTCCTTATTGGCCAGGATTTTAAATGTTGGAGGAATGATGAACGTTATGTTGCGCAATTGCTTCAGTGTTGAGTCGGAATACAAATGATGAGCTGACTCTCTCATCGTTGATCCAGAATGTGCTTCTGAGGCTCTTAAGCATCAAGATGGCAAATCTGGACTTTGTGACCGCGTGGTTCACTCAAATCAGCACAGATGTGGGGGGATGCATACAGTAAAACCACTGGCCAGCACTGGCCATGGCGCTGGCCATGGGTCCTTGTCGTGATTTGGCACCTGGACATTGAATTCTTTTCCCTTCGTTTGCATCTGCCCACTCAATCTTGTTATGTCATGATGTTGTGCACTTCTGAAATTATTCGGGACTCGGGACAAATCAAGGTCAGCAAGCCATTCAGCACACAACAACTTCTTGGAAGCTGTGGAGGCGCTCGGAAGATTGGCATCGGCACAAGGTCATTGAAACGTTGTCGCAAATTCCGGATAGTCAAAGACACGGAGGCAGAAAGCATGATACAAGAATTGCTTACCAAGAGTTGCTTACCTTCTGCCCAGGGAAACGGTATCTAAAAAAACCTTCCTTCTGGAGACTCTTTTAACATCTTTTAACCTCAAGCCATGGTGTGCCCTGTGGTGAGCTGCTCCAGGCCTATCTTTCTGAGCAGCTCCTCCAACGCGCCCTTGCCTGCTGCGACCACGTTGGGCGGCAGCTGCGTGCCGCTCTCGGGCTGGAAACCCAAGTGGACTGGACCGAGAGCAGCTTCGCAAACGGAAGTATCCCTGTTGAACATCGCACTGCATGACATCCTCCACACTGGATTCACGGTACCTCTGCAAGGTTGTGCTCTTTGGTTGGACTTGCACGTGAGGAGGGTCCACAGACCTGCTGGACAGGAAATTCATTCGGCCTAGGCGACGCTTGCTTATGATTATGGGAGCTTGTGCTTTACTGCGGGAGGCCAATGGGGAGCGCCAGTTGAAGAGTCCATGTTGGTCCGGTCCTTTTAACACAACCCGTCAGACACAATATCATACAATCACCATATTTTATACCAGTATCTGCTCAACCGGCGTCAGCATCCATGGAAGTCATTGACACAGCATGTGGTCTTCGTTGTTGACGGTGTCGGTACAGAGTCAAGTACAGCGCTGCAGGGAACTTTCCCCATCTTCCAAAGCAAAGGGTCATTCTCGCTCCGACCACCCAGCTTCCTTGCTCAAGTGGAAAGCAACTTGACATTATGGGCTCCCATGTGAGAAGGACACAGAACGGAGGGCTATACCTAGTGCTCAGGTATTTGTAGAACCTATTAAATGCAAGTGTAACCCACTTGCCCGGGTTGAATTCTCCCAGACTGCAGGGCTGGGGCAGCTTTCAGGGCACATTCCCTGCCTACTGGGCCGCGCCCCCAGATGAGGCCCAGGTTTAAGGTGTTGATGGGGAAAGCTTAGCATTCTGAGGGGAACCAGAAGGGTCACTGTACCCTCAATCAGTCATTGGCCAACCTTGGCCTTTTTCCCGAATGCGTAGCGAAGGGTTCCCGTTTATAGTTGGGGGTCTGGGGGTTGGAGCTATGTTTGCGTGGCGTGGGTCGTCTCGTCGTCTGTCGTCGTCTCTCGTCGTTTGTCGTCGTCTCTCGTCGTTTGTCGTCGTCGTCGCGTCTCAAATTTGCTGCCATTGGGGGAAGCTTTTGCAAGTGACTTTTCATGGATGTGTCACGTGTCAGTTTGCGCCGCTATTACATTGTGATTTGCAGGACCATGACATGTCGCGCAAGAAACGTGATGCATTTCGCTGCACAGGCGCAGCGTTTTGTGAGATCTGCAGATTGCTACGCAGTTCCATTGGGGTTAGCGTTTGGAGAGTCGTGTTTTTGGGGTGTTGGATGTGGCCGTGCCATTGGGATTTGTGTTTCAGGGTGTGGCATCAAAGCTCTGTTTTCGTGAGAAGTCTCAGCTGAAATGGCGATTTTGGTGGATGGGAGTGTGCTCAGAACGGATCGAAATCATTCCAAACGTGTGGTGTGGTGCAAAATTTGTTGAAGCTCACATGAGACGATATTGTCACTTTTCGTGGCAGGCGCAGTACTTTGTGCGGGTTTTGAGGTGTGGAAGTGCGATTTTCGTGGCAGGCGCAGGGAATCGTGAGGTTGCGAGGTGTGACGGAGGTGACATTTCGTGGCAGGCGCAGTACTTTGTGCGCGTCAGACGTATGGACGCGGAAAGATTCGTGGCAGTCGTGAGGTTGTGAGTTGTGGTAGAGGTGAATGTCGCTGTCACATTGGGATTGGCGTGTGAGCGGGTGTTGTATGGAGGAGCTGGAATCGCGAAACTGCTTGGCAGGGCTGCGTGATGTGTGTGCTCCGATGGGGTGTTTCCGCTTGACTTTTGGAGGAAGTCTCGTACGAAACGTTCGTTTCGCAGACTTTGACATGTGAGTTTTTGAGGAAGTCTCATACGAAACGCTCGATTTGGGGACTTGATGTGTGACTTTTGGAGGAAGTCTCGTACGAAATGCTCGTTTTGGAGACTTGACGTGTGTCTTTTGGAGGAAGTCGCAGCCTCGCAGCGTGACTTTTGGAGGAAGTCTCGTATGAAGAGTGTGCCCTACAAGAGTGTCCCACAAGAGTGTCCTACAAGAGTGTCCCACAAGAGTTTCCTACAAGAGTGTCCCACAAGAGTGCCCCACAAGAGTGTCCCACAAGAGTGTCCCGTATGAGTGTCCCACAAGAGTGTCCCGTATGAGTGTCCCACAAGAGTGTCCCACAAGAGTGTCCCGCAACAGTGTCCCACAAGAGTGTCTCACAAGAGTGTCCCTGAAGAGTGTCCCACAAGAGTGTGTCCTATAAGAGTGTCCCACAAGAGTGTCCTACAAGAGTGTCCCACAGGAGTGTCCTACAAGAGTGTCCCACAAGAGTGTGCCACAAGAGTGTCCCACGAGAGTGCCCTACAGGAGTGTCCCACAAGAGTGTCCTACAAGAGTGTCCCACAAGAGTGTCCCACAAGAGTGTCCCACAAGAGTATCCCACAACATTTTCCTACAAGAGTGTCCCGCAAGAGTGTCCCACAAGAGTGTCCTACAAGAGTGCCCCACAAGAGTGTCCCGTATGAGTGTCCCACAAGAGTGTCCCACAAGACTTTCCCACAAGTGTGTCCCACAAGAGTGTCCGCCAAGAGTGTCCCATAAGAGTGACCCACAAGAGTGTCCTACAAGAGTGTCACGTAAGAGTGTCCCACAAGAGTGTCCCACAAGAGTGTCCTACAAGAGTGTCCCACAAGAGTTTCCTACAAGAGTGTCCCACAAGAGTGTCCCACAAGAGTGTCCTACAAGAGTGTCCCGTAAGAGTGACTCACAAGAGTGTCCCACAAGAGTTTCCTACAAGAGTGTCCCACAGGAGTGTCCCACAAGAGTGACCCACAAGAGTGTCCTACAAGAGTGTCCTACGAGAGTGTCCGACAAGAGTGTCCCATAAGAGTGACCACACGAGTGTCCTACAAGAGTGTGCTACAAGAGTGTCCCGTAAGAGTGTCCCACAAGTGTCCTACACGAGTGTCCCACAAGAGTGTCCTACAAGAGTGTCCCGTAAGAGTGTCCCACAAGAGTGTCCCAGAAGAGTGTCCCGTAAGAGTGTCCCACAAGAGTTTCCTACTAGAGTGTCCCACAAGAGTGTCCTACAAGAGTGTCATTTGGACATATGTAGCTTTTCGAACGTGTTTGCATTCGGGTTCGTGGGCTCCATCTTGTTTTTTTATGTTGTAGAGCGGCAAACCAAGGCTGTTGAACTTGATTCAAAGGTATGGCAAGGACGGGGCAGTGCCTGAAACCAGGTAGGCCAGGCTAGGGAATGTAGGATATACATACTTACTGTAAATTACAACTTTCGTTTTTGCTTCAGCTTTTGAGTTCACGATGGCAAGGTTCTAGTCTATAGTCGATTCATGCCGCCGGTACAGAAAAGGCGGCTGGGGCTGGAGCTTGTGTATATATAGAGTGAATTACGCAAACTGCTGCTATTTACCAGGAGCCTCTGTAGCCATCTTCCAGCCAAAGCAGCTGAAGGTGGGGCAAAGACCCCCCGCCTTTCTTGTCCCGCATGTCTCGACACCAGCTTTCTGCGGAACCTTCTACCGCAACCCCCAAACCTATATCGTGATGCACGCATGCCATTTTTCAGCAGTCCTTACTTGCTGGCTGGGATTGCTAGACCTGCTGGTTTTCAAGCAGCACACGTCCTGAGACGAATATATGTTTTAATGGTTGTCATGTGATCTGCGAGCCAAATCTTCTGGGACCCCATTCTCTCGCTAGGTGCAACTATTTAGTCAGCCAGATGAAGCAGCAGGAATCTTAGCTTGGAATGTGACGACCCTTGCAGCAGTCTGGCAGCGTGTCAGCTGCTGTTTTTGAGGCGCTTGGCGCTAGCGGCTCTATGGTCACCTTGGCTCACTTTGGAGGGATAGACCGGGGACTGACGCGACCATGCTGTCTTCATGGTTATGGATGAGACGTTTCAGCCCAGTGATTTCTCTCGAAGGCTGGTTGAACATTGCTCTCATGTGTGAAGTTGATGCTGGTTGAAGATTTACATCCTAGCTCGCTTGAATGTCCGCATGAAGTCTTTTGTGGATGTGTGCTGAACAGGCAAAGGCACGCTGTGGTACGTTACTGCGGCTGGATCATTGTTGATTACTTTCACCTGCATCTTTGGCTCAAGGCACTACCTGCGGGAGCTGGGGTTTTTGCACAGGAGCCAAGGTCCACCCTGTCCATGGAACAATTTGCCGCTGTCTCCTACTCCTACGTGATGAGTGGTGGCCTCCAGCTCCTTGTCCAGAAAGCAACCTGCAGGATCCTGCCGGGCTGTATCAAAGAAGGGCAAGAAAAGAGAAACTAAACACTATAAGAATAGCAAGAAAGCACTTAGGTTGGAGACCATTGCTTTTAGGTTGGAGGCGCTAGTAGGCTAGAGGCCTTCTCTATTAGCAAGAAAGCACATTTGAGCACTTTTCAGCCTACCTGGACGGCCTATCCAAGCGGGCCGAAACATCCAACAGAAAACACGTCCGACACGTCTGACTTTGCAGGTTCGCGGTCCATGACGTGAAGCAAAAGCAAGGACGGCTCATGTGCACCTAGAAAACATTTTAAGTTTAGGTTCATTTAAAACATGTTTCTCCTCTTATCACTTATCTCAAAAAGCTCCGCTTCCAAGCTGATACCAAATGCCCAAACAGTAGTCGTCTCTGTGTTTGCAAGTGATAGTCGATGTTTCTGGTTGCTGTGAAAGCGATCCAACTTTTGTGGCTCGCGAATTGAACATGATGCCCTTTCACCAATTATCACCTTCACCTTTCCGAGGAGAAACCTACTGTGGTTTGATCGAACCAGTGGGCAATTGGGCCTACCCTCCATACGACGACAGCTATGATGCTGCAGGTGCAACGGGAACGGTCTGATGTTGTGCCTTACGGATCACCTTACGCCACCATCAGTCATTGTTGTGATCAGTGGGATCCTTTTTTTAAGACTCATCAAAGCCTTGTTGCCATGACTGGGATGCAGGCTATGACAAGACTGAATGCTACAACGCGGATGGTTATGACTGCGAGGAGGATGAATTACAAGTTGCATCCGGGAGGCGGCATTCAAAGTCTCAGTAGGAGTCTCTTCAATACCGCTTGCTGTAATAAGGGTGACATCAGGCCAAGAACTGGAATCAAAGCCAATGGGCGAATGGAGAAACAGGATAGTTGAAACGGGGGGCATTTTCAAAGTGTAACAGAGCCTCCAGGACGTTGACAGCCGCCGTCCCCGTCGGCGGGGTGGGCGCAGACGCAAGAACAAGGGAAGCCTTCACGTTGGATCCTTAGTGAGACAGGTTGCGTACAGAAAGGCGATTTTTGACAGACGGAAATGGAGGGAAAGGATGCCGGCTCCGAATTCGGACTGTCCCCATGTCACTTGCGCATGGTGGCCTTGCTTGAGAGAATGAAGATGATGTTTGCAATGATCTTTGCGATTGCTTGCAGTCTGTTGGAAGCTCTCCGGATGTGACAACGCCATCGACATCACCAGCAAAGGCCTTGCGTCTTAGAACTTGCAAGACCCTTGGCCACACGACGGGCTTTGAGACAGCCATTTTATCATTCATGCAATGATACCCCACAGTTTCAGTGACCATTCCGAAGAATGCCCTATATAATTGGGTGTCTTTGCATCATTACTCCTTGGTTGCAAAATGTTTCCCCAAGAAATGGATCCCTTTCCCTCGGAACTACTGCTGGGAGGTAGGCCTCCAGGATGACTTTGGAGCATCGCCAATCCATTCTGAGGCCGAAGGGTCTTTGCCCGCAAGCAACACACTTTTTTGGCCGCCTATCGAATCTGCACATATTTATATAGGAGAAAGAAGCTCACAAAAGAAGTGGTGAAGAGATTCCTTCTTTGCACTTGGAGATCCACATGACTTGCCCTAAACTGGTCCTGTTCTTCACCTGATTTCGAGGCAGTGGCTGCAACTCTCAAGATGGCAGAGTCAGAGGCCCCTTTGGCAGTCTATTCACGAAAGGTAGGGCTAGCTTGAGTTTGCTTTGCGAAGCAAAGGGGTAGCTTCAATAGCCTGGTCGGGACCAAATATTGATATATCGCGAAAGGTAGCGGTTACGCTACCTGAGTTTTCCTTTTGCTTTAGCAAAAATGAATTATAACCAGAGTGGACACCCAGAAATCGCCTCCGACATTTACTTTTAAGGGCCGAGGCCCCCCCCCCCCTTTCAACTCCACCCTGGCGCGGGTCTTTGTCAACAGCTACAAAACACTGTAAATAGCAGTGTTTTTTTCAGCTCCTCCAGTCTGCAAGAGTGGCCTCAAACCACGCAATTTACATGGTTTTCTGTGGCTGTCCGGCCAAAAACATCGTAAAAACCGATGGTTTTTGAAGTGTCTAGGCTTCAAACATGGTCGAAACATGGCGGAAATATTTTGTCGGAAAGGGCTTTTTCGACGTTTGGAGGCTTCTAAATGGCACAAAGCGATGGTATTTACACGGGTTTGTGTGCCTTCCCGGCACAAAACCCTGTAAATTGCGATGGTTTTGGGCTGTGTACGCTTCAAAGTGGCCACAAAGCACCGTAAATACCAGTGTTTTCATGTGTTTTCAGCTCCTCCTATCTTCAAGAGTGGCCTCAAACCACGCTATTTGCAGGGGTTTTTGTGGCGGAAAGGGCTTTTGCGGTGCTTAGAGGCATCAAAGTGGCACAAAGCGACGGTACTTACACGGGCTTCTGCACCTTCTTGCCACAAAGCCCTGTATATTGGGATGGCTTCAAGCTATGTACGCTTCAAAGTGGCCACAAAGCACCGTGAATACCATTAATACCAATGTTTCCAGGGCTGCGCCAGATTCCCTGCTGCTACCTTTCGTTCACCGCCTCCTCTCTCAAGTCAATTCTATTGACCCCCCCGTTTTGATTAATCAGTTGTTTTGGTGAACCCCCCCTCTCGCCAGCACCACTAGCATCACCCACCTACCATAGCGTGACGTCCATTCACTGGCAGTAACAGCAATGCCCCTACAATGTGGTTGCGCAACACGGTTTCGACGCAGCGCGTGCACACCTGTGGTCTTTACAAAGCGCGTGCGGCTGTGGGACCACAGCTCTTACACATGCCAGCGTTTACACGCCACGCAAGCCAGCGTTCACACAAACGAGCGTTGATGCAAACCAGCCTCTCTGCAAAGCCGTGTGGACAAACCTCACCACACCACATGGTCTAGCAACCTGTCCTCGCGACCCAGGTCACTCTTATGCGGAGCGCGCGCCGTGACGTACGACCGCACTTGCGCAGCACAGTGTGGCACCAGTCAAATTTTACACACCACAGCCTGCTCTCACATACACCAGCAATGACAAGCCTCCACGTGCGCCACACCACACCACATGCTGTAGCAGCCCCCTCCTCTCCGACATACTCTGCGAAGTGGCGTTAACGTACCATGCGCCTCTATGCTCCGGGTGGCCCTGACACACCTCCAGCAACCACGCGAAGCAAGAGTGCACTTCGACCTTCCAACCTGCAGCACTGTCACTGCTTGCGGGCGCCTAGATATGGGGGGCCTCCGGTTCGAGGGTCGAGTGCAAAGAGTGCTCCGACAAGTGGGGGCTCGTATATATATATATATATAATATCTATAGATTATATATATATATACACAAGTGCACTTGCTAACGTGCTACAGTGCTACACCTCTCCTATATAATACCTGGTGCCTCTCTATATACCTTTCGTGTTTCCCTCTCTCAAGTTGGAGTCTGCAGTAAGGTCCAGAACCTCCTTATGTTTGAACATCATGTGCAGCTCCTGGCTGGTTGAGCATAAGACCCCACCCTTGCATGGCTCGACATCCAGAGCACACCAGCAGAGGAGGGTTGTGCGGACATCATGAACAAGCTGACAGCCAAGGACAAGGAGACCAGGCTGAAAGCTAGGGAGAACGGAGATCAACGTCCGTTGCAAAAGAGACAGGGCCCTTCTTCTCAATAGGCAGCTGGACTTCAGGAGTCACATCATGACATGAGCTGGAGAGCTAGATGTTCCCTGGTAATTAGGCAAATTCCATGGCTAGCGGAATGCTAATAGAGGCCTTGTGCATTGAAAGCCAGAAAGCCAAGCTTTGTGATTTTGCCAGGGAAGAGGCGCTGTGGTGGCTGTCAGCGGCTGAATTCCTTGGCCATCACAGTTATATGATTATGTATATATTCGGCAATCGGCAATCAACAGAACCCCCTTGGCACATGTGGGCTCTCCAGCAATGATGCCATTTGATGCTCTCTCTTGATAGAGTCTAACGAGTCGCGAGTCTAACGATAGTTTGCAAAACCCATCAAGTCTGATCTATTTTATGTAAGTTTCGAGCGGGTGTGTACATTTTTTGTACATTCGCCTATTCACATAGACACAAGACGAGAGCGATATGATCTGAGTCAGTGAATAGTCGATGGCAAGATCTGGCTGGCTGCTTTGAGAAATGACAGAAATTAAATTAACTTAAGATGTCCTAAAAGTTTCGCTAAAAATGTAGGAACCACATCATTAGTGCGAGCGCTTAGCACTTCTTCAAGTAAGCTCCCGCGCCTTCAGGCGGGGAGCTTCCTTGAAGAAGCATGAGCTATCCCGCGTCCAGGTACTAGGAGCTAACTTAGCCTAGGAGCGGAGCTTACTTCTCCCTTACTTGATTAAGTAGGCACCTACTTAATTAAGTAGTGAGGGGGGGAGCGGGCAAAAAAACACATATGCCAGCCCCGTGGGTTCACCATGCCAGCAACATTAGGATGACATTTCTACTTGTTTGCACTCTGGCGCCTTGAGGCTAGATGCTGCCTTTCCCTTGGCCACGTCCAAGGGAGGCTGTCGGCTTGTCCAGACGGCGCTAGAAGTGGCTGATGCAAAGCATCGTGGCAGCTCGGCAGAGTTCCCCAAGGATCTGCCTGGCGATGAGTGGCAGTACTTCTGACACAGCTTTGAACTCCATGCGTGTTCTTTCGTTTATGCTGAACAGGAATCGAAAGATACGGAAGAGGTCAGATCGATCAATCTCTTGTTGACAAGGCTTTCCCTTTTCCACTTGGCTCAAGCACTTCCTGTAGTCAATCATGGAGAAAGCTACAAAGTAATGTGCACTCCTTGAATGCTTTATTATTCAATCAACGACATACATCCAGCATGCTCACTTTAGTCGTGTTGCCTTGACAGTGCGCCCGTGCGATCTGTCACCATGGCATCCAGTCCAGTTGGCATGTATGAACATCCACCACTGACGGCAGATGTGCAGCACTACAAGGAACATTATAAAGAAACTTGACTAGGAGCATGGAGCATCAACGTTTTTATGCCTTTGTCTAGTCAGCTTTTGGAACTCGTAGAAAACCGATGCATCCTTTGTTTGCAGCAGCAAGGACATGTTTCACGAGCTGGAGATTCTACGGGTGCTTCCCAATGAGGAGGCAACCGAGTTCAGGTTGGTTTCAAGGCAATCATCTCGGCGCACTCTTGAAGTTTCGCTGGACAACAGTTGCTTCCGAGTGATGACAGACTCAAGTTCGGATACTTTGAAGGGTGAAAGGTTTGAGTCCTTTGAACAGCTGCTGAGCGCCTTGGATGGTGCTGAAGTGTTTGGATCCAGGTTATGTGATTTGGTGAGCCAACAGCTCCAGGCCGAAAAAATGGCGGAAGAGGATTTGGATAGATGAACAACCGCATCACGTTGATGTGTTCATCATCACCAGTGTTTATGACTTCGATGAGGTCAACAGAGTACCTTGAATGAGCAGATGCGAGACACAGAGCCTGAGAGCATCTGAGAGCTGCGAAAACATTGCGCAGGCTTTTCGTTGTCGGCCCACAGACCTCCAACAGAAGTGCACCGATCCCCATTGCTGCAGACACTCCCTCCGAGCGGGCTGTAAAAAGGGGTGGATGCTCAAGCAGTCTCAGTGTATGTGCAACTGAGGTGGTCTTAAGGGGCCAAGGTTCTTCAGGTGTTCTATGCTTCGTTTGTGGTTTCAGGAAAGCCTCTATAATGAACGCAAGATACTTAAAGCAACTTAAAACATTAAAAGTCCTGGAAGCTAAAGACGCCTTTCTTGAGGTTTGTTGCTGGATGCTTTGGCACCCAAAGCTGTTGAGCTCTACGAGTCGCCTCATGGGAATTGGTGCCTCTGCAAGGCGTACACAGCAGTGACTGTTACATCAGTGGACTCAGTTGACCGTTGGATTCTGACCGGTGATGTGTAGCTGTAGAAACATGATTCGTTTGGACCGGAGCATTCCTGTTGAGGCTGTTCTGGTACTTCCAGCTCCAAGCCTGGCCAAGATTGTGAAGACGCTGCAGGAGACTTGAGAAGCTGTGAGTGATGAGCAGATTATTCTGTCCAGAACAGGCCGAGGCCAGTGTCAGAGAAAATAAGACCCCGAACAGTTGCAGCATTTTTTGGTTGGCATCAACTTCTTGAATTCCAATGTTGGTGGTAGCGTCTGTATTTGGAATCGGAATGGCATGTACTGTAAAATAAACGCTAGAAGATAATGATTCCTGCTTCCCGGGGTCGCATATTACGTGCAAAATTGAAGGGATATGTCATGAGGATGATATCAAGCGCTGCATCACTGTTGCATTCGTAGCCACAAGAAAACATACCCGGACAAGGCGGTGGAGAAAGGGAAAGGGCCAAGGCGTGGCCAAGCAGGCGGGACAAGGTGGTGATAAAAGGGCCAACAACGTGGGCAAGCAGGACAGACAGACCCGGACAAGCACTGGACAACGCAGCGCAGCCAACAGACCAGGACAAGGACAACGCAGGGCCTGCGTTGTCAAGTCACACACAGGACCGGATGAGGCCACTAGGGAACAAGAGGAGGACAAAAGGAGGACACAGAGTTGGTAAGGACACCAGCAGAACAAGAGGAGGACAGGCTTGCCAGCTGGGCCAAGGAGGACAAGAAGAGGACAACAGGAGGACAACACCGGACACAGGGTTCGGCCTGAGACTGGGGCCAGGCTTTTCTGAAGAGAGAACCCCAACAGTAAACTGATATGCACAGTTTTTCCATCGCCAAGCCACTGCAAGCCCGTTGAGGAACCAAACTGACCTGGACATGGTATTTGCAACATGGATTTGGCTTTGGGCTCCATCCTCTTCACCCCATAGGCTATGAAAAGAACATGTTCCTGATAGAGGAGGCATCAGGTCAGAGGTACATTGCACTAGGTGCTGGCTGATCATGGTCATTTGAAACCACACTTCCAGGAGGCCGCTGTGCTACCGCCAACACAAACACATGCAATCAAACTGATTTTATACTAAGGCCATGGCATATATATATACACATGTATTTAGTTTTAACGGGTGTCCGGACTTTATACACTTTCGGACTTGCAGGAGAGGACCTTTGAGGAGGTCTCCAAACACAAGTTTGGTTGTCGGGACACCCAGTGAATCCCATCAATTTCTCCCAAGACTGGCTGTTTAGAGTGCGACTTTGTGTTTTTGCATCCCTACTCTGGAACTGAAAGGGCAGTGCCCTTATGAGAGAACGACCTTTTTGTACCAGAGAAGTGCATTGGCACGAACCCTTTTTTTTCCTTTTGTTTTCCAATTTTGTTTTCTTTCCTTGACTTCCCTAGCTTCATTAAACACTTGCTTTCCCTGAGAGGTGATGATGTTGATGGTGATTTCGCACCTGAGGCCGACTAATGGAGCGTCTCATTGAGCATCTGGAGCCGACTGCTCTCAAGATGATCACGGACGAGATCATCCCCAAAGCGCTTTGTTTCAACTAGACGCGTGAAGTTGTTTTGAACACTCGCAACATTTTGCACTAAAGGCTCAATTACTTGCTTTTGTGATAGACAGATGAAGATACTGGTAGATAGGAAAACCGTTCACCACGTCGACGCTCATGCGGAAACCATCGGAAGCCGATGCTGATTGGCTTGAAGCACAGCCTTTTTTGTTTGCCTTCCGACTGCTTGAGGCAGATGCCCTGAGCCTCTCGGAGATGAAAGTTTGGTTTGCTCATGTGAGAATTGCAGTAGGAAGTGGTTGACCGGCTCGGGCCGTTGGTCATCCAACAATGTGTAGACCTTTAGAAAGTGGTTTTTGCAAAGACCGGACTCTGGCCAAGGTAAGCACCAGTACGGGAACTTTGTCGTTCAACACCTCTATGAGCATCTTGGCAAGAGCCTACTTTGTGTGAAGGATCTCAAAGCAGTTCTTGCTGATTGGAGTACTGCAGGCTGCAGGATGCCGCAGGTACGTAGTCAACTTAAAAGCCGCGTTCTTTTTGGATATTCTTCGCATGTCAGGCACGCGCCAAACGATCGGGAGAGGATTCTCAAGAAGCTCCTGGGCCAGGCATCTGCTGTTTGTGCCTATTGCTTCACATTGCTTCACGACCTAGTCCCAAAGGTACCAGGTACTTGCACCGACACCGCCGCTTACAACAGGAATCTGCAGAGTCCTTTGTCAATCCCCATTCCCCATCCAAGAATTTGATAGAAATAAGACTGACTACACAACTTGTGCTGTCTATGGTCCTAACAACAGGACTACCGTACTGACTGTGCGATGTAGAGATCGCGAAAGACCACAGAAGGCTGGCGATTGGAGGAGTGCCTTCAGGAAGAAGTCTGTTGGACCACCCCCACATAACAAATTCGCTAAGACCCCCCTTGCCGCTAGAAGACCTACAATAACTCTTGCACCAGGTTAAGTTTTTCTAAACATCTGGGAACCAAATCATTAGCGCGAGCTATCCTGCGTCCAAGGTAGTAGCGTTCTTGTAGCTACTAGCTACCTAGCTACTAGCCACCTCTAGCTACTAGCTACCTCACCTCCAGCGGCCTACCCCCCCCCCCTACCTAAAAAAGGAAATCCATTTCTGCAGGTGCCAGCTATGGCTACCCATCGCACCGCCAGCCATGTGGTGCAGCGTGCATTGACCTACTCGGACGAGCGAGGGCAAGCCATGATTGTTCAGGCAACTGCTTGTGGTAAGCCACAGCGATGCTCAATCCAATGATGAGCTACACAGAACTGTGGACTTCTTAAACCAATTACATGTTCTAGCTGCAACACACCAGCCATATCAATATCGGCTGTATGACATATAACTGAGCTTCTTGCTGCCAGGCCTTGCTGAATGGCCAAGGGGAGAACACCTTGGTGAAAGTGGCCACCGGTCGCTATGGAAGCTTCGTAGTCGTGGCTTGGCAATGAGTCAAACGTCACATTCCCTGCCAAAGGATTTGGTTTGTGCTAGGCCGTGGGTCGAGACTTGCAAAAAGCCAGGAACTAGTAGCTCATTTGCCGTTGGTTGGGGACTATCTATCTCTATCTATTTCTTTCTATATCTATCTATATCATTCTATATCATTCTATATTTATCTATATCTATCTATCTACTGTATCTACTGTATCTACTGTAATTATCTACGCTATCTACTCTATCTACTCTATCTATCTATCTATCTATCTATCTATCTATCTATCTATGTATCTATGTATCTATGTTCAAATCGTAAACGTACAGAGTAGTGTCGATGCTACGTGTCGGAAACGATGCAGTTCGGCCCAAAGTGGTGGTGGGGCCGGGGTCCGTGCGGGCCATGGCGCTGGCCGGATGCGTCGGCCAGCTGGTTGGCATGGGGTGGAAGCGCGAAACACTCGCCTTCTTCCACTCCATGCCCAAAGAAGAAATACAAGAGATGCTGCCGCTGGCTTCGAAGGACTGGACGGACGAGGACTACGAGGTCTTGTTGAGGGAGGCGAAGCGACAGCGTCGTTGGATGGACGTTGAGGATAACCAGTTTTACCTCCACCAACGGCTGTTGTACAAGGACGTCTCGGTGATCGACGCCAAGATCGCGAACCTCCCAGCAGCGGTGGCGGAAGCAGGTGTGACCCTGGCCCTGGCGCGTAAAGCTCTTCCCCGGGTGACTTGGAAGACCCGGCTCCAGAAGGCGTTGGCTGGAGCCGCTGGCGAACAACAACGCGCCAAGGTCGAGGAGGCCGAGCGTGAGAGGTGGATCAAGGAGCTTCTGAAGCTTTTGGAGGACGCTGGATTCCTCGGCAGCACGGCCAAGAATCCTGAGGCCATGAAGCACTTGGCTGCTCGTTGTGCTATGGGTCGCCGTGCATCCACCCTACGTCAACATGTGAAGTACGGCCGCAAGGTACAGGTCTATATTATGGAGTCGATCTACGGCGTGGCCTGGCTACGGGGCTACATGGACTTCATTGGGTACGTCTCCCTCCTGCTTGAAGAACCTTGCGGTCGCAGTGTGCCAAGCTCCTTGTTCAAGGCCATTGCATTCATGGAGCTGGCTTCAGAGGTGCCAGACGATAAGCGCATCTCCACGACTCAGGCGGTGCACAACTATTTGATGGAGGTCTCCAAGGGCAACACTTGGTCGCCACACCAGAGAGTCAAAGCGGCTCGCATCCCGCTCGAAGTTGCACGAGCATGGGAACAAGGTGTTCTGGATGTGAGCCTCCAGAAGTTCAAGAGGGTATACTGTTGGTACAAGCTCCTCAAGCTGTGGGGGGCCCTCCGCTCGCATGACGCAGAGGGGGTCCCCCCAGCTACGCTCGTGTTTGATGAAGCAGTAGGCCTCCAAGGAGATATAGTGCGTGGGAAAACAACCGGGATCGGTCGTCGGGTCGAAGTGGTTCAGTTCTTCGTCTCTAAGGACGCATGGCTCATCTCACGAGAATGGCTCCGAGTTGGGCTTGAACTCTTCATGAGCATGAACCGGGACACCGACATGGGCAACCGAGACTTCCTCATGTGCAAGCCGGCGGAGAACTTGCACGGCTTCAGAAAGGCGATGATGCGGTACCCTGATGCCATGTGTTTCTCAAGGGCACTGCTGACGGAGCTCTATTCGACCAGGCAGGATGAGAAGGGCGACCTTTATAGGATCATGATCCCGGAGTCCACTTCCTACTGGAGCGAGCACAGCGAACGGGTGACCATTATGAGCTGGGCCCTGATTGCCGAGATTCCTCGCGAGACAAGGCGAAGGTGGGGCCGGTGGTCGCCTGGAGTTGACGAGGAGTATGCAGTCACTACGAAGAGGGTGGTGACGGCGGCACACGGGGCACTGGCTGCTAAGATTCGGGCCCAGTATGGGCTCACGGACTTCGTCGATGACAAGAGTGTCCTCAATGGCTTCTCCCTGTGGTTACAGACGGTCTTCTTCAAGACGGTGTCGGAGTCACACCAGGAGGCCATGAAGATCGCACCGCCCATGTGGGGTGGCATTGGCGACGGGCCGGTCAAGGTGGTGAAGAAGCCCCAGCAGGAGCCGATTCCGGACGAGTCGATCGCTCTCGACTCTCCGACTGAGGTCTTCTCGGACGATGAGGGAATGGATGACATCCCACCTGGGGAGCGCTTCCCCCTGGGCACCTTCATCCTGTCGGTGGTGGGGCGGGCAAAACGCCGTACGCTCCACATCATGGGAGGCTGCTATTGTCGGAATGGAGCGGCCTGAGATCTCCTCGGAGAAGGGGGAGAGGCTTTGCAGCACGTGCTTCACCCCAAAGGAGAAGATCGCAGAGGCTTTGGCTGGTGGAGATGGGGCGGAACAGTCGACCTCATCTGAGTCCTCCTCAAGTGAGGGTGTTTCGGACGAGGACATCTGAAGCGGTGTCCGAAGAAAGGACGCGGGGACTTGGGTGGGCCTGGAGGGCACCTGTAGGGGGGTTGTAGGTCGGCTTCTTCCGTTCGTCGGTCTGATAGTCGGACGCGATCTTTGGCTCAGCGGTCGGTGGGACCCCTCATTGGGGTCTGGGGCCTCGGAGGGGCCGCCCTCATTGGGCACTTCCTCCCCGGAGTGGGAGATTCGGTGGAAGCCATGGCAGGCTTGACGCAGGCGGAGAAGATCGCAGAGCTGCAGCCCGACTTTCAAGGGCTCCTGGACGCACGTGGCGTCGACGCAGCAATGCAGGAGGCATTGTATGACAGTGGGATCAAGTCGGTAGCCATGCTGTCGGCCATCGCCACGGACAGGACGTCCTTGATGGAGGTGGCAAAATCGGAGATGGGGATTGACATCGTGGCTAGGCCGGCAGATGCCATCAGGTTTGCATCATTGTATTTGGCATGGCAATCCTCAGTGAAGAGGACCTCGGCGATGGACGAGATGGACGCCGAGGCGGTGACCCATAAGGTGCCCAAAACGGTCCCAGGTGTAGAGATGCAGCTCTACCGGGCGGAGTTCGAGAAGAAGTTCTACAAGTTGAAAGATTCGGAGTGCCCAGGAAAACCAAGCTTTGAAGATGTCTGCGAGCAGATAGATGGTGGAGAATATCGGGCAATGGCACTCCGGCATTTTGGTTCGAGGGGTGAGGAGGATGACGCCGAAACGGGCAATCTTCAGGTGGGAAAGGCTGGCCAGGTGAAGATCAAGAAATCCCGGGTCGAGACCAGCAACCCTACCAACATGGAGGAGTTCAGGGCGAAGATCAATTTGGTGGTGAACCACTTGATATTTGCACGGTTCAGGTATCCTCACAAGCAGGCGCTCGAGGGCATCTCTCCGTTCACGGCGATTGAGTACCTCAACTACATCTGCAGCAAGAACGTGGCCCAGTTGGAGTCAGTTACGATCGACGACATCCCACTTCATCGTCCCTCACTCAAACTCATCCTGGCCTACGAGTACCAGATGCGGAAGGAGGTGGTGGATGACGTCAACAAGGGCATGTCATGGGCCCAAGCCCTCAAGGAGGTGGTTAAGAATGCGGATGTCCGCGAGCGCTACTTCAGCACGCCGCTGGCGGTGTCTTCAGCCTCACAGGCGCTGAAGGATCCTTGGGGAGGCCGATCTCGTGTTCATGAACGTCAGCATCCCTACAGCCAGACGAACGTGGACAAGGGTAAGGGCAAGAGCAAGGGCAAGTCCAAGAAAGGAAAAGGAAAGTCGAAGGGCAGGGGGCAATCCTTGCATGCAGTTACCCCCGACGGCAGGCAACTTTGTTTTGCTTGGAACAACCGCCAAGAAGGGTGCAAGGGGGACTGCAACAGGGTGCATGCATGTCGCATTTGCTTGGACACCAGTCACCCAACCTATGAACACCCCACCGACTCGAAGGATTCGTGACTAGGGACCTCAAGCCCTAGTCGTGTGTTGCATGAGCCTGCTCAAGAATTCAGAGTTTTGTACTTGTTTTCAGGGCCACAACGCCCTACCGGGATCCCAGAGGTCCTGCAGCAGCTCGCCGCCTCTTCTAAGAAGCAGGTGACGCTCCAGGTCGACGCCTACGACATCCTCAGAGATCCTAGGCATGACCTTTTGCAAGAAGACCTCCGGAAGGAGATTTTGGACAAGCTGAGGGACGGCAATTACGACATAGTGATCGCATCGCCGCCCTGCGGCACATGGTCTCGTGCCCCCTGGGCGAATGTTCATGGGCCACGCCCTTTGAGGAGCTCTATGCACCCCTACGGTTTCCCGTGGCTAGAAGGCTGGAGGCTCGTCAAAGTGACACAGTCTAATTCAATGGTGGAATTGTCGTTGCAAGCCATCACCATTTGTCTACAGCAAAACATTTTGTTTGTGCTGGAACACCCGGAAGATCTGGGAGCCACATCGCGATATGCCTCCGAGATGCGGCCGGCGTCCATTTGGCAGTTGCTGCCGATTAGAAGCTGGGTTTCTGCCGGCCAAGCCTTCTGCGGCGCTTTCTTTCAGTGTCGGTTCGACGCTTCCTCACCTAAGCCCACCAGGCTGCTCCACAACATGGCGGAACTCAATGACCGCCTTTGGCTAAGCATGCCACAACTGGACGCTTCCGGCCACTACCTGGGGCCACTTCCCTCTCAATGTGGTTGCGGCCGCCCACATCAGACACTTATTCGGAAGACTTCCGACGGCGCTTTTGCGACCACCGCAGCAGCCGCCTACCCCCCTAAAATGGACAAATGGCTGGCCAAATCCATTTTCTCCGCTCTTCTGAAGCGGGCAAAGGAGAGAGCTGCGCCAATGGAAATGTCACAAACACCGTCCTCGGCACCACCTTCATCCAAAGGTTCATCGTCGCTGTCGACTGTGGAGGTAACTACGTCAAAGTCATCGTCCTCGGCACCACCTTCATCCAAAGGTTCGTCGTCGGTGTCAACTGTGGAGGTAACTACGTCAAAGTCATCTTCTTCGGTGCCGCCTACCTCAAAAGGTTCGTCTTCGGTGGCAGCTGCTTCGGGGAGCTCCTCTCCGGCAATGGCCTCATCAGGGAGCCCACCGGGGTCAAGGTCGGAGGAGCAAGAGGGGGTGAAGTTGGTAATGGAGACGGCGCCAAAAGACGCCAAGCGCAGGAGACGGCTTCCAGCTCCTGCAGGAGACCGACCCTGGGCCCATTTGCAGGTCTGGTACAAGGGCAAGGCTCGCAAGATGGTGGATGGATTGGGGTTGAACTCGCCCGGTACGAGGCCAGCAGGTCACAGGGGGGTTTGTTTGGAGAAGGAGGGGGTGGCGCTGTCCAAGGCGTTTTGGGAGGAGGTGGACAGCTTCATGCACGGCATGTCCAAGACACAGAGGTTGCGGTTGTTTTCGGAGCTGGCTTTGGGGCGCAGGGCAAGCTCTCCTTTCGCTGAGCTGCTGGGGGGCATCCGGGATCGACTGGACGAGGTGGTGGTAGGCATGCAGGTCGACCCTGGACGACGACCGGGCGACCGACCCTCGGAGATAGCATTCCGTCGTCTTCGGGCTTGGGCGGTGTTGATAGGAGACGCGGACTCGCGGTTCCTGGAGGACATGGCCTCTACTGGAGTTTCCCTGGGCGTGCGGGGCGAGATACCCTGGGTCGAGCCCGTCTACGAGAAGAAGGACAAGAGGGCCGAGGACTTCGCGCCGCCAGTCTGGAATGAAGATGACAAGACGGCTAACCTGCGGAGCAATTACTCCTCGGCTCGTGACCACATGGAGAAGGTTAAGCGCCACATTGAAGCTGATGTGGAGAAGGGGTGGATGATTCGAGTCCCTCTGGCCGCGGCTCAGGAAGAATATGGAGAAGACCTCCAGGTGGCATCGTTGGGGGGGGTTCCAAAGGACAAGGAGTGGAATGATGTTAGAGTGGTGCATGATGGGACCCACGGCTTGCAGGTCAACACGCAGATCCATCAGCCCAACAAGATGACGTTCCCACAGTTTGATGACGTGGACTGCGCCATGAGAGCTCTCCGGTCAGACAACCCCGCGGCTCGGGCATTGCTGGCGTTCGACGTGAAATCGGCGCATAGACTCATCCCTATCCACAGGAGGGACTGGGGACTGCAGGCGTGCCGCCTTGACCAAGAAGACGAAGTGCTTCTCAACACCCGTGGCACGTTTGGGGTGGCCAGCGCTGCTTTCTGGTGGGGGAGGGTTGCCTCCCTGGTGTTTAGGGTCTTTCATCGGCTCTTGCCACCTCACGCCGTCTTTTACCTGCTCCTGTTTGCTGATGACGGGTTGATCCTGTTGGGCGGCGAGGAGTACATGCGTTGGGCATTCGGCATGTTCCTCTTCCTCGACTTGATGGAGGTCCCGCTTTCATGGGGCAAGACGAGGGGAGGCTGGCAGGTGGAGTGGATCGGTTATAGTCTGGACCTGAAGGGTTGGCGGATAGGAATCAGCGACAAGAAGCTGGACTGGTTGAGGCAGTGGTCGATGTGGGCGCGGACAGTGGGGCGGATGCTTGGCCGGGAGTTTAAGGCCGGCCTAGGCCGGATGGGGTTCTTGGCCGGGGCTGCCAAATACGCAAGGCCATTCCTTGCGCCTCTTTATGCATCTAGTGCAAGGGTACCAGGAGGAGGTTTCTTCGAGCTCCACTTCGCCACGAAGCTGGCCATTAGGTTCTTCGAGGAGATGGTGGCCTTGGAGCCTATGCGTCCACTCTCTCAGGAGCCGAGCGTCTTGGGCGAGGTCTTCAGAGTTGACGCCATGGCCGACCAAACCGGCATCGCGATAGGAGGTTGGGAGACCTCGGAGACCTTGGAGACGAAGGAGGCTAGGTGGTTCCATGTCAAGTTGGACCGGAAGAATGCCCCCTACCTCTACCTGAAGGGAGAACCTTTTAAGACGATTTCGACCTCAGAGCTCTTGGCGGTGACGGTGGCAGTCATTGTCTTCGGCCAGGACTCGACATGGCATTCCGGGGCAGGACGGGTTTCAATAACTGGCTTCACCGACAACCTGAGCAACGCTTTCCTGCTCGATAAGTTTCTCACTACGAAGTTCCCGGCCTCCTTGATATTGATGGAGCTGGCCTGTCAGCTCGAGAAGTACAAGTTGGATCTGTCACTGGCCTGGGTGCCCAGGGAGCAAAATGAGCCGGCAGACGACCTGAGCAAGGGTCGTTTTCATTTGTTTGATGAAGGCCGCCGGATCGAGGTCGACGTGGATAACCTTCCCTTCGTCGTCCTTTACAAGCTCATGGACGCAGCCATGGAGTTGGATGAGGAGGTTAAAATAAAGAAGGCCTCAAAAGGCCCTGGGCCGAACTTGGGGAAAACACCTCCGGAAGAACGCTTGCGTCTGACGCAACCCTGGTGACTTCTAAAGTGGGGCAAGGCTGCGGAGACGGCAAGCAATCCAAAAGTGAGAGACACGT
>CAXAMN010002213.1:215825-233509 GCA_963970005.1 Durusdinium trenchii
ATATATATATATATAGGTACCGATAAACGGTGTTACTAAAGAACATAAAGAATAGAGCCCGGCTCAAGGTCAAACAAGTAAATAGAGGTAATAGATAGTCAGGTAAATAGGTCACACACCACTCTCGAGATCTTGGAAGTGCTTTTTGTACTCCGCAGCTTGTGCGAAAGCTTTCGCCTGGCTAATATCTTACTGTGATGTGTGGTAGCGGAGAGAAAACTCAATTATTCGCGGGCTGACTTCCAGTCAGTGAATCCAATGCTTTTTTATTGGACAGCTGTGCCAAAATGGTTATCCCAACTACGCGCTGATATTCCCGTAGCCGGCTGCAAGGGAACAACCAGCTGCATCGGTACATCACTTCCCCCGTTGCAGCTGGCCATTGCAGCTGGTTGACCCGTCCTGGTGGACGCCGGTACCACTCCCACTGGAGGCCAAACCAACCATCCTTCTGCTCTACGCAGGAAAGGACGATGCGGGTTCGCTGGACTCCTGCATCCACGCTACGTGCCCAGATCTCTCACCTCTGATCTGGGCGGTTGACATTCGACGGGACAAGGGGCCCCTTGGCCAGGACATGCTGCAGCCACCCCTTTGGAACCACCTCTGCTCTCTGGCTGTTGCTGGGCTACTCCTCTTTGTTGGGGGAGGCCCAAACTGTCGCACCTGGAGCATCCTTCGATGGTTCCCCAAGCCCAACGCCCCTAGGCCAGTGAGGGGGCGCAGCGAGCAGCACGTGTGGGGCCTCCCCTCCAACACTGCGGACGAGCAGGCTGACGCAGACAATGACAGCATACTTGTGCTCCGCCAGATGTACTTGACCTCACTGGCGTACCAAGGCCTCTCCCAGTGCCATCCACCGAGGGTGGGGTACTCCTTCCTGGAACACCCCCGGGACCCCATAAATTCAGTGCCAGCCCCCAAACACACAAGTGCTCCTCATTGTGGGTGACCCGAGCGTACATCAAGTGGGCCAACCAGTTGCACCACCATCGCATCAAGTTTGACCAGTGTAGACTGCAACCTCCCTATCGACTGACCTCCCATTACACCACTGGCAGGATCTTCAACCCTTGGGGGACCTCCAATCCAGTGACCTCACCCGCTCCCCGGACCAGATGATGTTAGGCTTGGCTCAGGCCATCGCCAAGGTCCTCCAGGTCCCCCCCAAGCCCACCCACCAGAATTCGGGGGACCCGGACCAATACCCTCCCTCCAAGAGGTCCCAAGACGAGCCAGCAAGGCAGCCAGGGCCATCGCTGGCCTTACACGGGCAGCACCGCCGCCAATGCGGCCACTCGTCCCGCTGCTGTGGAGGACACGTGGCATACCAGTACGGTGTGGTCTGACTGCCCCAAGTTTGATCCCATCTCCGAGGATCTCTCGATCAGGACCCCCTGATGCGCCTCCAGGTGGCCTTCAAGACCAGACCATCCTGGGGCCGGATGGCCCCCTGGGCCAGACCTGCCTCCGCCCTGGCCCGGCTAGGGGCCAAGATCCTTGCACTGACCGCTCCGTTCACTGACCAAGTCATGTGGTCAATCACGCGCGGATCCAAGCAACACCCATACCCAGACCCACTGCTGGAGGACATCAGACAGGTCCTCCATCCTGGCCACCAACACACCACACCAGACGGGCAGCCCTTCTACCTGGAGCTGATCTCGCAACTCGCAAACACAGCCGGGGACCCAGATTGGCAGTACCCTCAGATCCTTGCCACGGGCGTTCCCCTGGCGGTCTCGGTTCCCACCCTCCCCTCCCCTGGAGTGTGGCCCCTCAAGAGCGAACTCGCGGGTGAAGACCCCGTTGAAGCACCTCTGGATGACCCCAAAGGCCATCGCAATTACCCATCGGCGGCAGACTTCTCCAAAGAGATCCGGGCTACCTTCGCAGAGCAGGTCCCACTGGGCATGACGGTTGGCCCACTGTCTCGGCAACAAGCGGCCGACCTCGGGGGATGTGACCCGACAGAGCTCTGCCCAGGCCCCCTGGTGGGAATCGATGAAGGGGACAAGGTCCGTACCATCTATGATGGTTCGGTCGGGGGAGCGAATGCCAAGATCCAACAAAACACTAAGGAGCGGACCACAGCACCCACAGTCCTGGATTGTGTCCATGCCATCCATTGGCTTCATGCCGCCAGACATACTGAGGCCGGAGCACGCCCCCGGCCTAGTCCAGGAGCCTTTGGCCCTGAACGGGCAGGGGACCCGGGCGACCCAGCCCCAGCTGGGACTGGCCCTCCAACAACAGCCAATGGATGCTGCTGAAGGCTGATGTGACTAAGCCCCACCAACGAATCAAGGTCCTGCCCCAAGACTGGCGCTTCCAGGTAGCACAGTTGGAGGACGAATGGTGGGTCAACAAAGTGGGCACCTACGGCATGGCGAGTGCACAGCTTTACTGGGGCCGAATGGCGGCCTTGCTCTTACGGATCCTCTACTACCTCTTCCCCCAGATTGATTGGGGCTTTGTCTTCGTCGATGACTTCTGCTGGCTCCTTCGCCTACCCACCGGACCGCAATTCACTGCGGCTCTCTTGGGCACACTAGTGGCGTTGGGAACTCCCCTCAGCTGGAAGAAGACTCACCTGGCCGAGATCAATACCTGGCTCGGGTTCGTGATCCACCCGACCATACCCCGAGTCCAGATGGCGGCCCCGAAGCACATCAAGGTCATGGAGCTCCTGGAGGAACTTGCCAATGAATCCCCCATGTCAGCAAAGGCCATCGAGAAGGCAATGGGGCGGATCCAATGGGCAACAGCGTGCTGCCCCCTGACCAAGTCCATGCTCCAACCACTCTGGGCTTGGAAGATGGCAGTCAAGACCACGGGCCACCCACCCAAGGCGGTCCGTATGTTGGCCTCTCTCCTGAAGGAGCTCTTCACTCACCCCTTCGAACAATACTCACCTTTCTTGCCGAAGTCTCCCTGGTGGGGATGCAGCGATGCCAGTGCATCAAGGACTGGTGAAGCCTATGTTGGGGGCTGGTGCTCGGCCTCCCCAAACTCCACCAAGGACACGGTCCTATGGTTTCACTATGCCATCACAGCAGACGCACATCCTTGGGCATTCAAAGATGGCAACCCTCAGAAGCGCATAGACATCTTCAGCCTGCTCAACCTCTCGGCCAAGAAACCTTACTCGGCTGCACTGCTGATGGAATTGGTTCTTTTCCTTCATTGTGAGGGCTGTAGCATTGCCCCTAATCACGTCCCCAGAGAATACAATACCTGGGCGGACGAACTTACTCACCCGGACTTTGAAGGGTTCTCCTTTGCCGGCTACCGGCCCCGGAGACTCTCTTTGTTTTTCCTTTTGCCACAAGACTTTTGTCTTCGACGGGATTTTCCTAGATGCCCACCCAAGATCCCGCGACCGGATCCGGTGGGCAGTCCTCCCGACCCTGTCCCCTGGCACCTCGACAGGTGCCCATTGGCCCTGGGAGGACCACTCGGGTGTTTGGCAGCGGTGGGCGAATCCTACTGCCTGACACACCCTTGTCCCCTGGCGAAGGTCAGGGCATTTTGAAACTGACCAAAAGATACAGGGTCTGGGGGAGGACCCCAGCATCAACCAAAGCGCAATGGGAAAAGCCTGCATGCAGCTTTTTGCGCTCTTGGGATCTTTTTGACTTCTGGGTACATATATATATATATAATTTCATATGGCTTGTGTTGCCTCATTTCTATGGTCTTTTCCTTGTTTGTTGTTGAGGTCAAGCAATCGATCGAGCGTATTGACAAAAGGAGCAGACAAGGAGAGCCGAAGCGTCAGGTGTCATTTTCGTTGGCGGAGCAGGTCAGAGCAACAAGCAACGAAAGTCAACGAACAATCTAAACTCCTCAGACACAACATGTGAAAGGTTCAGTCTAGTAAGGCCAGGAGCTACTAGTAGCGTCCTTGCTCCTAGTAGCGATGCCCTTTGTTACTAGTAGCGTTTTTGTTCCTAGTAGTACGGCCAGGAGCCCCCAGTAGCGTTCTTGTTACTAGCAACCTGGTGTGCACGATGTGGAGGCATTGAGAGATGCCTGGACTGAGATGGCTTGGCGAACTTGTGCTCCAGTCGCGTCAACCTGCCAAAGTGGACACGTCGCAGTTCTGGATCTTCGTTCGGCGTTTTGTTATCTGTTGATTTCTTTGAGCTCTGGGCCATGAAACTCGTTAAGCTGCTCCCTCTACAACTTTTTGTCAGGTTGTTTGCTGTTCAGTGAACGAATCAACTGACACGACTAGCTCCCCGCCTTGACTTTTTGTAGAATTAGTTGTTTTTTGGGCAAAGTCATGCAAACCGAATTAGGATTTGTGTCAGAGGCAAGTACTACATGCGGCGTGATGCTTTCAGAAAAGTGCACTGCAAGGGAGGACTCTTGCAATGTGAGCTCTCAGGGACTTGTGGCTAAGACCGCCAGGACCCCGGGAAATTCAGGAGACAGCAATCATCATTGCTAAGAGCAGATCATAGAAATCATAGAAATCATTTCCACTTGGCTTGAGGATCATTGACACAGCGCACCTACATTTTGCAACAGTTCTTGTGGTCTTCGAGTTTCGACAATGTATATATGCATCCAGTGTCCTTTGCAACAAGTTTAATTGCTATTAGGTTGGAAGGGTTGGAGGTCATCACTATTAGGTTGGAGGCCATTGCATGTTTCCATGTTCATGTTTGTTCCACTGAAGCAGTTCTTGAAAGGCTCATTAATTTGACAAATAACTTACAGTAATTACATTCGCTCGCAGCCACAAATGCTCGGAGTGCCGTGTGACCATTGACTTTGCACCGGCCCCGTGGGGAAACCAAGACAGAAAGGTTCTGAAACTACTTGTCTTGTCTAGGCCCTAGGCAGCATTGTTTTCATTGTTAATTCCACGCGTTCTGTTCCTAGCATTCCCAGATCAGATAGCAAAATGAATCAAACATGGATTACCAGAGAGTCGAACATACAAAACAGATCAAGCCACAATCCCCAGATTGAGTCCACATGGAGAGTGTACATATTCTTCATTTTTTCACACGCAATTGAATTGAAACAACTTTCAGAAGTTGGGTGGCACTCAATAGTTGAACGATTTGAATTAGAGTGGCATGTGCGCGAGTAGCCCCTTCCTGACATTATATATTATATATATATCTATTCTCCACACAAATGCGTTTATTCCC
Organism: Durusdinium trenchii; assembly: GCA_963970005.1. Taxonomy (NCBI): domain Eukaryota; class Dinophyceae; order Suessiales; family Symbiodiniaceae; genus Durusdinium; species Durusdinium trenchii. The sequence goes on from CAXAMN010002213.1 coordinate 220,994, forward strand.
TTAATGTATTTGTGTTGCTCCAAAGAGTGTTCCACTCGTCCATTTGTATATGCATAACCCTTGGGCCATTGGGCCAGGTGGCGGGCATCCACAACCAACCCGGTATTGAAAGGCTTCACGTTTGCACCGACGCAAAGAAAGCATCCTTGTTTTCTTGATTAGTCTGCCAGCGGAACTACATTTGACTACACCAAAGTTTGAGTGATACTTGCTTGGAACCAAATATTTGCAGAGACGTGAGCTTTGACAGCCTGCGGACTACATGTCTTGAAGAAGCAGTTGATAAGGTCACGTCTCTCAAAATGCCTTTCAGAAATTGGTGCGAAAAGGAACAAGCAGTTGCGACCCATTGCCCCTTATGGCCCAATATCAGCATCAGCATACACAGCTTTCTATTCATTTGCGAGTTTTACTGTGTGAGTTCTTCCTGCCTTTCCTTGGCCTTGAATGAGCATCAATGGCAGGACAAATTACGTTTGCTTCACCATCACAGAGAATGCCTTCTGCTTCTGCGGCTGCCCTACGTTTGAAGGTCTTTGGAGGTTAAGATTTGACCATTACCAAAGGCACCCTACCGAAGCATTTTCTATCATTTTCTCATACCATGGACGTAAACTGGCGTAAATAATTTGCCATGACAGTGGCACCGGTTGATCTTGATGCCGATGCCTTCAGCGGCGAAAGCCAGCAGTGCAAGTTGTCAAACCTCGAAGAACATACGCTCAACATAGATTAACAATCATAACATCCATATCCATGACATGCATTGCCACGCCTTTTTTTTGATTTAAGGAACTTTTGATGCCAGTCCCACTCAGACCTTCAAGAAATTGATGAGACATTTATAGACCACGATCAACCGAGGCGGTTGCTTTGTGGAGCACTGCTCTCGTGACCTCGGAGGCCGGATGAGAGGGCATGGCTTCCCTAAGGATCTCATGGGCACAGCTTAGAGATGCTTAGAGCCTCTCTCAGAAGGAGCAGTGATCCTGCGATGTATAAAGGCACGCTCTCTATTGTGCGACTTTGAGAAGGCGTCAAAGCCCTGTCGCGTGGTTTTCTAGCAGAGAGGCTTGCAAAGGTTCATTTGGTCCAGCCTTCCAAGTCGATAGAAAGGCAGCAACGAGAGCACCACTTTTGGAAAGTGGGCACGGGCAGCCTTCTCAGGCAGTGGTTGACCGCTTTACAACAAATGCCATTTGCAGGCGGAACCTGGCAAGTTTGGCAAAGATCAAGATGTGTGTTTACTGTAACTTATTGTAACTTTAACACGACCGCGTTTTGCTCATTTGGATGAGGCCTTTGTCAGCCTGGTTTATTGTGCATGAATCAGATGAGCAAGTCTGGGAGATTCCTTTGCACGATGTTGCTGTAATAGAATGGACACGTGCCCAACTTGAATTCCTATTTTTTTTTGATCAAGATCGGTTTACACATCATGGTACGTCATTGGCAAGGTTTTGTGCACCAGAAGTGTTTGGTGCTTCATCCCATCAGATTCAAGTCAATCACATCCTGAAAGCCCATGACCCGACATGAAACCAACCAGCCCGTGGTAAATACTCGTAGCATTTTGTGAAAAACATGTTTGAGGGCACATGAAGCTATATAGTTAGAATATTTGGCTGCATCCTATGCCCTTGGTTGGAAGTCTGAACCACCACTTGACATCAGGGAGACCTTTGGTCAGACACATACACACATATCCACACACACACACACACCAGCACAATCCTCGTTGTATGCACACACACACACTGCTGATGCCATCATTAATTAAGGTTTATCCAAAAGGTCCGATCACTTGTGCATCAACAAGATCCGCAACTGCAAAGGAATCCTGGCCCGATGCCCTTCATGACGAAATGCACAATAGTTGGATCCTGATTTGAGGATAGAACCAAAGGGAATGTCACAGCTATTATCAGGGGCAAATAAACACTTTTGACAATCTCTTCCCTTGCATTTCAAGGTTTTGGGGGCGGTATTCGTGCGATGTTTGCTATGTGCAGTAGCGCATCAAGTAAGGGGTATGCTGCTCATACCGGTTGGCAGGGTAGATGCCAATGTGTCAGTGTGGCTCTGTGCAGGTGCGCACGTTTTCACATGTGAAGACACTATCGCTCTGTGTATATATGTGTATGTGTATATGACACGTGCATGTGACATGTGTGTGTGTGTACGTAGTGTGTATGTATGTAGAATGATACGTTTGTGCAATTGTGCACCGTTCCTTCGTTTTTCAAGAACTGCCATGAATGTAGATGAATGTGTACTGTGAGTGCTGTGCTTCATGTGGGCTTTGTGTTGAAAGCTTCGAGGCAACACAACTGCATCAACCCAGTCTTCCCCGGGCTTCAGGACTTAGAGAAGCTCCAGGCAGGAACTCTCCCACATACACGTGACTCAAGCTTCCAACTATAGCAACAATGAAAAAATGAGCTCTGATCTGGTGTGCTGAGTTGTCAAATCATCGTAGATTGTCGCTCCCTTGTACTGTCACCGTACCCCTTCTGACTCTTTTGGTTGACACTTGAAATTGAAATTGGAAACCAGCTCGCTTGCGCTCTGTGGTAGGCATGGACCTGGACATGCCCAGACCCAGAAAGCAAGCCTTCCCTGGAGGCAGAGTGGGTGCAGGGCAGTATTTGTTGCGTCACAGCGGACTTATATATCGCTTCAGGTTGGCTGGTCGGTCAGTGAGAGAGGTTTGTTGTTGAAAGTGATGAACCGCACAATATGTTACGCACACAAATCATTGAACATTTTTTCAGATATCAAGGGTGGATGTTCCCTAGAATCAGTTGCTCGATAAGCCAACCAGGTGACAAGGTGAAATGCAACATTTCATACATCTCGATCTAACTGCTGTCAAATTTTGTTGCAGCCCAAGTTTCAGAATGCCCAGGAGGTTTGTGATTTGTCAGTCTTGCTTTGATGCATCCTCTTTGTGCAGTTCTGCAACGGTGCAGTTCTGCACCGTGTGGCCGAGATGAGAGGGTGCGGACCTGGGAGAGGGCCTCCGCATGTTTATATGTCAGAAGAGTAGATTTAGAAAAAAGCAAATTCTTGCAGACATTTCAAGTTCTAGCCGTTGGAGTTGCTTATGCTGCTTGTCTCGGACACGTTGCTCAAACTGGCCAGTTTGCCCTTTGAGAAGATGTGTGACTTTCTGGTTTCCAAGCTTGACTCTTTGGAAACGGGATCCTGCTGCTGATGTTGTCCTTGATTTAGACAAATCTTTAATTTTGTACTATGCATTTTGGGTTCCTGCTTGTGCGAAGATAATGAACGCTGTGTGGTGGGACGTCAAATTTAAATGACAGGTTTAGCGGGCAAGATGCAGCCGGAGACTCAAATACTAGAGATCAATGATTGCCACGTGTCATGCCTCCAAATGGTTGACAGAGATCTCATGATCTCAACAGAGCATATTCCTGTGGCAGGTGAAGAAACAGGAGGACATGGCCTCAACCGCGTGACCCCCCACTCCCGAAGTGATGGGCATAGGCCACTTAACGAATGTGATGGCTGCTTGTCCACTCATCAAAGGTAGGCAGACAAGCAGCTGGGAAAAAACATCCCACCTGCTGCAGTGACAACGCCCAACCAACACACAGCAAGTTGGAATTTACCAAGCTTAGCATGTTATTCATTGAACAGGCACAGTGGGTGCAGGTACTTCTATCGTCTTTCTGGCATGAAGAGAGATCCTTGGGACTTCAGGCCAGGATTGTGTTTGTTTTGAAACCTTTGAATAGACTAACAGGTCCCAAATCTGTAAATCAAAGGCATGCAGTTTTACCAGGTAGAGGCTAAGCAGAACCTTTGCATGAGCTGCCAACAGACTGCACCCAATGGCAACAGGCACATGTGAGCATGATTCAAAATGCTCTTTGAATGAGCAGGTAAGGCACAAGGACACCCTGGGTAAGAAAACCCGCGAGTTGCCTTAGGTTGCATAAGCTCATAGTGACATTGCAGTGTGCATAAGCAGGATTATGTTGTGACGACAACACACACATATATATATATACATACACACTTATATACACACTGTATATATATATATATGTACATGTTTCTTGCTATTGCTGCTGTTTTCGTCATTCAGTTTTTGAATCACTTGTTGAGAACACCTGCTGTCGCAAAGGAGCAATCCAAAGTCAATCCTAGCGTTTTGTGCAAGGCAACATTTTTTCTGTGGCCGTGAGAGGCTCTGCGGCAATGCACAACTTTGTGTTGTCATTGATGGTATCTCTCTTGCCTTCGCATAGTGCTCTTTTGGTGCAAAATTACACCCACGTGCATAAAGCCGAGCGCCGCCCAAACAGAAGTCATTTGGTGATCTGGCAAGAAACAGCATTCAGCAATTCAATCGCATACGCAGCAGCATTGCAAGACAACCTCCTTCCTCTGAAGCTTCTCCTGAGATTCCTTGCAGAGAAAGTTTGCGCCCAAGCTGCAGCTGTGCGGAAAGGCAAACAAAAGAAACAATTGACAAAAGAAACTATGAACATGCCTTTGCTTCTTTTTGGGCAATGGCCTCCAACCTAGTAGCAACAGCCTTCAAAACCAAAGAAAACCAGTTGGCGTATGTTGGCGTAAGAGCAGGGTACGTGTACGGAAACACTGTTGTCGTGTAAGAACAGCATAAGCACTTGCGTAAGCAAATAAGCAAACGCTTGCGAGCATTGTAGTAGACCATTTGTATATATATATATAATTTGATATACTTTGTATGCCTAGAGTCTAAAGTCAATCAAACTGCAGGCTGTACTTTGTAAACTTCATGTGTGTCTCAGTGCCAAGTGACATCTCCAGCTGTGTTTTGCCCGACTTGAAGCAGCAGGCAGAGAGAGAATCTAAGCCAACAGTACAGAAGACCAATTTCGACGAGTTTGGAAAGAGTAAAATGAATATACGTGCGTTTAACATACAAATAAATAATCAATAAAAAACAAACACACACACATATACTGTGTATATATATGCAATGCATTTGACTGCATGCGCACTACGTTTTCATCTCGTGCAGGGAACCAGGAAAGCATGAGGATGGCTGCGTGAAGGCGCAAGACCGTTTAGCATCGTTTGAGAAGCTGTTCCAAATGGAGAGATTGGTACTTTTCGGCTCAGCATTTTGTGAAGTACTGTCCAACCGTGGAGCCATACTGAATCTCTTCCAGGCAATTTGGCACATGGTGTGCTCGACTTACCTGCCAAAAGCTCCAGCCGCAAGCCTAGAGCATAAAGATTCCTTAGCCCAGTCAAGACAGCTCGGGTGTCGCTTCTGCTTCACGTGCTGGTCCATGATTCTGAGCTTCGGCTGACCTGTTCCGTTCTCAGTTTGGGTTTTCTCCTCGAGGTCCATTGCAAAAAGGGTGAGAAGATCCCATACCTTTTACCCTGCCGCAGTGAGTGCAGGACATGGATTCCATATGCAGGATCACTAAGAGCAAACGGTTAGCTTGAAAGCGTTGAACGTACAACTGGCCATTTTAGATTGGTAAGCCTCCAACAAGATGGGCACCTTTCACTTTAGTCGGATCCTCTTCTCTTAGACTTAGATGATTACGATCAGAGCCAGGCCATGCAGGTCCTAGGTCGGTGAAGAGGTAAGGATTTGGTTCCTTGTCATTATCATGCAAGGAGTTACTTGGATGCTTGTGACGTAGAGTGCTGCGACGAGAGCGTTCAGTGCAACCCGGAGAAGGCCGACCAAGAGTGTTCAGTGTGGCATTCATTTTGAGAGGACTTTTCACTCCCTGGTGCACGTGTCCATTTTATTGCCTTCATAATTTGCTATCCATGGTGTTCTTCCAGGGGATAGCCTTTGCTCCGCCATTCAACAACTTCACTGGGTGCTTCTGGCATGATTATCAAGTTCTTTTTCGATGAAGCTCAGTGAGATAGAGCTGAGAGGTGTTTCGATGCTGTGTGAGACATTTTTGGCAGCCTATTTGGTATGTGTGCACAACATCCTTTGTCACCAGTGAGGTATTCTATGCACACGGCTCCATCGGCGGAATGTACAGGTAGCGGCGCCAGCAGAACAGCAGGCCAGCTGTTGAAGTCTCCGGCACTCGTGTACAACTGGCTCCTGGCATCTAGGAGCAAAGACGCTACTAGGGGCTCCTGGCATCGCTACTAGTAACAAGGGCCTTACTAGTAGTAACAAGAAGCTAGTAGAAACAAGTGCATCGCTACTAGGAGCAAAGACGCTACTACTAGGGGCTCCTGGCCGTACTACTAGGAACAAGAACTCTACTAGTATATAACATCTAGTAACAACGGGCATCGCTACTAGGAGCAAGGAAGCAATGGATCGCAATGGAACCATTGTGTATACTATGCACATCTATAGATGTCCATGTCCATGTTTATAGGTAGCCAGCCACAAGGTGATATTTTTTGGTTTTAATTTTCTCAACGGCTTGACTGTCAACGAAATAGTTGAGTGAGAACGATTAATAAAAGCCAAGCTAGAACTTTGTCAGGAAGTTTACGAGCAGTCAGTGGACATGGCTTTTCTGGGATTGTGCGACACTGCAAACAAAAGCTGGCTGCCTTCTGCCTGGTTGCATTGCCGTTTTTTGCAGGGATCCTCCAATTACAATTCAATCGTTCAGTATTTCTTCGCATCGAAGCCGGGCCCAACACCGTTTGTGCCGTTTGCTTCAAGAATGCGTGCAGGCAAAGATTGCAACACGGAACACAGCCTGTTTCAAGTGTGCAGCAAGCAAGTGGTATGCCTCATCAGCATCATGGTGATGATCCTCCACCACCTCCCTCTCACAATAACGATCATCACCGATCATCAACATCAAAGTCTATTAGGTTGGAGGCCATCGCTACTAGGTTGGAGGCCATCGCTATTAGGTTGGAGGCCATTGCTATTAGGTGGAGGCCATCACTATAAAGATTGTTAACGCATTCCCAGGGCCCCAAGGTGTACAGGCAGTTATGTGCTGTCTGTTCCAAACACTTGTGACAGGACCATCCTTGCTGATCCTAATGCCGTGGACTCAGAGTAGCGGAGAGCATCATGTGAATCTTGGATCACTCTTGCTGTTATTGAAAAGATAGGCATCAATTATGATACTCTCTGTCTGTCTGTCTGTCTGTCTGTCTGTCTGTCTGTGTCTCTCTCTCTCTCTGAGCTATACGCGGCTATAGGCTCCCTCAGAAAAAGCTGTTTTTGCTCATAGACCGAGCAGGCTGCTTGATTGGGTCCGTTGAGGCTTGGTCTTGCGACTTCATTCGTCGGCGGGGTGCCAAGATACCGAGGCCTCGAAATTGACACGATACCAGGCTAATATCAGGGAAGTTGAGGCAAGATGAAGGGAAAGGGAAAGGATGGAGACACAAGCTACGGGAAAAGCAAAGCCGCTTTGTGAAATAAGCAGATGAGCAAGATGAAGAGAAACTGAAGACTGAAAGGACACATTCATTCATCACGCAGCACCTTTTGTCGAAGATGACTGACATCAAAATACTTCAGCCTCCTGCAAGGTCAAGGGCAAGCGTGACTTTTTTGCTAGCTGTGCCAATCAAAGCCAGCCGAGGTCACGTACCAAGCTTCACTCGTCCTAAGGGCGTACTACTTGGAGCGCTAGCCGTGGTGGCTGTAAGCCTGCAAGGCCAAAGGATTGACCAATGAGATTCAATGAGGGATGAAGCCAAGATCAAAGATGCACCACGCAATTTTCGTTCCATGTTGTTCCTGCCAGTTTTGCAGTCGATGTTCATCCTTTTATCTCCATGTAGTACGGTAGGTCCCGTTTTGTGTCATCCACCACCAGTACAACAACTATGCAGAAAGGTGCAGAAGGTCTCCAAAAGCTTCTTGAAATATGCAACACCGAACTCAACATTTGCTATCCTTGACTTACCAAGAACAGGTTGGAGGCCATTGCTATTAGGTTGCAGGCCATCGCTAGCTAGCAAATTGAAAGACATGATTTCAAGCCACAGGGTCGACGTACTGTTGGCCAAGCTTTCAGATTTACTGTATTGGAGTCGTTTACCTCAGCTGTGTACCAAACCTGCAGGGTGCGACATCATGTTCAGTCATTCTGCTGGTACTTGGGAGACGAGGCAGGTGGACGCTTGCAATTCCAAACCTTTGGCCTTTGGCACTTTGGTGCTTGGATCTTTTCCTTAGACCACTTATATAGACTTCTGTCTTCCTTTCTAGAGACCTTAAGACTCAAGACCTTATTACCGTTTTCTTTTCTTTTCGCTTCTCGGAAGGCCTAACTACCTGCAGAGCTTTGCGGTGAAGAAGACGGAGGTGGAGGCTGCACGGCACCGGCTGTGCCCTTGCTTGCACCTGCACCCACTCCCAAGGTTCCAAACCCGCCTGTGTGTAGCAGCTAAGGTGTGCCAATGTGCACATGCCTGCCTAAATCTTCTTGCAGCCAAGACGGCATCTTTTCGATTTGGGGCAAAACCGCTATAGACGACTGGCCACTTACACCTCTCCCTGTCACAGCGGTTTCTTTTGCAGGGTTCAAGTGGCTCGGCTGCTTCGCCCTCTTCACTGCATTTGATCAGCAAGGCGCAGGGACGCTGGTTGGTCTCCAGGTGTAGGGGTGTGTGTGTGTACAGTATGTATATGTTTTGGCTGCGCTCAAGGGCAGCTCACTTTCTAGTAATCTTTGCGCGCCTTGTCAATCTACACTGTAAACGTGAAGAAGTCACGTTGCAGCCTTTTGCAATTGTTTCTTTTTTTATTATCCGTTTTTGAAATCAGCCCTAGTGCATCCACTGGATGTTTGGGTGTGCCTCAGTCCTACATGAACTCGTGCAGCAATTCGGCCTTGGATGACGGGCAGAAGGCAGACCAAGTTGGCTTGTGTGGATGGTCGGGGTAGTGCATTCCAGGTCAGACACTGTCTGAACAAACTCAATTAGTCTTTAAACCACACGGTCTTTTGTGCCAGTAGGTCTTTATGTTGGTAAAGGGGTCAATTACTCGTGAGCAGGATGGTTTTCAGAAGCCTCCTTCTTGACTGTGCAGTCTAGCAAAAGCAGCAACATACCCTGGCTGTCTCCAGTTTTGGTCCTTTTTTGTGTGTCAATCTTTTTTGTCAGCATCCCATCTATGCTCCACTGCAGAGTTTCATGGACCCAGCACACACACCCTGATGATCCTGATGTGCCCCATGTCACTTCTTCCTTGATGTTTCATGGTTTTCGCATCCAGCCCCCTCGCTCTGCCAGTGCAATGGCCGTGGCGTTTGCAAGGAGTTTGCAGCAGGACAGAGCTGGACTTTTGAGAAGTCTGTCTTCCACACAGTTCTACAGAACCAAAGAAGTTGGATCAAGTTGGTATCTTTTAGAATCCTTTCAACCTCTACAGAATGGGAAGACTTTCGATATGCCTTTGGTATTTCCGGACAGTTAGTCCCAAGAGCCTTCGACAGGCCTCATGTTTTGGACTTCACGGCTCACTTGTACTATCAAACATAACGCTTTACTTCAAAACACATATTATTGAAATCATGTCTTTTGTGTTTTTTTTCACTACTTGTTTTTCTTGACTATTTTGCCTTCCCTACTTAGTGTTTCACTTTTGTTTGCAAATTATTGTTTCTTGAGTATCCAACTCCCCGGTGAGCGCAGGCCTATCCTTCTGCCAGGTGCGGGCAGCACTGCCAGCGATGCCCACTCCCTTTGGCTGTACCAGTTAGTTGTACAACGCTTGTCTCTCAATGAGCTGTTGATCATAGCTAGTCATAGCAAGAAGCAATGATGAGTAATCAACGAGCTTGCTATAGAAAAACAGTGGGTGCCTTTTCAAGACTCTGCCTTGATTGGATAGAAGATCGAAGCAATGTCACACCTATTTGAACCATCCATGCGCGACAGTGCTCGACTGGCTACACTGGCCCGGAGTGTCGAAGTGACCGCAAGTCACAGCGCAGCCTGGCTGACGGGGGAGTGAAACGCATGAGTTCTTAGCTGCTTAGCGTTGCCTGGCGTTTATATAGATCCCAGATGTCGAGTAGGATATTGCATAATTTTGCTGGTTTGTACAGCATATAATCTACTATTTATGCCTCCTAAGTGATATGGTTCGGAAGCAATTGGTTCGGTTTTTGGTGAGGGGATCTCAAGTTCCTAGCCGCCAGTCAAATGTTCATTGCGAGCTTATCGCGGCCCGCTATTTCTCGATCAGCAAGCCAGCCGGCCGGCCGGCCGGCCAAGATCCACGGTCCAGCCGGCTGGCCGGCCGGCCGGCCAAGATCCACGGTCCAGCCGGCCGGACGGCCGGCCGGCCAAGAACCACAGCCCAGCCGGCCGGCTGGCCGGCTGATCAACGACCGCGTCGGCTACTGCTACTACTACTACCACTACCACTACTACTACCACTAGTACTACTACTACTACTACTACGACGACTACTACTACTACTACTAGTACTACTACTACGACGACTACTACGACTACTACGACGACGACGACGACTACTACTACTACTACCACGACGACTACTACTACTACTACTACCACTACTACCACTACTACCACCAGTACTACTACTGCTACTACTCCTACTACTACTACTACGACTACTACTACTACGACTACGACTACGACTACGACTACGACTACGACTACCACCACTATTACTACTACTACTACCACCACCACTACTACCACTACTACCACTACTACTACTACTACTACTACCACTACCACGACTACGACTACGACTACGACGACGACTACTACTACCACTACTACTACCACCACCACCACGACTACGACGACGACGACGACGACGACGACGACGACGACTACTACTACTACTACTACTACTACATGACCGGCCGGGCCGGTGAAATAGCAGGCCGGGTTGCCCGCGCTGTCCAAATGTTGCAGAACAACATAATGGCCAAAGTGTGACACCTTAAAACTTATCAAGTAAGAATTGGCTCGCCAACTTCAGTATAGCACGCTGGCTGAATGGCGAAGGCATCGGCCTCCACACACAAGCGCTGCTTGCTAGAGCTTCTAAGTTTGATTCCTGTTGGCTTTTAAAGGGGACTTAACTCTGTTTTTGCATCTTTTTTAGCTACTCAAGCTGGCTGGATGACCAAGCAGACCTGCACGTCTTTCAAAAGAATTGAAGGAGTTGCTTGGGGGAGGTAGCTGAGGCTTCTAGGGTCCCACATTCTTATGTAGTGCATTCTTAAGCAGTTCTAGCACGGTTCACACTGTAAGATTACCCTAATGTATATACTTTGATTCAGATCTAGGGAATTCCTCTCACAAGACCCTTTGAACTTCTGTCAAGAGCTGACGAGTAATTCACTTCATATCACTAGACAGCCATGATCAAGTTGCCCATACATGCGCATTATGGGAACATGTCAACACATATGATTTTGCTCTTAAGTCACAAGGAATTATTGCGTCAAGAACATAGGAGATGATGGCCTGAGGGGGCAAAAAATAAACATCTAGGAACCAAATCAATCATGCGAAGCCTGAACTCTTCTGCATCCCAAGCCAGTAGCTACTTGTCAGTCTATCCAAGCTACTTGTTAGTCTTGTTAACTGACTAGGGCTCCCCCTTACCCGGGTTTATATTTTGGTAGCAAGCAACGCAGACAAGTAGGAAACAAGCATGGCGACACGCGCATGCTTCTTTGTATCCTGTGTTGAACATTCAAAGTCAGTGCAGCAGAAGCTTTGTCCAACCAAGCATTCTTGACAAAGCTTGGATAGGTCTCCCTTTGGAGCTGTGTTCACTGCTTGTCACCTCCCCTTTCTACTAGCTAGCAGCCACCGCTCACAATGGAGGGGATGGAACAGTTGCAGGCACATATTATGGGTGACTGTGCTTTTGGGGCTCCAGACAATCACCAAGCGGTGTGGAACAAAACTCGGATATTTTGAAAAAGTGCTAAGCCGTTGGTTGGCCAATTCGTGAACGGCATGCAAGGAACGGCTTTCCTACTTTCCCTTTTCACAGGACAGTTGCTGGGAAATCATGACTGGGTCTTGTGCCAGTTGTTGCGGACAACAACTCATGCCTCTCATTTACATGCAGGGCCAGATCACGGGGCGAGTTGCTCGCAGGCAAAATACTGACCAATAATTAGGGAAAGCCATTGGACCTTTTTCTTTTTTCCACAGCTCGATCTGGCCAAAGAATCATCTGTATAGTACAGTAGAGTGAGATGAGGCAAAAAGGTGGCAGGTTTGAACGGTGTCACGCTGCTTGATTCGATAAGGGCAAAACTCTTTCCAATTGTTCTTTGCATTCCAACCCCCCTGTATCATACTGATGAAAATTGGTGGATTGGGTTGGTGGTTTGGAGTTGGCGGTTTTTCGCTTGTTTTGGTTCTAGTGGCTGCCAGGATTGAGCCCCTATAGCTGGTCAATTCTTATTGTTGTATCGGATATTGCATCACTGTCATTGCCGCCTGACGTGTAGGCTCAGAAATATACACTACTAATCTACTCATAATGCATTCGCTGCTGCTGGTTGGTGAGGC
>CAXAMN010002213.1:233519-268677 GCA_963970005.1 Durusdinium trenchii
GTCATTGCCGCCTGACGTGTAAGCTCAGTAATATATATATATATATATGGGAGTTGATCGAAAACCCCGTGTAAGGAGTTTTATATAAAACAGCCTTTCAGATGTTGTTAGAACCATCCGCGAAAGATTCGCGATGAGGTTCGCGAAAGTATCTTTTTTTTCCGCGAAAGATTTATCGAAGGTCATCGCTTTCATTGTTTTCCTTTCTACCGGACTGACAAAGAATAGAAACGCAAGGCAATCCTCCGGCAGAGCCAGTGGGCGAAGTGTCCCCATGTCACAGACTAACGAACTGAAGCCTCAACCTTTCCGTGCCCAGCCCTGGCAGTGCGTAAAGGATTCTCCGATTCCTGTCCCCACTGTCACATACTAGCAAGCTGGGTAGGCGCAGCCCTGACAGTGAGGCAACGACCTGCCGCTGCTCTGACGGGCTGTGCAGATGTTTGCAAATGTTACGGCGTCCCGGGGAAAGCACCAGTGAAATTTCGCGAATGATCCGCGAAAGTTTCGCGAATGTGCCGCTAAAGTCTAGGTTCCCAGCTTGAGGCCCCAAACATTCCCCAAGCTGCATCACCCTGTGTTGGTAGCTGACACGAGGATTGGGTTGAGTTGTGCCTGACTCTATTTGGCACAATTGTCGCACAGATGCTGCAAGTGACCCTGAGTAGCTGTGGAAACGTTCAACCATCTACTGGGGTCATGCTGCAAGATGTCTCTCCCTATTATGACATGTTCCGGCTCATGTTAGCTAGACATGGTTGTAGGACCATGCTTCGCGATGAGGCCGCGAAAGATCCGCGAAAGATATCTTTTTTTCCGCGATGAATGGCCATTCCAGGATGAAAGAATATTGATCAACCACCATATACTACTAGTCTACTCATAATGCATTCGCTGCTGCTGATTGGTGAGGCCTGATGTTTGACGCATGCATTTGTATCACTGTCATTGACGCCTGACGTGTAAGCTCAGTAGTATTAGTAGTAAATAGGTAGCATTTTCCACCAAGTCCAAACCACCAACCCAAACCAACAATTTGCAGTTGATTGACTGTAGCAGAATTTCCTAGAGCCCACACAACGTGTTATCGAAAGGATTCCTGGGACTGGACCGCTTCTACCTCGGAGAGGCGCGGCCTACAAGTCTCTCATCTTCACACCTGAGAGGAGGGGAGACAGGGGTGTGTTCGTGTTCCTGGACACGTGATACATGCTGGAGGTATTGTATTCTTCAAATCCTGTGAACATCATTGATCATCATTGTATAGACTGTACAGCTGGCTTTAGCTGCTTATGACTAAGGCGACGAGGCAAGAATGAGAGATCATGAGGGCTCGACATGTCAGAATGTTGATTTGCTTAGTCAGAGCCGAGCTGAACATTTCACAATTTCACGAAGTAAAGTTAAAACCTCTCTGTACCGCCGCACGTGGCGCCAGCTTTCAGCCGGAACCTTGAAGATGGCGACCTTAGGAGGCTTTGGAGTCTGGCAGACGGCTTAGCCAGTTGGATTCGATGAAGGGAACTGAGAACGCGACGGCCCGAGAATGAAAAGCAAGCATGCATGTAGCATGCACAAGGGGACACGGGTTATTTGTCATGTTGCTCTTACAGTTACAGCTAACACCCTTTTTGCCGACATTTCATGACGTCTCCATAGCAAGCAGTCACATAGCTGGACTTGATGCAAGCACTCTTGTCCCCCCATTCACTACTGTGATAAACTGGACTGCAATTGCAATTCGTTGAATGAAGTTCTGCCAATACACAGACTGTGGGGCCACAGGAAATCCTTCGCTGTTGCGAAGAAGAATGGTTCCCCTTTTACATGTTCACACCTTTTGTTTCATGTGCCTGCTTGGCTCAGGTGGATGTGGGACATTGTATGGATTGGGTCTGCACCCATCTACACCAGGTGAATCTGAAATTCCAAGTTGAGAAGTTTGTGCGGACTCCAGCAGCTGGCGTTGGTGTTTCATATTTACCGGATTCTGATTCTTGACACTTGCGGGTGGCTCTACAGCACATAGCATTGTAGTCAAAGAACCTTTGATATCCAAATGCGGATGGCGAAGCTGTCAGGGGTCACGGGCGGCTTGCCGCTGACCTCCCACACTTCGTCTACGTGATCCTAGCAGCATCGATCCCAGGTGAAATCAAGGATCTCAGATTGCCACAAAGCACGTGCTGCTGACACTGGCTCCCTTGCCTTTCGGGCAGAAGTCGCAAAACTCATGACTTGTGGATGAGGTTAAATTAAATATATTTGTATTTTTTCGTTGCTTCATAATTCCAAAGCCACCGAGTCTGTCCGGGTTGTCTTGGCATGTCATGCGCCAGTATCCTATGGTGCCCCATGGGAAAAAGAAAAGGGAGCAAAGGAAGGCAATTTCAGGCCACTTTAATGAGGCCCCGGCTTCTTGGTGCATCCCTTTCGATGTGTTGTAGTTCTTTGTTGTGTTCTTTGATGGATTTCTGACATGCGACGCGGAAGCTCGCTTGTCGCCGTGGATCGTGTCATGCTGGCGTGAGAGCAAACAAAAAAGAGGCCCCTTTAAAGGGGTGGCCTTTTCAAAGGGTGCAAGCACCTTCTTTCTGTATTTTTTTTCAGTCTGGCTCACAAGTCACTTGCGGCTAGCTCTCAGGTTCTTTGGGTGGCCTTCTTGGGCTACTTCATTTTCGGAGTGGTGGGTGCCATGTGGCATGAGAGCCGAATGCTGAACTTGGCACTCAAGAAGGTGTGGAAGGGAATGGATGGTCAGGCCGTCAGACCAGAAGTTCCTATAAAAGAACATAGGACATAGGATAAACATCAGTCAATAGCTGGGAGCCAAGCCAAGCTGTACATAAAATTTAATAGCCAAGACTCCAACTAGGAATCTTTCACTTTCTCGAGTGCAGGTGGAGATGATCCAAAACCACCTGGCCAAGCACCGTTTAATCTCACAGTCCGAGGAAAGGCGATTTGAATTTGACACATCAGAAGCGCAGATTATCCTTGCCATTCTAGCATAGATGGAAGGTGTTTGTTGAGGCAAGCCAGTAATCGGTTGGCTGTTGACCGACGTGATTGCGTTTTTGAGATGTTCATTGACGGCTGGGTTTAGATCTCTCAATTCCAGAAGAAGCCGCTGGTTAATACATACTTGCAGGACAAGGTACAGGGACTGGAAGAAGAATTCACACCAAAGCCACTCCGATTTACAAGCTTGCTTGTCGCCACAGGACATGGAGGGGATGCCAACCAAGGCCAGTCATGATTGCCATTGATTGCCAATTGAGATGGAGACAAGCTCCATGTCTTTGACACCCTGGTAGACTGTTTTTGCCGACACGTCCACACAACTCTTACATAACTTCTTTGGCATGTCTGCACTCCACTCACGCCGTGTCTACACGATCGGCTTTTTTTGGTCTTTCCGGTGCCCCGTTCAGACCACCTACCGTGTGGCGGCGCCTCCCAGCGGAGACTTTTATGGCTCCATGGCACAGACCGCGCCGGAGGTGCGGAGAAAAGTTATCTTAAATGAGCTACTCCTCACTCACAACGCACCAAGTCAACTCACACTCGCTCACACCAACTCACTCGCTCTCACTCTCACATGCACTCGCACTCGCACTTTCACTCACTCACAGAGAGCAGGACATTTTGACTTTTTTGACTAGACTAGACTCGACTTGAAGAGCGTTTTATCGATTGTGGTTACAAATCTCAATTTGAGAGCACAAACTCATCTCACGCCAGCTCAACTGCGGCTGCGGTTCTCCTCCGTTTGCTCATTCTTGAAGAGATGGAAGCTTTTGGTGGCAGGAGTCGCTGATCCACCCACTCACCCACTCACTCCACTCCACACTCCACACTCCACACTCCACACTCCACACTCCACTCTCCACACTCCACTCTCCACTCTCCACTCTCCACTCTCCACTCTCCACTCCACTCCACTCCACTCCACTACTCTCTCTCTCTCGCTCGCCTACTCACACACGCACACACACACACACATTCACAGTCACACCACATCCCGCCACATCTCGGCCCATCATCCGCATGCACTCATTTGCTATCATTCCTTTACGTTCAGCTTCTGGCTCGACTTGTCATAAACACAAAAAGCTTCACATTTGGGGTTATCCGGTCCTTTACTTAATTGATTTTGGAGGACCATTTGCCTAAACAAAGGTAGCAGATCATTGGGCTTTCACTTAGGTCACTTAGGGGGCTTGAGTCAGGGTTACTGCGCAACCCCACGAGCGCAGCCCTTGTGTGAACAGTCATCCTGCTTGTGAAGCTGTAGTACTAGATGATTTATACTCGCAAAGGATACATACGGTTGTGGGACCTTCACCTTGCTTGTGTTTTAGTCTCAGTAGGAAGTGCTCCCTGCACCATGCTATGCCTGCAGCATGTTCTGCCAGACAAACAGATGCCCCTCACCAATCTCACATGCCGTTTGCGCAGTTCAGCAGGTGAAGTTGGCCGCATACAAGAACGACATGTCTCCATTCTTCTTGTATGTAGCTGCGCTCAGCTGCTCTGAGAGGTATTGTGAGCTGTGTGATGTAGACATTTTTCAGCAGGGAGGTGACTAGGTTCTTTTTTGGTCTGGAGTGTCTACAGCGCAAAAGGATTTCGATCCTTTTGCTGAAGAAGGTCATAAGACAGAGATTAGCCTGCAGGCGAACTTTCCATTGACTTATGTGATTTGCTCGGAGTCATGCTGTTAACAGGTGTGGTTGAATGGATGTGCAAGACAAAATTAATTGAACTAGCCCATGGGTCCATGAGATGCATCTTGCAGAGACAGACCGCACACTCGGGTGTCTCAGGCGAAAGCTTCTGAGCAACCCAATGTGAAGAGTTCAGGCAGGTGATACTCTTTGTTTTGTGCAACCTTCCAGAGTGCTTGGTTGAGCAAAACACTTCTTTCATGCGTACTCCGGTTGAACCTCCGCATGTACCCGTAATTCTGATCCAAACGTAGTAATTACGGATACGCTCATGCCTCCAGCCTGGCAAGCACATTTGCATCCAGGAGCGTTCTCGCGATCGGCGGGATCCTTTGGGCAACAGTGAGATACAGGAAGGTGTTGCACACGTTTCACACAGAACGAGAATATGCCTTGACGGATAAAGCCAGTGGGCGGCCTCTATATTAGCTGCAAACATGCAGCTTAAGACGATGGCATCCAAGCCATCCTGGCACTTGACGCCGTTCGTAAAAATGAAACACCCTGCGCTACGCCCTTGTCTTCCAAACTCAATTGCCACGCCCTTGGGTGCTTGGGACTTGCCATGTTTGCTGGGTTTTGCATTGCATTTATTCGGCCATTAATACACTGAATACTGCTTGCATTAAGAGTGTGCATAGCAGGACGACAAACCGAAAACCATCCTGCAAAGAGATAGCTATTTTTGATATGCCATGACGGAAAGCAGAGAGTGAGTTTCCAGACTCAGCCGAGTTTAAGCGGCAAAAGACAGATGCCAAAGCAGCATCAAATACTTTACTAGTAGCCACTTGGTTGACCCATTGGCCGTTTCTGCCTCAGCTTGGCTCAGTGTGTTGGGCAGCATGATACGGATCGGGCCACTTCGAATGCACACATTGAACGTTCACAGCATGCTGGTAAAAGCATGAACAGGTCCTTTGGAGACGACCCTTTTGCCACGCTAGTAGTAACAAGTGCCACGCTAGTAGTAACAAGTGCCTTACTAGTAGTAACAAGAAGCTATTAGAAACGAGAATTAAATTACTTTTGTTCAAGGTCCTTTCAGCACTTACTTTTGGGGATCTTTTTGGCATACCGCCTTTTGCTGTGAATGCTGTGGAAACAATAGCAGTCGTGTGACAACTGAGGTTCCATCGATGGGGCCATGCAACCCAGCTTGCGTCGTGTTGGACATATGCAAAGCATTTTTGATGGACAAGCCAATTAGATCCAATTATATAGTATACATTTTGTTCTTACATTCGGTGTGTGCTTCATGACATTCGTGTGCCTGAAGCAGTTGCCACAGGTATAGTCTTAGCGTTGGCCATGTCCTCCTTTACACACTGTACTAGTACTGCAGAACTCGCTACTACTGTACGACCGTGCGACACATGTCGGCATCATCTCTCGAACTTTGTTGGCTCTCTGAGGGCAAGATGCTGTTTCCTGCTTAGTACAACCGAGAACTCCAAGGTCAGAGTCACAACCGAATGTAAGTTTGGAGTTGCTTGGAGTCAGAATTGCATTTCATCATTTCTCCGAGAACCTATGAGCTTTGAATAGATATATACACAGTATATATTATCTATATACAAATTGTTTATTATTATATGATATTATATACATGGTGGCGGGGTAACGTACAAACATTTCTGCCGAGGTACATTGTCACAAGGACAAAGAACAGAGCCACTGGCAGTCCGCGGCCTAAAGAGTTTGGATGTGCAGTGCTCGCACTACCTTATTCGACTGAGTGTGAAGCACCACAGTACATTAATAGTATAACTCAGCCTGATCAAGCAAGCATCCAATTCAATTTGAGCGTCTATTTGGAGCAAAGCAGAGCCATCCAGTTTGATCGGACGTCACCACGTCACATCTTCCAAGGACGCTACTAGGGGGAGGCCATCGCTATTAGGTTGGAGGCCATCGCTACTAGCAACAAGGAAGCTACTAGTAGTAAACGAAAAACTCACTCTCTCTTCCCAACTCTTCCCCATCGATGACACCTCGTCACTTCATGGCACCGATCGAAGCAAGGTTGCATCAAGAATTCGCAAGGCAGGAAGCACATCGGACTTTCGTGATTGTTTTTCTTGTCCCTGCACATACTGTTCAGCTTCTTTATTAGCATATACTATTTGTTTTCCTCTCTCTCTCTCTCAGCTCTCTCTTTCTAGATGTGTAGGCATTGAAGACACAGCATTTCGCCTACAAATCCATTCTTCAAAATCAACCTAATTTGATTTCATGCCATGTGACTCCCTCTCCCTTGAAACGAGCTCGCGACTTGCATGGAAGAGATGGTTGAACGCCCAAGAACCGAGGCAGCGAAAACCAATAACTTGAAGACCTACAAGGATACGAAGAATCTCCAGCTTTCATGCATAGTGTGCGGATGCATCACACACTCGGAACCCTTTGGTGTGGCTTGAGGAGTTTCAGGATGCATACACGCTCAAGGCGGCAGTGCGGCCTGGAGCTTCTGCGCTGCAGCCCCAATATTTTTGCTCAAGAGGTTGGGAATGATACAGCACTTCTGTCATTCAATCTTCATTCCATTTGATTCCCATTGAGTTTCTGAAGTGCTAATTAAGGAAATCTTGCCTATTGTAGATTGCCCAGGCTGTCTGCGAACCTCAAAGAGTTGGGCAAAGTGTTTGCTCCTGCCTTACTCAAACAAGCTACTCGTACCAACCTTTCGACCACTTCAGTCTTGAACCTTGTTGAGGTTTGCCGGAAGCTGAAGAAAGCAAATGTCCCTTGTAAGGGACCGAGTCGCTTTGAGCTTTGAACGAGTCGCATTCCCTCAGTGGAACCTGCGTTTACTCATCCACTTGCCTTGGACGTCTTTTTCCTTTGAAACTCTTGGCATCTCTTTGCAAACTACTAGGAGCAAGAAGCTACTAGGAGCAAAGGGCATCGCTACTAGGAGCAAGGACGCTACTAGGGGCTCCTGGCCTTACTACTAGGAGCAAGAAGCTACTAGGAACAAAGGGCAACGCTACTAGGAGCAAGGGCATCGATGAATGAAGGAGATCAACGGGCTTGGTGTTCAATTAGGGGTGCTACTGGCACTGGATGAAGTATCCAAGCGAAGTGGATCAAGGGATGCAAAGCACCCAGTTCAACCATGTTCAACCCAGAAACCCATGGCCAATCCATTTTGCCGCATTTGACTACTTCCCAATCCCTTTTGCCATCTACCCAACTCCAAGCCCATTTCAGTTCTTCTGCCTTGCTCGTTGCACGGACAGAGCACTCACGTTTCGTTCTTGAGGCAAGACGAGCACTGATGTAGCCAACTACTGCAAGGCGGCCAGGAGGTCAACCCAAAGGATACCTGGGCCTGTGCACGGAGTAGCAGGTCCAGTACCACTATACCAGGGTCTTGTGGCATCTTGTGGTTTGTGTCGGTCCTATGAGTGGCGGTAACAAGAAGCTACTAGTAACAAGGTGCATCGCTACTAGGAGCAAGAAGCTACCAGCGGCTCCTGGCCTTACTACTAGGATCTACTAGGAACAAGAAGCTACTAGGGGCTCCTGGCATCGCTACTAGGAGCAAGAAGCTACTAGTAACAAGGAGCTACTATATAGTCAAGCCTCACAATTGAGGATGTGCAAGCTCGATCTTTTTTGGCTCCTCGAGACTGCTGCAGGCCTTGAGCGATCTTGAGCATCCACACTTGTGCCGGTTCATCGAGGCTGGAAAGTCGGCCTTTTGTTTGTCATGGTCTAGCACCACTTTCCAGAAAGGAGGAATTCTTTTTCCATCCCCTCTGAATAGTGTTCGAAGCAAAGCAAGCAAACTCAGCATGGGAAAAGAGATGAAAGAAGTCAGGAGCACGGCCGATTCGCTTTAACTTTTGATGCTTTTTGTAAAGTCAGCCGGAAGCTATCCGATTGTTTGCTTGTAGAGGCCTTTGAGGACACGACGTACATCTACATGATCTACGAGAAGGCCAAGTGTTACTGGTGCTTCTTGGTGCATCAGTTGGATAAATGCCAGCGGTGCCACCACAACAGACCATGCTGCAATACAGGTCATATGAGTCATATGGCGTAGTTTTGAGTTTTCCATTCTTGTTTAACTCGCCAGCTTCTAGTCGGCAGCAGAAAGTCTGAATTGACAGATATTGACAGTCAGGAACAGGGACGGTTTTATTATAGAATATTCTATTTCCCGGGCAGAAGATCTTGTGCAACCAGACACTTTGTTGTTTGATTTTGTGTGTGCTTTGCTCCGGGAGCGGACATGCTCATTGAATGAGCTTCAACGTTGCTGGCAATCCAGAAGACTCATGATGCCAGGGATAACTTCCACAGATCCCTTGATTTTTTCTTGATTCTTCAAGGCAGGCACAAAGACCCTCTTCGAGCACATCTTGGAACGAGCATCCCTCACCGAGGAAGAAGCTGCTGACTATTTACACCAGGCGAGGAACCAAAGGTTTTGCGAGTGGAGACTATCCGGGATCAATTACGCAATCAGCAATTTTGTGTGAATCGATGTGAATGTAATCATGAATCATCAGCAGATTTCTGTCGATTGGCCTTTCTTCGTTGCTCTCGAGTCATGGGCTGCAAGCTTTTTGTTGTGCAACAAAGGGTACTTGAACTGGAACTGTTTTGGCCATGCCAGTGGGATTTCAACCCGCTTGGTTTGCTTCGCTGAGACGATCCCAAATTGAAGAAGCAAAGAAACACAGCACTGACACGACGTTCATATTTCTTTATACAGTGGAGATTGAACTCCTTGTTGACAAGCTACCAGGCTGCTATGGCACTATCGGTGTCCCACTCTCAGGTGGGGCGTTCGGTGACACCAAGTTGGTCGATCTATGTTGCACTAGAGGGGATAACGGGATTCTTGTTTTTGATTCATTTGTAAGTAGGACCTTTCTACAAACCGTACTGCTCAAAGGCTTTGCTTAGAAAGACCTGACTGGGCAAGATGCCTTTGAACCAGTGGTTACTTTACATACAGAGCCATACAGCAGGCCACATCTATGCTGCAGTGCGTGCTAGACAATTCTGCAAATAGCTACACACAGCCTCGATCTGATCATTTTGAAGAATCCTTAGATCATCCCGTGCACAGCCGTAGCATGCATCAACCAGTCTAATCAACATTCATCGCACCGCTTTGCCAGCCTCAGGGCATCGTTCATGGCCGCTTGTCGCCCAAATCACTGATTCTTGATGTGTTGCCCTCAGCAGACGGTGCTTGAGACCAATCACATTTGCAAGCATCATTGTATATACATTCGGAACGTGTTGGAACGAGACTGCATTTGTTAGATTTACCTGGCACTCCACAATGTGTTGCTTGCGAGCACTTTGCTCTATCGCACATCCTGCAGACCAAACAGTCATTGGACCCAGCTCTGCCACTGAAGCTTTGCCGGAAATGCATGCAAACTGTTGGTTCCTTGACAGCAACTTGCTCAATGCCAAGTTGGCAAAAGTGAAGACTCCCAAACCTGCCTAGAATCCAGTTGAGCTACTCTTTGCAGGAAGAGGACCCAACTGAAGAGGCGAGTCTTGACCGGTGGAGTGGCAAAAGGCCAATCATTGGCCACCAAAAGAGGTGGAGTAGTCTAATCAGGCGGCAAATTGGTTTCTGCAGGTTTGCACCGGTTGAGAGGAAGGCACTCCGCCTTTCCCATCCCAACTCTCTAGTTTCGTAAGCTTCAGCTTCGGTGTACGTAAGTCTTTTCTTTGTGCAGCTGGGTCTCAAGTGAGCCTTTGAGCTGCCTCTTCCTTGGATTGCATTTTTGCCATTTGTGTTGGCCCACCTTTTCCCTGGACTTCAGTGTATCCGTAGACTTTTGAGCCTTCGAACCACGAGAAACCAAAAGCCACCACCCATTTTGACGGTATGTTCTTTATTATTCTTCATATCGTCCCAGTGGCGGTCGCGACCCGTGACAAACAAATGTCACCCCTTTGTCTATGTCTATTTCCTGACAGACTTCACTAAACTGCATCGATGAGAGAGCTTCCACTGCTGCGATGCATCCGGCTTTGTGCTGTTTGAAAAGCACTCCGAATTGTGGCGATCCACTCCGCCAGGACTGCGATGTCCAGATAAAGATTTGTGACATGGGGCAGGCCAAGAACTTAGCTTTTGCACCTGTTCCAGCTGTTCCACTGTGCAATGACCAGAGCTGCCATTGTCCTTGAGTGGTAACTTTGCGCGTTCGTTGCTACTGCCTTTTGTCATCTCATCCCCACACCGCTCAAAGCCATCCAGCATGACGAGTCCAGCGCAACACATTGGCCCACTGGGTGAGGGCTTCATCCTGAGACCGTTGCTCTTTGCAACCGAAGAGACAAAGGAGGTGCCGGGTGATCTTTCGCGTGTCACTTCCGGACTGTTTGAGACAACGAGCGTTCTTGTTTTTCTCAAACTACGCTTCAGGGCTTGGAGGTGGAGCAATATGCCTGTTCGCCAGAGTATGTCCAACAGGACCTACACCGTTGTGCGATGTTTATATATAATTTAGCCTGCCTTTCAAACATTTTTCCTGACACGTACGCAGACTGTTTGATTTGCCATCGGTGATTACTAGCATGACAGTCTTTGCACACGTGATCACCCCATTGCTCATAATATGGCTTATGACGTGCGAAAAGGTGTTTGCAGCATGCACCAGTAGATTCAGGAGCTGGAGACCACGGGTAGCCTTGACCTGCCGCGTCACGCGGAAAAGAACGACATTTGGGCGTAGCGGGCCTCAGTTTGGCTTAAGCGACCAGAAGCTCATGTTGCTTCGCTTTTCCTGAATGTGCTATATGGTTGAGACAGCACTGGTCAAATAAGCTCGTTTGGAATCTCATCACAATTGATGCTGGATGTTGCCAATCCTCCCGGTGCCAAGGTTGGGAATGATTTTCTTCCACATGCTGTGCCTCGGTGCAAGTTGTAATGTTTTCTTGTGAGCTCCGCAAATCATAGGTGCTCCACAATAAAGTAAAATTGTAAAATCGTATACACATTTGCCTTGCTTTAGAGATAATGGTTTGGAGGAAAGGTTGCAGACCCATCCTTGTGGATCCGCTTTCAAACTGAACCAAGGTCTGGAAGCATGCCCTTCCAGGTGTGGGTTGCTCATATTTGCTTGCTTGGAGGATCCAAGGCTGCCTTATGCCATCTACTGTAGCCTTCATACTATGCGAACAGGGAGGTTGGCCTCGCGAACATGTCTTCCCGCGTTTCAGCCAGGAAGGACGCGTAGTGTGATCAGATGTTGGGTTCAAGTTTTGAATCTTAAGATTGGTACTTACTAGGGTCTATTGCCTTTGATGTTCGTATGTGTATACATGTATATATATGCACATGTTTGTGCTTAGCCCCATGCTCTATAGCAGCTCCTTTCTTGCGCTAGCCTATCTCAGTATTTCTAGCCTGTTTGGACTCCCTCCTAAAGCACTGTATCCTCTTTCTACCATTCAAGACTAGTGTGTAGCAGGAGAAGCAGCTTTAGATTACCAGCAAATTGAGCGGAGAATCAGAAGTATAGAGCAATGATAAAGAGAATCTCGCATAATGGCCCCTTTCTCAACCAACAGTAAACTGGGAAAACACAGAATGGAACAAGATCATGTAAGTTGGAGCCCCTACAGTATATGGGAAGCACATAGAATAGAACAAGACCTCTGTTTTGCTCCACCCTAATCCTGTTGTTTCATTTTGTTTCTATAGAAGGAATGCTGGATAGATTGGGTTGAAGAATGAAGAGAAGTGGGTCAGAGTCACAGCAAAGCGATAGACGCTACGTGTTTGAGTGTACAGTGTAAATTTACGTTGTTCTTCGGCCCCTATTATTATTGATTGTATATTTCAGTTTCTTATTATTGGTCTTATCTTTCTACAAGCAATGCTTGTCCGCTTTGTAAAGCGATTTCACCGAGTTTCACCGAAGCTTATCGCATACCAGGCGACGGATCGTGCAACCTTGATGCGGTCAGTGGGTCAAAAGCCCATCGTCTACGAGGTGTGCTGGTCCCCTGAGCTATATGCAAAGATGTCATGAAAATGGTGCGTTTTCTTGTGTTCAGTTCTTTTTTCAACTGGATTCGCTTTTTCATTTTACCAAATGCATCCAAATACCAATACCCGCTCACCAGGAAAGCGCTTGGAGCAAGCTGTCTTCTAGTGCTCGGGAGGTAGTTGGAAGCTAAGCTTGACATTCCTGGGCACACCTCTGCTGTGCACAGCAATTTGGTTCCCCAGAGAATCATTACAGTTGTCGGTGCTTCGCAGATTGTCCTTTAACAACAGCATCAAACACAGCCTTTGATCATTGCAGGTCCTTCCTTACAGACTGCAGCTAGGATGTTGGACCCCCTCCCAAAAACATATATAATTTGCTTTTGAAGCTTTTGAGACTCACGCAAGTACAAAACAACAAGTGCTAAAGTGCTAAAGAATATCGCAGAAGGCGGATGAAGACGGCACATCATTGCCGCCAGCTGTTTCCTCTCCAAGGTGGAGCAGATGTTGCGGGTGAATCCAGCAATCCGGATCTCCGCCTCGAACCTCTTGAAGCATCCATGGATCAAGGCAACTGATTCCAAAACTCGAAAGAGGATACCTTGAGCTGGTTCAAACATGTTCAAAGCACCTTCGACTTCAATTCGACTTGTGATGGACATGCGTGAGGTTGCCCGCACCACGTTCCCACGCCGCCGCATGGCTGGGGTCCCGTGGACATCCGTGGACATTCTTGGGACATCCCAAATTGCTTGAACACCTGCTTGAGCCTCGAGCCTGTTTTGTAGCACCACTTTAATGTGCTATGGTCATTCTGAAAAAGACGCCATGAAACCACTGTATCCTACTGCCACTTGTAAGCATATTAGGCCCTGCAGTACTCAGATGTACTCAGACACATGTGTTCTAGCGGCAGAACACGCTATGATACGCCGCAAGCAGACATGATTTGTAATTTTTAGGTGTTATCGTGTATTTTGCATATTATTGTATAATGTATACACATGCATACACATGCTATATATATATATACCTACTGTACTCCTTCCATCCTTCTCACAGGTGGTGATGCTGAACAACTTGCGGTTGAATGTGCAGGCCTGGGACTGCACTCACAAGTAACCGTAGAATTGCCAAACATCCCTATCCACTTTACTAAGCAGAAATCCACCCTGGATCGGGGTACTCTGCTCAGCACTTGCAAGAGTCTTGACACCCAAGCCCAGAAAGCATCGCTTGTGCGACTCCGGAGGAGAGCGAATTCAAGCGTTTTGTCCTTCGAGTGATTGCTGAGCAGTTGCCCAGGCAGGTTGTAAATTTTACTGACAGCAGATAGCAGCAATATCCACTCAGGACCATGTTATGCAGCCAAGACCGAGATTGTGAAAAACATGTGACCCATTTCATGTAGATTATCAATGTAGACACAGTCAACCAGTTCATGAATCAACCACTTGGAGGCAGTGAAATGTTTCAATAATATATATATATGATATAAACATATACTGTATATGTATCTGCATGTACGTACGACGTACATTTGTACAGCTCGTGGAAAGTTTTCTTTGGCGAGGGACAGCAAGACGGAGCAGGCTGTTGAAAAGGCCCACTTGTCCTGATTTGTTTTCAGTTGATGCTTTTTGCAAATCGATTGAACGGGAACACCTGTTGCGCAAGACTGCATCTTTAGTTATTCATGGCATGTAGATTGCCAAAACAGAGCCAAATGGAATCAGTTTGGAGTGGACCGAATGGAACCCTTAGAACTTCCAGGCCTTTCGATGTCTTGACCGCAACGGTGACGGAGTCCTGACAGTGGAAGAGGCGGAGACGGTCAGCGTTTTGTAGCTATATAATTCGAAGTGTAAAGAAAGAAGAAACTTGAGCTTGCAAATCAGGCACCTCTTAATAACAACCCCTTTTAAAGGGGGCTTATCAAAGAGAGCTTTACTGCCTTACTGTACCTTCCTTTTTTCAAACTTTTCTTGGCTAAGGTGATCGGCAGAACTTTATGACATGTGAAGCAAATTGAAGAAAGCAATAGCATTATCGCTTTTGAGAAGTTGCTTCGGTGTGAAGCCATATATAATGGTGTGAAGCCATTTGGGCTACATGCTTTAAAACAAACCGCAGTTGGTTTTCCGCACTGAGCCGCTGTGACATCCAACGATGCACGTCTCATACATGGGGATGTATTGAGCTCAAGGTGGTCAAAGGATTGAAGAAGCATTTGGAGGTCAAGGATGAGAAGGACACTGACGATATTCATTAGCTCATACGGGACACAGATATTCAATGCACATGGCATTCTGCTGGAAGGCATCCTAACTGGATATTCAATTCTTTTTAAGTGTATTTTTTTTGAGGACTTGGCAGCTCTTTTCGCAGGGATTCCAAGGTCGAGGGCGATCCATGTGCGAGGTCGCAGGGTTCCATGGCCTTCGGTATGCAAATGTTTGCCAGACCAAGGGATTGCACGAGGATGGAGAACTTTCTTCTCAGCAGATAGAGATTCAACGCAAGGGGGGAATGGGACATCACTAAAGCAAGAAGGCACAAATTTTCAGAGTTGAACACTTGCACAGTTTTTGTCTTGTGGGCAGCTTGTAATCAAGCTGATCTGCGTGAGAACCGGGGGTGTCAGCACCAGCCAAGGCACAAGTTGATCGAGATGGTTCTGGGACCATCAATGTACAGGAGTGCAGTGGCAAGAACGCAAAGGCATAAGAACACATTCTTCTAAAAGTACGCATCCTTGCGCCGAATGCACATTGCTGAATGTTTCATTACACGTCGCTAGAGGCTACTGAGGTTGCCAGGTCAAGCGTAACATGGATCCAGAGGCTCGTTCCTTTCGTTTCCTCTCCGTCGGTCCTACTCTCCTTGATGTTTATTTGATTCTTTGCTTTTAGGGGGAGGCCACTGCTAATTATTAGGTTGGAGGCCATTGCTTCTAGGTTGGAGGCCACCGCTATCAGGTTAGAGGCCATTGCTTCTAGGTTGGAGGCGTGTTGCTTGGAGGCCATTGCTCGCTATTAGGAGGGCATTGCTTCTAGGTTGGAGGCCATTGCTTCTAGGTTGGAGCCGTCGCTATTAGGTTGGAGGCCATTGCTTCTAGGTTGGAGGCCATTGCTTCTAGTTTGGAGGCCACAGCTATTAGGTTGGAGGCCATTGCTTCTAGGTTGGAGGCCATTGCTCCTAGGTTGGAGGCCATCGCAATTAGGTTGGAGGCCATTGCTTCTAGGTTGGCGGCCATTGCTTCTAGGTTGGAGGCCATCGCTATTAGGTTGAAGGCCATTGCTTCTAGGTTGGAGGCCATTGCTTCTAGGTTGGAGGCCATCGCTGTTAGGTTGGAGGCCATTGCTTCTAGGTTGGAGGCCACCGCTATTAGGTTGGAGGCCATTGCTTCTAGGTTGGAGGCCATCCCTATTAGGTTGGAGGCCATTGCTTCTAGGTTGGCGGCCATTGCTTCTAGGTTGGAGGCCATGGCCATCGCTATTAGGTTGCAGGCCATTGCTTCTAGGTTGGAAGCCATGGCTTCTAGGTTGGAGGCCATCGCTGTTAGGTTGGAGGCCACTGCTTCTAGGTTGGAGGCCATCGCCTGGAGGCCATTGCTTCTAGGTTGGAGGCCATCGCTATTAGGTTGGAGGCCATTGCTTCTAGTTTGGGGGGCAGAGCGGCCTTGAAAAAAGTCCTTTCTGTTTGCTGTTTTTTGGTTTCTTGGCTTCGGGGGAAACACTCTCGTGACTTGCTTCAGGAGTTCTTGGCCGCTGCCATGGATCAGAACCGAATCAGCGGGCTACCAATCTTGTGGGAGGCTGGCCTTGCTATTATATCATATTAGACCAGAT
Organism: Durusdinium trenchii; assembly: GCA_963970005.1. NCBI lineage: Eukaryota > Dinophyceae > Suessiales > Symbiodiniaceae > Durusdinium > Durusdinium trenchii. Next base: position 250,085 of record CAXAMN010002213.1, read on the forward strand.
TTTCTCACCAGGGTCGCAGGAGGGGCATTTCCCATATCGCCACTATACAGCGGCATGAAGTGGCACTAACTGGAATTTGGTCAAGCCACTTGGACTGACATGAAGTGGAATTGAACGACATTAAGCGATGCATCTTCATCGGCTGCCACTTCACCAAAAAGAGAAGAGAGGAGAGGCGAGGCGAAGCGAAGAGAATCGAAGAGATGTTAAGCGAGGAGCAGGAGTAGGAGTAGGGGTAGAGAAGACAAGAGAAGAGAGGAAGTAGGTGGGGTAGAGTAGAGTAGACTGAGCAGGGCCACTCCAAACAGCATGAGTTGACATGAAGTGGCATGTGGCCTTTGAGTTGGATGAAATGGCATGAAGTGGCAATACCACATTGTCCCCGTGTCCTTCTTTTCTTTTCTCGGCAAGTCGTTTTGGTGTGGCTTGGTACTGCAGTGAGTTGGTCTCACTAGTTCAACTTCGAGGGACACACACACAGTTTACATGGACGACAGAGACATCACAGATCTTGACGTGCTGAGTGGGGGATTCTTGGACAGCCTGTTGATTGTTTGGAGGACATCGCCCAAAAAGCTTGGGTCACAATCGAACTCCTTCTCCATGCTTCTTCCAAAATGAGATTTCACAAGACATGCTTTGCTCATCATTTGCTCAATTGATATAATCATTCCTGGATCCAGTTTCTTAGCCATTCCAACCAGAGGCATTCAGTGCATTTGACAAAGACCGCGGTGGCACTATCAGCAATGATGAAATCGGGAAGACAAGCGCTCAGATATCATTGTTTAAGGCAGTGAGGCAGGCAAATGCAGTTGATGCTTTTCAAGAGCTCTTTAGGCCAGCGGCCAACATAGACTCTGACCATGCAGAGTAATTAGCAAAGATCCAGCCTTGGGAGATTGAGGATTGTGAAAGAGCTGGAGGGGCAGCTTGTGTCCATGGAAGTGGTCCGCGGCCAAGTTGATCAGTTGATCAAGTTGATCAGAATACATGTACACTATATCCCCAAGATCCCTGAAGACTCTCACATGCCACAGAAATCCTGCTACTAGTATCATGGTTTGAACAATGAAGGCGGAGTCTTGTGCTCAAGCCATACAACGGGAGCTGGAACAGACAGGCGCTCTTGTATTGAATATTACTCTGATTCGGTTTGCCTTTGGCGAATGGGTATGGAGTCAAAAGAAGTCACTGATATGTTTGGATAGAATTGAAGTCACTTGATTTTTGCTTTGTCAGGCAATTCGGGGGACCTGGATTTCGAGCAGTTCGTGTATTTGATGAAGACTCGGCCCACGCCTGTCGTGAAAACCTCAAACAAGCATGATTGAAACGTACTAGTATTGTTGACAGTTGAAACGATTATATAATCCGATAATCCAGGTTGAATTAACAACGACAACAACAACAACAGCAGCAGCAGCAGCAACAGCAACAAACCCCGTATACTATACCACACATGCCGCATTCTCGTCTCTTTCTATGCTAAGGATTTGCTGAATACCCAAATAACCCGTGCCTTTTGGGGCTTCGGCATGGACTGCTACCAGGCCAAGCCTTCTTGGAAGGTGTCAAGTTTCCCAGCAGACAGCAGATCCTCAAGTCCATCAGTTCCTAAGAATGCAAGGTTGAATTTGTTGGACATCTGATTGATGGAGATTGAGCATACTGTTTTCACTTGTTTTCGCAGCTTGTTGGTGCCATGTCACTTTTCGAGGACATGTGTCATATAATATATATATATATAGTAACAAGTACGCAATTCGGTGGAGGCCATCTCAAGTAGGTTGGAGGCCATCGCTACTAGTAACAAGAAGCTACGAACGTAGCAAGGATATTTCCCAATAATTGTCGCTTTGCTGTCACAAGTTGCGAGGTGCGCCATCGAGAGCCCGAGAGGCAAAGACCGGGGGGGGGGTAGGCCGCGGATAGAGGAGAAGAGGTAGCTACAGTAGCTATTAAGTAGCACGCTTCTAGTAACTGGACGGATAGTTCTCGCACTAATCATTTGGTTCCAACTCTTTGGGGTACAGCAAGGCCCAAGAAAAAGCTCGATCTCCATCCCGAACCGAGTTGATCAATTTCAATACAAGGCCGAATCCTGCCATTCTTCATCGCAGTCCTTAATCCAAAGCATCTCAACGCCGCACAACCTTTGGGCCTCCGGATCGTTACACGATTATAGTCTATAGTAATTATAGGGCATGGTTGTGACAGTCTCTTCAACACAAAAGCAGATACTGGTGGCTTGATTCCTGCATGATCAGATGGAAGAAAGATAGGGAGGTCCATGTTTATCACTCGTCAATGGTTGGTCTCAGCATGTCTCAGCACAACTCCCTGCATCACAGGTGGGATATTACCAAAGAGCATCCTAAAGCAAATCGTGTCTTCGACGCAAGTAGTTAGTTGTGTTCATTTTGTAGCTCCTCAGGAAGAAACGTGCAGAATGGTCAAGCTGAGGCTCAGTATATCGCCGCCGTGCCCCTCGTAAGAAAGGAGATGAGGTGTGAGACTCAGCGACTTTCCTTTTGGGAACTGGAAACGCAGTTGGTTTGCTTGTAGGCAGTTGGACAAAGTCAAGGTCAAGGTTTGCAGTTGGGACAGTGTTCCAAGTTTGCTGTTGGGTGACCTATCCTCAGACTTGCTTAATGACTTAATGTTAGTAAGTGACTTTAATCAATTGCGAGAGGAAACAGTTTTTTTCAATTGACTTTAATCAAGTGCGAGAGGGACCTTCCTCCACACCTTCACTCTGGTGTAATCAGTGTAATCGAATGGGGTGTGTGGAGGTGCGAAGGTGTTGGCGGTCAATGCGTGGTGTAAGCACAAATTGGAGAAGATCTAGTGGTGGCAAGTGTGAAGGAAAACACGGCGCTTGGGCGCTTTGTCAAATTTCGATGAACGGGAGTCATTAGCATCCAGTCCAAGCTTGCTTTTCCAGGAAGAGCCTGTACTGGCAGGATGAGTTGGATGAGTGGAGGCTGTTCCCTAATTGATGGGATCTGGGACCAGAACAATCGGATTGGCCATGATTGGCCAGTCTAAACTGAGTCTAAACATGTCTAAACTTAGTTCGTTTGCTTGCTCCAAGCTGACATTACTTTTCAGCCTCTTGCAGTCTGCTTTTCATTGAGGGGGGAATGCGGAATGCCCGTTGGCTTTCATAACGTGCGAGAGCTTCTTCACCATTCCCAGGATGTGGCAAATGGATGCAAATGGTGGGTGCACAACCCCTGAGGAGTTCTGAAGCTGCCAAGGCTGCCAAGCAGCAGGCAGGGCGCAGTGGCGCAGTGGAGTCCGGTCGCTAAAGGCGTTCTGGATCTCCAGAGGGCCATTCGGCCATGGGCTTTTTGGATCTCTGGCCGGCTCTAAGCCTTTGAGCCTTCGGGATTGCTTGTGCGCTGGTAGCACCACTTGCGATGCCTCTTACAGGCTCTTCTTTTTTTTGTGTAGCGTTGGCTGTTGAGGCTGTTGGGCCTGGGCCTGCTGGAGACACAATGATAATGCCTCACGAGGATCCAAGGACTTTTCACGTAATTATAGAAGAAAACGTCGCAGATTTGGCAATGGCTTTCAGTGCTTTCAGCGCAAACCTTGACAGGGCTTTAGTGTGGCATTGCGTTTTGTCGTTAGCATGTGTGCCGTGTGCTTTATTTGGAGAGCGCGTTGAGTTGACTGGAAGACGCACCTCAGAGACTCAGAGACTTGGATCTTCGGACTTGGTAACGAACACCTGAGCAGCGCCTGTACAATAGCAAGACCATGGGAGAGTATGCACTTGGCTTGCACTCAGCGTTTTTTCTCCAAATTCAAAAAATCAAACCCTTGACGAGCATTGGACAGTATCCTTGATCGTTCCGGCCTAGCAAATGTGCAAGCCAGGTTTGATTCAAGCCTCCGTGATTGCACAATTGCCTGCCCTTGGGAAAGTTTGCCAAAGAAATAGGGATCAGGGATCTTTCGCTTCCACCCAAAAGACTACCTTGTGTTTTTGGGCTCTTTTCTTTGTCGTTGAATCAACATGAAGGACTTGTGATCACTCCAACTACTGTTCTCTTTTGTATGAACCCAACCCATCAGCCAGGAGGTTTTCATAATCAATACATGTGCCATTCAATCAGTTCTTGATGCTTATACAACTTCGCGCGAAAGAACGTAAATCTGTGTGAACCCGTATGAAGAATTACTGAGTGAGACTCGAATTGATAAACTGTTGTGCAATCCCCTGATATGCAATCAAAGACATGTGCATTGTGGGTGTTTCAGAGCGGGGGAATTGGATAAATAATCAATATAAACCAATATACATATATCATATATATGATGCTAATTTGTTGGGTCCTCTTATTTTGAGACAGACCCAAGCTTTCTTTCGAACACAGTGATTTGGAAACATAAATTTGGTGTTTTATTTTTTCCCAGCCGTTCTTTTTTCAAATCGTGTTTTGCCTTTGCTCCTGTTTCTGCTTTTGCTTGTGCTTTTGCAGATTTTAACCCCCACCAAACTTCGCAAAAAGAGGCGATAGGTCGCGGCAGACCTTGTGCTGCGCAGCGTGATACCACAGGTTGTGAGCGCTGGCTGGCTGAGGAGCTGCAGGGCAGACATGCCGAAAGCACGCAAACTGCCAATCGTGGATAGGTGGGGGCTCCAGCCATAGAATATGCTTGGGGTAGGAAGGGGAGCATCTCAAATCATGTCAACAGAGATATCTGAAGCTTGGCGGCTTGAGAAGTGGGGGTGTTTGGCCGGCCACAGCCCTTCCTGCCACACTCAATTCACAGATTTACAGTACCTTTTTCCCACACGGCCTTGGGATCGTGGCAACACACTAATTGACAAGAAGGTCAGAAGGATGGAACGGCTAGAGCCAAATAGTGCGGACTGGGGCCCAATGATGAAGAGAGGTTGTTAAGTAGATGACTAGTATTGCATAAAAGGGGGCACAAAGTTGGTAAAGGTGGAACTAATTGGGAAGGTCGTTGGGCAAGTTTTGGACAATGGAATTTGCCACTAGTAGACTGTGGTGGAGTGCCAAGCTGGTACTCATTGGCCCTACTGTGAGAAGGTTGCGGAGCCTCATCCCATACTAAAATCCTTGGATGCGTGAATTAAGAACCCGCGGCCATCCAACGGTTACCAGCGCCGAACCAGCCAAAGCTAGTGTTTGAGGCTGGTGGGAGGCGCCCCCTTGCCACCAGCTGAATCACACCATGACTCTTGCAGGTTTGCGCTTGTTCTTTGGCTGCTCTTGGTGGCGGCCTACGCTGCGGCGGAAGCGGCGGCAGCGCTTGGTGGCGTTGAGAGATTGCCCGTTGAGCAGTGTCCTCACAACGATTAGCAAGCCTCTCCGCGCAAAGAGCCCAGCCTTTGGTCGTTTTGTTTGGGTTGTTTTTTTTCTAAATTGGGTGGGGTGAATTGTGATCATGTTGCTTTTTAAGCCGGAAACATTTACTGTAGGTTGGGTTCTCCTTCCTATGCAATGCAACGGGGAACCTCTTTGCGCCCAACACAAAAATTTCTTTGAAGGACGTGGATGCAAACACAGACTCCATTTATGCTGTGATGGCCGAGGGCAAAACTTAGAGCAGGAAGGGCGCATTCCAATCTCCCTTTCTCCTCGTCTCTTCTCCGTCTCTTTTGCGCTCTCGTCCCTTTCTCCTCCTCTCCTTCTCTCCCTCCCTTTTGCTCCATATCTTTCTCTGCTGCCCCTTCTGTTTTGAAACACTCCCGGAAAAAGCCATGTACAGCCAGGAGAGCGATGCCGCATCCCGGGTCCCAGTTAAGGGTATCCAAGACTGAGAGACAAAGGTGTGTGACAGCATTTGCTTTGATGCAAACATACAAAGCTGCTGCCACGTTCATAGACTCAAGCGCAGGGCTTTGATCAAGACGTCGCTGTTGTCAGTTGTCACTTCGTTTTCTTTTTGAAGGAGGAAAGCTAGACTACCCACAACTTTTGTCAACCCGAGCAGGACAGTCACATCACTCGCGAAGTTTTGAGTTTTCAACCAACAATTTTACACAATGCTTTGGCACTGGCCCGTCAAACCGCAAGAAACTGTTTCAGCGAACAAGACTAGACGATCCCCCACACAAGTCAGAATCCATGAACGCAAACCAGAACCTCAGAGAGATCAGTGGATGCCGGTTCAAATTTGTCCAAAAGCATCGGATTTTTCTTGCAGTTTGCAATCAGAATTCAAGTGGAAGTCTGTGCGCGTCACCGTTGGGCCATGGACAGAGCTTATGCTTGTGCTGGAGGATTGGCCTGCAAACCACTTCTTTGGATAGACTGGTAGATGCAGCTTGTATTTTCTCCCCAAAGCCCAAGTTCAGACCACAAACACCATGACGGGATTCTGTTCACCTTGAGTTAACATCTATCTATTGTCTATTGTTGTTTTGCCAGATTATGTGATTACATGTTGATATATATATATATACTGTAATGAAAATTGATTGTAAGTTGGAATCAACTTTATTTGGTCCCTCATAAGGCCCTCATACTATGTCATGCCTTGCAACTTGTTGCACCGTGGTGATGCAGAAATCCATCACTTGACTCAATTCGACCCTGAATGTGGTCTGAAAGAAGACAAAAGGAATGAAAAAACGGGAAGGCATCCATATAATAGACAGGCATCATTTACAGCCTTGGCTTTCGTGTTGTGACGCCCTGAAATCACTTTACCGGAAACACAGTGACAAACCAAGACTAGCAAGACCTCTTCCTTGCTCGAACTGGTCACGAAAGGGCCTTTCTGGATTTGGTCCTCTTTACTAGAGGGCCAACTTAAGATGAGTGCAGCTGCTGAATTGCTGGTACAGTTATATACATATATATATATATATACACATTTTGGTGCCTCACTGTGAGGCGTATGGCTCCTGGTGCGCATAATGATGGCGAGGCACACTTTGGAAGAAGAATCTGTGGAACCTCCTGGACCTTTTTGTGTTCAGTTCCTGTTCCGATGTACCCACCGCGCCTTCTCCGAGGCGATGTCTGAACAGCTGAGAAAGCTGGTGGGCTCGAAGAGGGACCATCCGCCGTGGAAGGAGATCAGATTCAGGCACAGATTGCACAGGTCAGTGTGATTATCACTTCTACTCAGACTGTCTTGTTGATCTGGCAGTCTGCAGAAGCAATGCAGGATTCCATAGCATATGATGAGTGCATAAGTTTCTTGTTTAGCAAAGCTGAACCAGGATTTTTTGTCAGACTGTGCACATATTGGTTGTTAGTTTGAATCACCACTGGACGCGATGCCGGTTTTCCAGGCGAATCCTTGACCGATCATTTGATTGCACTCCTTCAAACCTTGGTGCGAAGGTTGTCAAAAGCTTTTCAACTGGAAAGAGGAACCTTGTGGGGTAATTAGTGGAGAACGTTCTAAGTTGGGACTTAGATGGACCTGCACATTTGAGCAGGGCATAAGATGGCGACACCATGGAATCGAAGAGGGCAAGCACGGTCTATCAAGATCTCAAGCGTGGAAACCAACAGAAATGTGCAACAAACACCCATCTGGCTCTCTGCTTCTGGTTCTGAAATGCCAGGTGTTCCTTCCACAATACCATCTATGACGTGCTCAAAGCGCGTGGCTTCCGAGAGACAGAGGCCATTTGATGCCACTCACAGCCATCGTGACCAAAGCAAGTGGGAGACTGATGAGTGGTTGGAGAGTGTATTGAAAAGCTTGCACGAGTGAAAGCAGAAGCAGCCTCAATGTATCTCTACATCTTTCAAATAGTCTCAATCTTGCCAGAATGACCTCGACTGGGACTTGTTCTGGTGCGACAAAGACTTGCTGGCGATGTTGATCGGAGCCTTTCAAAACCTTTACGGTGTGTTTACATGTAGAAACTGCAAAATGCAAATTGGATTCAAACTGGATTGTTGTTGATAATCACATCTTAGATGTGGGGATAGATTTTTCTAAAGTCAACTCAACTTGGAGAGCGTTGAAGACAAGGTGTGATCTTTCAGTACAGTGCAGTCTAGAGTGAGCAATTGTCAGACTGTGTTTGAATCTATAAAATTCAATTATATGAGCAAAACTAACGCAGCAAGGACCTTGACTTGTTGTTTTCTTGGCAATAATAGAGTCAGTTGCAGAAGGGCATGGGTTTGTCCAAGAGAACTGATCACCTTGCACGTTAGGTGCTTGTACTTATATAAACGAGATGATACAGTTCTCTTACAATTCTCCAACCAGACCCCCTACCAGAAACACAGCTTCCCTTACTTGCTGAACGAGATGAGGTTGCTACTTTCATGAATCAAATCAGCATCTCACATGCTTGAGTGTGCAAAGATGTGCTAGGCACCCTATGCATTGTGCCAGGAATGGATTCATGAGGCCTTTGATCATATCCACCTCCAAGCTCATCAGCAACTCGACCTGACTCCACTTGCTTATATATTTTAAATGGTTTTGGACTATCAACTCATGCTGGTTGAGGATCGCAATTCTAAGATTGACCAAGCCCAAGGCATGTGCCAAGCTCTGTCATGCAACGTATCTCGTTGGAGCTCCATGTTCCCCTTCTTTGTAATATTTCCCTTGCTGTCCACACTCAAACCTTATCAATCCACACTCCAGTTTCAGACAATAGTTTTGCAAAGGTCTCCAACAACGTGACACTGCGTGCTGCGACAGGCGTAATTGACAATCATTTGAAATCATTTACATTAATATTCTGAATGTTATATATATATATAAATCATTTAGCTGTGCTCGGCTCAGACAGTGCGCCCAAGATGGACGACAACTCCGAAGGAGATGTGCTCAGCCCAGATGCAATGGCCACAGCCACTGCGCCCTTTTTTGCGCTGGAGGCTGGAGAGATCGAGAATCGGCTACGCAAGCACACAATCGAACTCACTGAGCCTGCCATAGCCCGAACAGCGGCCTTTGAGCGGAAGCTACATGAAGTTCGTTTGTATACCGATCTCAATGCAGAAAACCTGAAGCAACTGCACCAAAAGCTCTCAGCTCAAGAGAACTTGAAGCTTACTGTAGAGTCCTTCAGAGGACAGCTCTTCGAATGGGATAAAGAACGTCGAGACCATCAAGAGCTAATGAATGAAAAGGTGTGCTTGCAAGAGGATGAGATCGGCGCCCTATACGGCAAGATGGAGTTGCAGACTGTGAGAACAGAGGCTTGTAATCGAGGACTCAAACACTTGGGAGACCTGTTGACAGAAACGAGAGAAGAACTGGCTGAACTCAGAAGCTATTGCTCCGAGCGAATTGATATCAATCGTGAAAAGATCGTAAGATTGAGGGAGGAGCTGGAAACCAAGCATTCCGCCATAGAGGTCAGCCAGTTCAAGCTCAATGATGATGTCACCAACATGACCACGGCATTTCAACATGTGAGCTCGGAGGTAGAACGGATTGGGATCAACACAGAGAAGGCGGTGGCAGACGTTGCTGAACTTTGCCGTGTGAAAGCCAGGATAGCAGGTGTCGAAGAGCAGCAGGAGACCTACTCAGAGTTTTCCAGAAGCTTGACAGATGCCGTTGGGTCTTTGAAGATGCAGCTGGACACCATGCTTACAGATGTTCAGGAGCACGTTGAGAATGCAACCCAGGTGGTGTCTGTATGTACGACCAAACAAATTGAATCAATGCAAGCTCAATATTCTGAAGATATGGCACGTATGGGCAGTATCATCAAAGAACATGATGCTCTAAACCAGCGAGCACCTTTTGACTTGCAGTTTTTTTTCAACATGTTTACATTTTGCATAACGCTTGTCTAAAGGTTGGTTGTACTTTTGTGCTAAATCTCTGTGCTTGCTGCCATTGCCTCTTCACAACGAGGTAAAAGAACAAGAAGACAGCTTGCAAATTGGTCTGACAGGTGTCCAACAATATTTTGGGGAAAAGATTGTGCAGATCGAAGACATCATCAATGCCAAAAAGAAGCAACTTGGTTTCCCACCTTTCATATAATGGAGTTGTTTTCTTCTGTAAATACACATGGACTCGCCAGCTTTACGGCTGAAAATATGTTTGGATGCTATCCTATGCATGCTAGTTGGAAGGTGTGTAGGCAGATTCTGGAATATTTCATAGCATAGTGTATTTTAGCATTTGGTAAACTTATAATTATTAACTACAAACATAATATGTGAAACATGTCACAATTGGTCCTGTGCGTGTTGATTGAAATCCCTGAAGCAGATCCGAGGCCGGACTTGAAGCAAGAGGAGTTTTTCCTCGAGGTGCAGCAGCTTCGCCGTGACTGCAAAGAAATTCGACAACAAATGCAAAGACATGAGCGTGCCCGTGGTTTGGAAAGAGATGCTATGCAGGCTATTGTTGAGAGCCAGCAGATTGCAGCTCAAATTGACTACCACGAAGACCAAGACCGACAGGAAATCTCGCTATTTGGCTGCAAGCCTGTCGACCGAGGAGACAGAAGCGAACAGCTATTGCCCAGCATCTCAAAAGACACTCCAAGGAAAAGAGAGACCGCTTCCTTGATATCGCTCGACAAGCGTTGTTTATCCTGCTGTGGGGGAGCTGGAGCTGTTTTGGCTGGCTTCAAAATCGCATGCTTAAACTACACGGCTGGTCCTGTTGAATACCGGCAGACCATGTATTCTCGGGCCGAGCTGCTACACTTGCAAAGCAAGTTGGTAGACCAAGCATCTGATCGGATGGCCAGGGCTGCTAACGTTTAGCAAAAGGAGGGATTATGATTAAGGCTGCTCAGTCTTCTCAACGAGGCTTGTCTTCAAACCTTGTCAGCAGAGCTCGTCCTTTGTAGAACATTGTAGAGGTAGAACTGTTGACATTAGGGATTTTGAAAGTTGCGAAGCACCTGCTGTTCAGCTTGAAGACACAACTCAATCAGGCGAGTGAATCACTTTCGCAACCACTACGAGTTGACCAGGTGCTCCTGGGGCGTCTCTGCATAGATTTAATGATATCAACTTGTGTACTATTTGCGCTTGTACTTGTAGGGTAGGTTTAACACGGTTTAACAGATGGTGCTCGCAGGGGAACTTAACATGCAATGCGTTCCATCAAGCTATTGATTATTGATTTCTTGATGATTCTGAAGTTCACCAAGTCATTTGGCTTCAGGAATCTAATCATTCAATGCGTTAATGTTGAGTCGGGCGCGCCAGCCATAGATACACGGAGCCAACATAATTAAATAAAGCAAAACAAACGCAAGAAACAAGCAAAAGGTAAAGCAAACAAAAGGCAACAAAATGTAGCTGTGCGTGTTTGTCGCTTTTTTTCACTGTTAATTCAGCGTTTATGTTGCATGTTTTGTCGCTTTATTTTTGCATTTGTTTCGCCTTTTTTCTCGCATTTTTCCTAGGAGCATGCAGCAAATATTGCTGACGGGTAAAAGTTCTCATAAGTGCAGAAGTGGCACCAGGAAAAAAAAAGCAAAACGAATGCAAAAGCAAAGCAAATTGCGCTGCTTTTGCATTTTCATTTGTTGTTTTTTTGGTAACTTTTTTTCCGCTATTTTTCACACATTTAATTATTTGATGGTTGGTCATGTATGGCTGCCATTGCCCAACACAACGTTAATGGTTAATTAACGGAATCATTGATCACATTTCATCACCTGATGCTAGGAAGGATCTCCTTGTCAAGAACATTCGTCGTGCTCATCGGCAGGCGCTTAAAGCCGGCCTGCCATGCTTTACGTTGATTGTCAGCCGGTCATGATAGGAGAAATTCTTTGGTTGTATCAGTTGTATTTGTAGTTATATTCAAGCTGTGATGACCAAGTATATAGTCGGTTCTGACAATCAGAGAACTGCCTGGGCTCTTTAACAATTCTAGTTTTCCTCCTTTTTAGGGAGCGTTTTCGGCTAGGCGCCCGGCAACATTGGGTCTCCCAGGTGGTTTTTTGCAGTATTCTTTTTCCGGCTTCCAGCTACAATGACAGGATGGCCAAACGGAAGAGGCGTACCTTTCAGTCCAAAGAATGCTGCCCGAAAAGAGTCGTACAATGGAGAAGAAACAAGTTGCTTGTGATGGATGCAAGCCTGACAGACATTTGAGGATTGCCCTGCTGGAACCACGTCAGTTCATCTAGTCATGTGTGTATGTGCCAATGTGGTTGCTGAGAATCCAAGGTACCGATCATAGGGCACGAACAGTAGACTTGCACTCCAAGTAGGGATGGACAAATAGTCGAAGATTGAAAATTAATTCGATTCCTCAAACTGACTTGTGTGCAAACTGTTCTCACAGGCACAAGGCTATGCTGCTTGCTCCCCGACGACCTTTGTGTTGCCCTTGGAGCACGGGGCTCCAGAATCTAGGTCTCAGATCAGGTGTGCCAATGCCTTTCATGGTAGTATGGTTGAACCAAAGAGTGGGAGGGTCCTTCTTGTCAAAGCTCTCCCTACCAAGAATCAATGAAGTTGGCACAAAAGCGTTTGAAAGTTACGTGTGTCCAAAAAGTCTAGCAACAAAATCATTAAGCCTGTGCCCTTCTGCGTCCAAGATACTAGCTACTTAAGTTAGTTAAGCCTAGTTAAGCACCTTACTCTTGCTTACTTAGCTACTACTTAGCTTATCTAGTAGTCCTCCTAGTAGTATTTACCTCCTTACCTATACTTAAGATTACTTAAGTACCTTACCTCCTAGTGGACTACTTAAGCTACTTGAGCCTACTCCAGCGGTCTACTCTCGTTTTGACCAAGCGAAGGGTTTCCTGGCCCACCCGAGTCCTGTGACTCACAACGACTTAGACCTATCCTTTGCAAAAAACACATTTTCAAATCAAACAAACAAAAGAAAGAAAAGAAAAGGACACGGTCCTTTTCCTTTGGAAAGCCTTATTCCTACAAACCTATTTCATCCTATCCTATTCCCACGCCCTATGTCTTGAAAAGGAACGAGCATAATTTTCCTGTATATCACATATGTCACGAATGTTTATGGGTCCGACTGTGAGACTTTCTCGTATGCTTTGTTGAACGACAGCATGGGCTCCACCCATTCCTGCAAACACTGGGAGAGAATGGCTGGAGAGGTGACATGTTCGAAGTGGCACAAGCTTCGATGCCAATGGTAGTTGAATCGCTCACGGTTGCACCTTTAGGGCTCAATTTGAGACTGTGCAAGCGAGCTACTTTCCTGATATTAGATTCAACTTTGCTGATGACGAGGTATTCGATGTTTGTCGAAGAGCTATTGCCTCAGTCCCACCATTGGATTTCCACGACTTCCCGGCAGGGCACTAGCAACATTGCTTCCTTTGTGGAAAGTGCATTTGCATTTGCCCAAGAGTTTGGTAGATGCTCTCCCGTTTGAGCAGTACTCCGCACGGTTGACAGGAGAAAGCACCATGCTTGATAATCTTGGTAAGTCCGAAAGCACAAGTGACAATCATGTGTGCATTGTGCCCCGCGATGTAGCGGTGCTCAGTCTCTTTGGTGATATCTCTGTATTTTTCAGGACGCAAATCAGAGATAGTAAAGAGTACTTGTAGGGTTCCCTGGATAGTTGAGTCGTTCTTGTACCTATTTCAATGCAACTTGCACCCAATTAAATGAGGTTCAAGAAGCAACAGGCCAGTGGTACGATCTGGATCATGAAGCCCGTGGGGAAGTGCCTGACCTCAGCTACTAATTAGACACTCAACATTGTTTGCACAACAGCTCATTTGTAGCACTCATGCTGAAATGAACACGACAATTCTCAGGCTCCTCTTTCTCTCTTTTTGGCCAGTCAGTCTTGAGGTCGCAAGGTCGTGGCATTTTCCTCTTCGATCGACTGAGTGTCTTGGGCATGAACAAGAAATGTCACTGTGTGAGGTATAAAAGAACACGAAGGGTCTTGAGTCACTCAAGCTCCAGTCATGTTTGGGAACTCCTTCGTCATTCAAGTATTTTTGGCACAATTCCACCTTTTCAGAGCTATGCAAGAAAGATAAAGAAGACGCTACACATCCTGCTCGGCAAACAAGACCTTTAGATTTTGTTTCGTTCAATCATGTTAGAGCGTATGTTGCAGTGCTTTGTGGTGAAAACGCAGTTAAGCCTCATACTCATGAATGCAATGGGCTGAATCCATTGGGAAAGTGCCCTCATCATATAAGTGTTGAGACCTTCCAAAACATGGCTGCCGACTGGGTACATGAACGAAAGCCTTGATGCATGACCTCAGAAAGCCCATTGCTGGAGACAATCACATGTACTGCACCTGTTCTGAGGCCAGGTCTCCAGCTGGCGACAGGATATATCCAACCGTGATTTTGGCAGTACCAGCGACAGAGCCTGCTAGAATGGAACTTGTTCTCGAACACACCGGTGTTAATCATAACGGGTGTTAATCACAACCATTTTTTCGACCCAAGCAACTTTTAGATCAGAAGTACGAGTATCACACGCAGGAGGCCAATTTACTTGTCATCATTCTCATTACAGTGTACCTCAGAGTAGATCAGATATCAGTGCTAAAATGTTCAAAAACTCACCATTTGCCAAAGTATTTTTTAAAAAACCTTCTGGACATATGTATATCATCGTCATATACATATATATATATATGGGCGCGCGTGCTTTTCGGGGCCCCCTGAGAAGTAATGGATAAGATATAATACCATGAAACGCGCCCATATATATATATGCATATACTTCCACAAAAACATTGCACATAGACTGCATGAAATCTTTCATACGCCATACGCCCAGGTTCATGCCAGAGGAGGTTCATGCTATCTACAAGCGCAAAGCTGCATTGACATTCTGCATGGCGGATTTAATCATTTGCAGACAACCGCCCATGTCGATGGTGAGGACGTTATTGTTGCAAAGAGTTTTGGCCAAGCCCATTGGAATTGACACCGTAGAGTGGTAGAACTTGAGGACTGTCCAGGAAGCATGAGCAGATTTTTCCAAAACTAATTGAAGTACACAAGAGTCACCAAGAGCATCACGTGGACGGACAGATGCAGGTAGATGAGCATATTTTGGTGATGCCTCACTCATCACTGAACGAATAGCAGCCACATCCACATCAGACACATTGCGGATGACCTGAAAGAACTCCTTGAAGGACTTTTTGGATTTGGGCTCCACTTTGATCAGAGGTAGTTGATCAATGGATCAGATGATTGAACATGAATTGCTTCCCAGGGGGCCCCGAAAAGTTCACGAGCCCATATATATGTGTATATATAGCCGCGATGATGACACTATATATATATATATTCAAGAGCTGTCACTGTCCAGGACCCAAAGTGGATGCGCCTGCAGAGGGAGGGAGAGCAAAAACCACGAAGCAAAAAAGATGGTTGACACCTTAGTTGGAGCACATTGAACCTATCAGACATATTTATGTGTCGCTTGTCTAGAACACGGACCCTTTTGCAGGCATAGGTTTGCCCGGTTGACTGAAAGTGCATTGGTGATAAAGGGCATGATTTAACCAAGGCGATGAAGAAGAAGAAGAAAGGAAGGAAGCCGAGCCATATGTGGCGCTGCCTCCAAGACATGCTTTGAAATGTGATGGCACGAATTCAGGTTGCGAGGCAAACTACAATATACCTTCTCTGATTGCTTCACTGATTTCAATATAGTTGGATCTTCTTTGCAAATGGGACACACAGTAGCCAATCAGAGTTTGTCAACCGATCTTTTCTGCAACTCTCAGTAGCATGCTTCAGTAGATTGCACATTCTGGGTCGTGCGTTGAGTTTTGGCCCGGCCAGCTCTTGGGCCGTTGGAATTGCCTTACGGTGCTCCAACACAGACCTAATATAAATATAGAATATAGATTATTTCAAAAAAACATATAATTCAATTATTAAAATAAGTAAATTAATCTACTTTATGCGACTTTAACTCTTGAGTTTACAAGCAAGGTGCAGAGATACTTGTCGGACCCCTTGCTTATCGGCGGGAAGAAGTTTGATTTGCGGCTGTACGTGTTTGCCCCAGACATCCCTGAGTGGACGTGGCTTCAAAGCGGTTTGTTTCCTCTCTACAAGCATACAACTTTGAGAGCAAGAAGTGGCAAATTGACTCAATCTCATTTCATTTTCAGTCTTTTGACAATTGAGTCCCTCCCAATACTCAAGTGTTCATGTGAAAAGGGAGACTGCCAGATCATGATATTCTCACGGAGAAGAATTGCCAACAAAAGCATCGTTGAGGACCGTTTAGCAGGTAGCTGAAGCCTTGCAGAATACTGATGTTTGGTTTGTATAGTAATCTTTGTATACTGGAGGTCTTGGTGACGAGCTACAGTCCGCTGACTGTCTACTTGCACGCTCCTCAGATCAACCTGCATTTAAGGGAGGCACCGTGGACCATTCTATTGACTTTGGGTACTTGTGAAGTTAGCATGTGACAGTTTGATTTGCTGTCCAATCTTGCCCAACAAGCGGCTACGGCGGACATTTATATAGCCGATGTGGTTTTGAATAGAACAACCATTCCAGCGATGCTTTCAACACCAAGGTACCGCAGTGGATTTGCTTGATCCTTATGAGCTGCCATGCAAAACTTATGCTTGTCACTTCAATTGTTCTGCTCAATTAAAGACTTGCTAAAAGCAGGGAACCTGTCATGCATAGTGAAGCATTTTGAGTTAATGAGATCATTGAACGCAATTGACATGGAAGGAGCAGAAAAAGGCCAATTAAAAACTCCGATCAGAGATGCCACTGGAACAAACAAAACAAATACATAATGAGTCTCAATCTTCAGTGCCCAGGCACGCTTCTCCCATGCTCGATTCTCCATGGATTTGGCAGACCTGCTGGGAACCTAGTAGAATGTAATACCATTACAATGATATTGCCAGTTGGAAGGTCAGATGCCATGATCCACCTCACCAACGTGGTGGGGTTCTTGGTTCGGATGCGACACGTGAAACGCATCTCCACAAACTTCTATTGTGAGGCTGTACAAAAGCACAATGACCACTATGATGAAAAGAGAGGTGGCAAATGGGATTTGAAACTTGGCACGAATTCGGCTGCAGCTGTGACTAGGAGTTGACATGCGACTGTGCGCTGCATTTCAGCACGACTACAGTCTGTTTGAAACCAGCAGCTCAGGCGTGCACTGAAGCTTCATTTGATGATGACGGAAGATCCTGAGCTTTGAACTCAGATCATCAAGCTAGCTGAGTCTACAGTAGCAAGATGCAAGAAGCTACTAGTAACAAGTGCATCGCTACTAGTAACAAGTGCATTACTACTGGTAACAAGAAGCCACTAATTATATCACACAAATCGGCCAGGAGTAAAATACAGGGACTGCTGTCATGCATGGCAGGAAAGTGCACCAGCTCTTCAACGACATGCAAGACGTCATCCGCTTCTCCTTGCTCTCAGCCGCTTAGTAGTGGGAAAAAGGCTCGACCAAAGTCTTGATTATAGGTTTGTTTACAATGCCAAGTTACAGAATTCAATTGAACTCATCATGATCACTCTAAAAACCTGCTAGTCCGTACTGTTCAATCTCTAGAGACATCTCTCTGTAAACTCCGTGGCTGAGGTGCAGAAGGTGATGATCCAAGACAAGCATTGCCAAGCTCCCAGGATACCCCCCCCTCACATTCCTTTTGCTTTCAGTCAGAACTAATTAGAATCTGACAAGTATGGAGAACTGATTTGGTGCTACTAGTAGCGATGCACCTTGTTACTAGTAGCTTACATGTTTTACTTGTTTTCCTGGCAGCGATAAAAAATATTTTGGTGTGCTGTCAGGTTTCGAGCTGTATGGGTACGACATCATGATCTCCAAGGATTTGGCATTGTATGTGGCTGTGAGTCATGAACCAAAACAGTACAACACTTCGTGCGTTCATGGTGACCTGGGTTGAATACGCTTCAGTGGTTGGTTGCCTGATGCTGAGCACCTAACAGTTACTGCTCAAATGCTGAACTTGCTGTTTTTTTTTGCAGGGAAGCACGAATGCCAAAGCATTCCAAAGTCATGGAACGTGTTCATTCAGATTGTACTCGGAAATCTGAATGTCAGTGCGACATAGCGCGTTATTCAGTGGTCTCAATAGGGGTTTCTTCGAACGCAGTCCGACATGGGGACCTGGCTAGCTCTGATTCTTGAAGTCAACTTAGGAGCTAGGTGAGATGCGTCAACCATCTCTTGTAAGCCAGCATCTTCCAAACAAGCAAGAATGACTGTACTAGCAGCATCTGGCTGCCATGCCCCCTTGTGCACTAGATACAGTATCAAGGCAGTATGCAAAGTGCCGCGAAAACATACGTACTTCATGTGCAGTGTGCCAGTATTTGCTTACAGTACACTTATATAAGCATTTCCATTCAAGTCACATTTTTTGAGTTGGGACATGACAAACAACGGGGGAGGGCTATGTCCCTCGTTTGGGCCGGAAGGACCTCAAACCCTGGTTGATCGAGGCCGCAGGGGGGTCTCGGCTTTCTACTTGTTCCTAGTAGCGATGCCTTTTGTTACTAGTAGCTTCTTGCTCCTAGTAGTAATATGTAGTAATTACTAGTAGCTTCTTGCTCCAAGTAGAAATGCCAGGAGCTACTAGTACCTTCTTGCCACTAGTAGCGATTCCTTTTGTTACTAGTAGCTTCTTGCTCCTAGTAG
>CAXAMN010002213.1:268687-300168 GCA_963970005.1 Durusdinium trenchii
AGTAGTAATGCCAGGAGCTACTAGTAGCTTCTTGCTACTAGTAGCGAGTCCTTTTGTTACTAGTAGCTTTTTTCTCCTAGTAGTGTTGCCAGGAGCTACTAGTAGCTTTTTGCTACTAGTAGCGATGCCTTCTGTTACTAGTAGCTTCTTGCTCCTAGAAGTAATGCCAGGAGCTACTAGTAGCTTCTTGCTACTAGTAGCGATGCCTTTTGTTACTAGTAGCTTCTTGTTCCTAGTAGCGATGATTTTGTTACTAGTAGCTTCTTGTTCCTAGTACTGTAGTAATGCCATGAGCTACTAGTAGCTTCTTGTTCCTAGTAGCAATGCCATGAGCGACTAGTAGCTTCTTGCTACTAGTAGCGATGGCTTTTGTTACTAGTAGCTTGCTCCTAGTAGTAATGCCATCAGCTACTAGGAGCTTCTTGCTACTAGTAGCGATGCCTTCTGTTACTAGTAGCTTCTTGCTCCTAGTAATGCCAGGAGCTACTAGTAGCTTCTTGCTATTAGTAGCGATGCCTTTTGTTACTAGTAGCTTCTTGTTCCTAGTAGCGATTCCTTTTGATACTAGTATCTTCTTGCTCCTAGTAGCAATGCCAGGAGCTACTAGTAGGTTCTTGCTACTAGTAGCGATTCCTTTTGTTACTAGTAGCTTCTTGCTCCTTGTAGCAATGCCAGGAGCTACTAGTAGCTTCTTGCTACCAGTAGCGATGCTTTTTGTTACTAGTAGCTTCTTGCTCCTAGTAGTAGTTCCAGGAGCTACTAGTAGCTTCTTGCTACTAGTAACGATGCCTTATGTTACTAGTAGCTTCTTGCTCCTAGTAGTAATGCCAGGAGTTGTTAGTAGCTTCTTGCTACTAGTAGCGATGCCTAGTAGCGATGCCTTTGGATACTAGTAGCTTCTTGCTCCTAGTAGTAATGCCAGGAGCTACTAGTAGCTTCTTGCTCCTAATAGTAATATGTAGTAGTTACTAGTAGCTTCTTGCTCCAAGTAGTAATGCCAGGAGCTACTAGTAGCTTCTTGCTACTAGTAGCGATTCCTGTTGTTACTACTGTAGTAGCTTCTTGCTCCTAGTAGGAATGCCAGGAGCTACTAGTAGCTTCTTGCTACTAGTGGGGATACCTTTTGTTACTAGTAGCTTCTTGCTCCTGGTAGTAATGCCAGGAGCTACTAGTAGCTTCTTGCTACCAGTAGCGATGCCTTTTGTTACTAATGCCAGGAGCTACTAGTAGCTTCTTGCTACTAGTATCGATGCTTTTTGTTACTAGTAGCTTTTTGCTCCTAGTAGTATTGCCAGGAGCTACTAGTAGCTTCAGAGAGCATATTGGTTTCCGTTGGATGCCTTGGACCCTTGTTTCCTTTGATTGCATCAGGCCATATCAGGCCTACTCTAGCAAACAGCCACGGCAAGCTGGGTAGGTGAACGCATCGCCATCTTTGTCGGCAAACACCGTCCATGCCTCAGCAACTTTCTACAGTGATCCAGCTTCAGTCAGATTCATCATATAACATATGTGAAAGAAGTGCATGTCTTCAATACGTTCCTATCAAGCAGCGGTGATAGTTGCTGTGCCCAAGGTCTCCGACTATGAGATGAAATTTGCTTTGCTTGATGATGTGACCAGGGCTTCCTAGTAGCTTCTTGTTACTAGTTGCGATGGCCTCCAACCTACTTGCGATGGCCTTCACTTAATAGCGTCCGAACGCTACTAGTTGACCAGGGCTTCGTGGAGCGGAACTTTTCTAACTTTCTGCATACTGTGCACAGACTGTGCACACATAGTGAGTGTTTCCAGTCATTTGATTTGGTCGTTTGATCTCAATTGCTTTTTGTTCTGTGCCAAAAAACAGAGTTTATTTTGCCAGCACAAATAGTACAAGATGCACAAGTAAACTGCTGACTATTCCTGCGCCTGAGCAATGTCGGAGAAATACACTCCACAGCATTCGCGCTGACCTTCGTGAGCAAGAAAGAATTCTACTTAATTCTGTTGAGCAGGTACTCACTGTTTTGGACTTTGAGAAGTATCTTGATGGTACTGAAGAGCAGATTGGAGGTAAGCTGGTGGGCACGAAGAAGGCGTTCATTTTGGCAGACTTACCCAGCTAAAATTAGATATTGTAGGTCCAAACTGCAGGAATGGTCCCAACAACAGCTTTGCTGGTGCTCGTGGCTTCGTCTATACTGTCGTTTGTACCTGGAGTCGGTTGCTCACGTTTTGGGTGTGGCCATGGTTGCCAATAGGGGTGGATTCCGACAGACAACATGCTTATTTGCGAGCACTGGCAAGAAACGACCTCCCAGGCTTTCACAAGGCTATTGTACCACATCAAGAGAGTTTACTCGTATATCCATCGAAACTATGCGAAACGGTTCACATGTTTGAACTAATCCAGGTTTTGTGTGGCTCCCTGCCCATTTCACCTTCCTATGCATTGACAGGATTTGACGTCCTATACAGAAATGGCGCAGAGACCCTAGACTCTAGACAACTTGGCTGTCTGCGGGAGTCAGACAGCATGCTTTTGTTTGCTTCACATTTAAACATTTGATGAAATGACTTTGCTAGACCCAGCTTGGTTTTAACGAACACATTGACGTGGATCGAGCTGTTTTGGGGTATTGAGATTATATAGTAGTCTGTGATGTTGGCAGAAGTGGATTTCCTGGAATAAAAGATGCAGTAAGAGGACACAGGAAACTTCGCAGTTGTTCTGAAGAATTGCACGACTATCCCCATCAGATCCCATCAGACTGCCATCAAACATCATCTTCTACAGCTGAATCGAGGTCCGGGTTGGCCCAGCTTCTACAGCTGCGTACAGGCTTGCGAAGATTTTATGGAATCATGATGAACCATGCGAAACTCTGAAGTTCGCTGCTATGTTTGTGCTACTGTAGATTTTTGGGGAAACTTGCGTTTTCCTGGTGCCTCTTCTGCTCAGCACGCACCTGGGCTGCCGTAACAATCGCGCTGAGCAGCTCAGGCGCATCGTTTGAGGGTGGCGATGTTCCCGTAGAATACACCGTAGAGGATGAGGAACGACTGAGTTGTTTGTTTACCACTGAACTTTGAGATTGTCACATCAGTTGGGTGAAATGCATTCACCCACCACTTGAGATCTTGAGATTTGAACCAACTTCTTTCGAGATCTTGAGATGCTGCCCTTGATACTGCTGCTAAGACGTACACTCACAAGTACATTTACAACATTGATGTCTTACGACTTCTAAGCAGCTGCGGAGAATTGTGAGCTCTTCAACTATACATTACATGCTCAATCCTCTGCAGGCGCTTAGCCTTGCATTTGAGCAGAGAGGAGGGCAGGCCAGCTGCTTCAGAGTCTTGGAAAGCTGCTTTCACTTTACTCTCTATTACACGTCCGCATCAATGCAAATTTCTACCTTCTCCAATGTCCAATGCGTTGAAGCATAAGCCAAATCTTGTAATATGACCTGCATTTCGACTCCGCCATGTTCAGCGTTTGTTTGCAGCGTAGCTGAGGAGGCTGACTTTGTTTTTCAGAGAAACCTCACCCTTAAAGTGTATCCATACATCCCACATTTGCCACTTGACGTTGACGTCGTTTCATTTGCAATGTTTAGAATGTTTCCTGTGCGTACTGGTTCGGACACTGCGTTTTTAGTCATTCTGCATTCATAGAGAACTACTGGCGTCTGGCTTTGGTCAACTTCGGCAATCATTGACCTTATATAGTCAATTGTGACTTTGTGCTGCTCCTGTCGCTTACACTCATCTTGTCCAGTCAGTGCCTCTCTCACTTTGCTAGGGATGTGCCGAGCCATCAGGTCTCACTCTGATCAGTTATATATTTGCTTTGTACGTTATTCTGCAATATTCTGCAATATTGTTTTTGGCGCAAACACTTGTCCCTATGGACCATCAACGCTGCGGTCAAGCTTCTTCATTGATTGAAGTCATTTTGAGTATCATAATTGTGGCGCATACAGATTCAGTTCTGGTGCTCGTCTATTCCACGTCACAGGAGTTTCCTAAGGTTCTTGATGAAGATATGCCATGATCTTTGGGCTGCTTAATCCACTTCTCCTGAAGATGGACTGTACACACAGTACACTATCGCAATTGAACCTTAGATAAGGCTTACAGGATTCTCATCCTCTGTCACTCAAACAATTCGGCCATTTGAGGCAAAGACAGTTGGTCTCTTTGGGCCTTTGGGCCAGTTGCTTTACCTGCTGCGAATCCTTGAGTTTCTTACCCCTTCTTTGGAGAGCGTTCCATTTTGTTTGCTAAGGTAGTCAGTCCTTCAGGGTTTGGGATCATTTCTCGGAGCTTTTGTTGAGTGCTGGTGACGGCTAATATATACATATATATATGTTATATACATATATATGTTATAGTCATATATTATATGTTGTACATATATTATATGTTATACATATATTATATGTTATATATAGATCATAGGGAGTTTATTTTGTTTGTTCGTGAATGTTCGATTCAGTTTCAGTTTTTCTACCTTGATTTTACCCTTCTGCGGTGATAAGTGCCTTCACATCCCCTCACTCATAACGAGCTTATTGAGCTCTCCCAGTCTTGCCAATCAATTTGTCCATTTGTTTTAACATTTTTAACCTGTTCAGCTCGACTGTATTTCTCGTGGCTTTCACATGTTCAACACAAAGAACGTCAACTGGTTGCTGGCATGCGGCATGCTGATCGTTGCATACAATCTTCCACATGTGTCAACCGAGCTTTTCATACTATAGAATCAGCACAAGAAACCAAGAACCTGAATGTAGCAGTTAAACAGAATGCCGAATTGAACACGGACCATTGCGAACATTGGGAGGAGATTGAGTGTTTGTCGTCTTTGATATTCTTAACATATGGAAGACTCCCTGTAGCACTTCACATCCAAAACGAATATATATATATATACACATAGATGCAAGAAGCAGCATCGCTGTCCTTTTCATTGCATTAAACGATAAACCACAGCATAAATTCAGAAAGACATCACTTGCGCGCTTCAAGGTGGTTTGACGACAAGGGAATATTGATGGATCTCGATATCCTCACATACTTGCGAGAGAAGATACTGGGAGTTTCTACATTTTTTAAAATAGTAATATAAAAATATAGAAATTGAAATAACTATTTGCAAGAATGTCAGGAGGAGGGCTGCCATGCTGCAGCCAGCTTCAGCAGTGGGGTGGCCAAGCTTGGACAAACGATGGCAATAGCATCACCTCTGTAGGCTGGCCCAGGCTCACAGCCTGTGTGTAATTACACACAACGTGGCTTGCGCTACTGTAGATAAACTAGTGGACACCAAAGCCGCGGTTTGGGCACAACACTCAACAGAATTTGGAAAAACGGGGTTTCTTAGGACAAGGAAACACTAGACAACAAATCCTCACTGGAAGAGTACAGTTTACGAGTCCGGGCATCAGGTGCCAGGCCGACGCAAAGCGCGTGAGAAAGGAGCTTGATCAGGACAATAATCTGCTATCTATTCATACTCGTAGTCCTTGAGAGTGGGCAGACTTGGATTGAACTGGTGCCCTGAAAACCTAACGCATTTGACCCTACTAGCAGGCTTGGTTGTAAAGCCAAATAAGGCTTTGTGAGGCTTTCCAAAACAATCCCCTTCATATAGGAACAAGTCAAGTTCAGAAACCGGCGCAAGTGCAGAAACCAGCGTTCAGAAGCCAAAACTAGCTGTTCAGAAACTGGTTGTGTCGGGTTCAGAGAGTGGGTTTGTTGTTTTCCGAAAATTTATTGGTCCGACTCAGCCAGCAAATGCGTTTTGTCAGTTTCAGAAACAATGTTTGATTGATTTCAGCAACTGGGTTTGTATGGTTTTGTCGGTTGCAGAGACCGTTTTGATTCGTCAACTGGTTTTCGTCCATTTCTAAAGCTATTTTGGTCGGGTTGAGCGAGTAGGTTTCAGCAATGGGTAAAATTGCTTTTTTCCTTGTCTTGAGCTTGAACAACTAGTTCAGAAGCTGCTCGGGAGTTGGGTGTTAGGGGCGGCTATTGAAGTTCATGTGATTGCCGCGACGTTTGGGCATCGACCACAAGTTCCCGAACCGCTTCCGAACCCTACTTGTATGTTCTAGTTTCTCAGCACCCAACCTTCTCACACACCTAGCGCACCCAGCCAAGCCACAGCGCCGAAAGTCCCTGCCACTTCGCAGGATCGACTGTGCACGATGTGGAAGATATCCCATAAGACATGGGAATCTTCGCGTAGGGCCAACACGGCCCAACTGCATCGGACTGCTTCTTTGCGGCCTTCGATTGTGCAGAAAGGGTTGAAAAGACCGTCAAGTTCAAGTTGAGTGTCCTACCTCGATCCTTCGATTTTTACTTGAGGCATGACAGCATATAGAATTGACACAGACTGAGATAGACATGAACTTTGTCAAGTTTCTCGCATCCCTTCGTGCGGATCTTTACGTTTGCCAGGCAGATGGCACTTGTCGCAAGCAATAGTAAGTACCAC
Source organism: Durusdinium trenchii (assembly GCA_963970005.1). Taxonomy (NCBI): domain Eukaryota; class Dinophyceae; order Suessiales; family Symbiodiniaceae; genus Durusdinium; species Durusdinium trenchii. Next base: position 275,181 of record CAXAMN010002213.1, read on the forward strand.
CTATATAACCTTGTCTCTCCAGTGCAACCAGTTTTGCAAAGCAACATTGACATTGTGGAAGGCATCGGGTTTTTCAATTTCTTTGTCATGCAGTATCAGTATGCCTGCTGCCTTGGGCTCAGAATGTCTCACCAGACAGGATAGACACTTGGGGCCACTTACATTGTCAATGTCACCATTGCTGATAAAGGCCTCCGTGAAAGCCATGGCACCTTGGAACTCACATCAGACGCAGCTTATGTGCAAACATGTCAGGTTTCACACGCAATACATCATGGTTTGACTCGAGTTAGATGTAAATTTGACTCCGACAATGGCGGGGTTGGGCAGCAGGTTCGGTCCGACGGGATGGCTTCGCTCCTCTGACTCAGAAGGTTTGTGACTACAAATAATATGTATCGTCCTTGCTCCTAGTAGCGATGCCCTTTGTTACTAGTAGCTTCTTGTTACTAGTAGTAATGTCAGGAGCTACTAGCAGCTTCGTTGCTCCTAGTGCTTTCCCAATGTGTTCCCGAATTCTCGTCAAGTGCAGCCAGTTTGCAAAACATGTTTTGGAAGACGTTTTGGAAGCTCGGCCTTTTGCAAGGAGGGACTTCTAATTCCAAGTGTGGCTTAACCGTTAAACACAAACTTCTTTGAACACCAGACTGATAGAATAGAACGGTTTGCATCTACAGAGCCTGTGAATGGTTGTTTTCCTGCGAGACGTGGGCCGTTTAAGCCCGGCGACGTCCAACCAAATCCGGCCTGGCTCCTAGCTGAGCTTGAAGTCTTCAGTGCAGCATGGTTGAGGCAGAAACCTGCGTCCAGGAATCCAGCAGCAAAACCTCCAAATCAAACTGCGATGAACATCGAAATGCGCAGCTGGGTCATATACCAACTGGCCCGTTGCATGAAACAGGTTAGGCCTCCCATGTGCTTGCCTCCGATGTCGCAGAGGCACGGTGGACCACAGCACTGTTCAGAATTATCTATGCATGAAATTGCATGAATAGGCATGGACAGAAGCACACCTAGCACATAGATACAGAAGTACACCTAGCTAAGAATGAACGGTTTTGTCTTACTCTGTAGGTGCTGTTGAGGTCCGAAGTTCGCTGAGATGTTTGCCGAATATTGTGGCTTGCAGTTTTTCTGGCAGACTTTGCTTGCACATCATGTGGCCTTTGGGGAGGTCGGCCAAAGCCGCACCGGAGCCGCGACCACTTCGCCGTGACAAGGCAACATCATTTTGGAACCAACATGAAGATGCGCCAAGAAGACAGGTATTTATATAAAGAGGCCTAGACAGGTATTTAACGAACCTCACATTGTTTGACTCGATACTCCAACAAAGAGACCTTTTGACCTGTGCACTGGCCATAGGAGCCAACTACTACCCATCATTCTATCACATGCTTTTATTCGATGTCTTTGGGGTTCCAAATCTTTGGGAATGAAAGGCACATGAAGAGCGATTGGTGCTGGAATCTGCTCTGGCGTTTGAGCCAGTCTGCCACTAAGACTTACTTGGCAGCAGACTCTTCACTTGCTTGGCATATTGATCCACATGATGAACGCGATTGACGTTGACAGACATGATGCACAATTATTGCCAAGCAAACACTGTCATATAGACTGGACCATCCATGGGCTAGATACTACGATAAAAAAACATATATATATATAGGTTATACAATATATAGGTTCTGTATACTATATATATATGTTACAGTATATAATGTTGCTATCCTCATGCGTTTTGCAAGTACTGTTACATGGAGGACTCTGAAGGACAATTGAACTCACCCCTCTTGAGGCTTAGCTGCTTAATGCTGCTTAGCTCTTGATTCTTGATTTACTAGTAGCGTCCTTGCTCCTAGTAGTATGGCCAGGAGCTATTGGTAGCATCCTTGCTCCTAGTAGTAATGCCCTTTGTTACTAGTAACGTCCTCATTGGCCGAATCTCGCAGGGTGGGGAGCATACTGAGGTCAGCTCCCCTGAGCTTCCCTTGTGCCTTGATGATGTTGGCCGTGAATACAATCAGAAACACGTTCTTCCTTGGTTCAAACAAAGGAAAGAACGGAGTGTGCAGTCAAAGAGCTGTTCCGCCATTCATTGGCCTTCTACAAACTGCAGCCTCTCTTGACTCCGTTGCTTCTTTCAAAAGCTCTTTTATTGTACAAGTTTTGACAAGCACTTGGAGCTTCTTCTGGCCAACTTTGGCGAAATCAGCATACTCTCAGAGCCTCTAACAAAGGCTTTTTGATATTCCGTGTGTTTGTCATTGTTGCTTTGTTCAAGATGGAATGATTTGTACTCATCCTACATCCTACTGTAGGAAGCTGAGCAAAGTACAATGCCATGAGGGTTCGTTCAGCACTGAGTTGTACTCAGACGTGTGAGCAAGAGAAAGGTAGTGAAAACAGTGGGAACATGCGAGTGCTGTTACAGTGGTCAAGAGCCTTCGTTTCAGCCAACAAAAGGAATGTTACTGTTCGTGATATGGACCTGGAAACCACGGAGCCAAACTTTCGTCAGCTGAGGATTCCAGAGCCACGTGACTCAGATAGGTAGGGATACCAGGTTCTGTATGATTGCACTTTGACCCTTTGGAGAGTGGGCCCAGACGACTTCCAGTACTGTACTTTCGTTCAAGAGTGAGCAATTTGACATTGTTGTGTAGTAAGGCATACTGATTTACACGTCGGTACAGCAGTGTTCTTGCAGTGCATCGACTGTTTAAAGTCTGGCTGTGTTTCCTCATTCTTCTCTATCGGTCAGCCCGCAGGCCCCCGTTGCGACTGCGGCTTCGGAGAAAAGGGGCCCGAACCTGAAGAACGGACACACAAACACAGAATCGTAACTTGCTGACCAAACATATTTGTTGCATTCAGTCAGGTTTAACTTCTTTGGCCATAGCCCATCCTTCTAACGACTCTCAGGTGACTGTTGCTGAAGTGCAGCTAGATCCTTCCATGACAGCAGCTTGGCAATTTGCAGCGAACGGAGAATTCCAGCACACATTTTTTGAGTGCCCTGCCCCACACAGTTTATCATTCAAGCAGCTTTGTCTATCTTTGCTTTCCTTTGTCCGGAGAATGATGCGACAAGATGCCGAATTCAGCAAGCACACCTGACTGACTGCACTTTGCAGTTTCAGTTGGATTGACCAACAACATGAATAGCGGTGCAGGTTTCCTGAACAATAAGGACATCCCTGTCAGGGACGTAATACTTGTGTTTGTTTGGTCAGAGTTCCTTCACATGCCTTAGTAGAAAGCACAACAAGGATATTTGCAATTCTGAGACGTGGACAAATTTCTGAATGATTTAGCACCAAGGCTTCTCTGAAGCACTTGGATGCTGTTCGAATTTGTTGGTTCGTTGCACTGGGCCGCTCTGAGGTTCAGGAGCTAAAGGAAGGTGTGGCAGCAAAGCTCGATGCTGCACCAGAGGACAGACTTTTCTCACTTTATCGAGTGCAGTTCTTGCAACAAACGGAGCGCCGTTTAGAACATGCTTGTGTTGAAATTATGTTACAGTTACTGTATGTGTATATATATACATACTGTATACACTTACACACTGACTGCTAGTTTTTTTTACACCCAGTCACCCAGCATGGCTGAGAGATCAGTGATTGCCCAACTCCTGCATCCCAGTGGTTTTCCTGCAGGCAGAGGTTTCAGATCTGAATATGTAGAGATACAGATCACTGAAGCCTGCATGTTTCAACACTAAGTACAGAACTAGCCCCCGAAGCAGCTGCAGGACCAGCGCTTCTTTTGGCGCATGCAGTGCTTGCCAGTTGTTTGTCCGCATTTTGGCGACTTTTGCCATTGAATTATACTCGAACAAACATACACCTCCAGTACCTTCCGTCTAAGGACTACAGCAGCTTGCAAGCCTGTGGCCTGGTTTCTGGTGAGTCACAATCTTAGATACCAAGGCAGGCGCATTGTTTGATTTAGGATCATGCCTTTCTAGTGGCCTGTGGTTTGCACAACCCCCTCAAACAGCATACCGCTTTGCGAAAAGGGAGAAACCGCAAGAATCCATCGGACCTAACCAATCATAGTAGCATCAAATAGTCCATGAGTTCTGGCAATTATCGGTACGAAGCCACATGAGCAGCGTGCGTTTTGATTTACGTGTGATAGCATTTAGCAGTGAGGGAACTGGAAAATATGTTTGGGCAGGTCACCTGTCAGGTTGCATCAACTTGTCCATTTTGTCCAAAAAAGCTGCTTTTTGACACCTGGGAGCAAGTGTCCTCAACACGCCTCTCACCGCCTACCCGGGCCTACCCTACTTTTTGTCCACCAAACCTGCAGAAGTGCCTGAAGGCACGACATCTCTGTGATCCCAGAACTTTCACATCATCACACAGGAGAGCTGTTTGCCATGACAGCTAGGAGCAAGGACGCTACTAGGGGCTCCTGGCATCGCTACTAGGAGCAAGGACGCTATTAGGAGCTCCTGGCCTTACTACTAGGAGCAAGAAGCTATTAGGAACAGAGATTCTGGGCAAAGCCAGAACAGCATACTGTAATCTTTTGTGTTTAGATCACGAGGGCATCTTGGAAATCTGCCGTGGTTCACTTTTTGAAGGAGTGCCACTCATTTGCGCAAGAAGAGGCCAACAATTCTGGTAACATCTGGTAACTGAGCATGCAGGATGCCGCTGGAACACCTTGTTCGGAGACAAGACATGTTTCATGTCCGACATTTCCTGTACATGACCTTTTTTGGTTTGTTTTGTACGGGTTTTGGACAAGTACAGGTCTGTTGCACTGTTACACATTTGGCAAGGCCTGAATATGGTGCCATCCGGGCCGTCCTTGCCATGGAGACCTTCCAAGTTCTCCAAGATCAGACATGAGGAATGCGGAAGCCCGGGCACATCAACGAAGGAACTCCCCATACCAATGGTCCAATGGTGGCACACCCATAGCACCAGAAGAAAAGGGCCCAGTTGTCATGTTAAGTCTTAAGTATGAGGAAAGACAGTGAAGGGGCCCAGCAAGAAAAGCTTCACCTGCCACTGTCACTGTGGTTGAAAAGGGACATCGGGCATTCGGTAGGGAAGCAACGCTCTTAGATACTTGTACCTGGCAAGGCTTGCAAGGGCTTGTCCGCCCGGTCCGGCTTCTGACCTCAAGCTTGGCAAAGAACGGCTCCTGGTAGCGAAAGGTTGTCCCATTAGTATCATTTTGTATCCACTTGTCAGATGTGGTCATAGTTTGTCAAAATGCATTTGCGAGAAAGAGCAGCCTGGGTGAGGGGTGAGTGCATAATTGTTTTTACACACCCTCAAGGTAAACAAAACCATGCAACATGGAAGAATGCAGGACTTGGAGCTCTACTTTGGTGACGCCGCACCTTTAGCTCCTTTGGAGCCTGAAGATTATCTAAGATAGGCCCTTCTGCGCTGAGTCTCGGCAAAGGATATCAATACCATAAAGGCAACAGCACTCAAAGCAGTGAATTTTGAGTCGGGGTAGATATAGCCTGGCACCAGAACATTGCCGTACGTATGTAGTCCGCGTATTGATCAGGTTTTGAAACATGCACTGATGTGATGTATATATATATAGCACTATGTAGCAGACAAGGACGCGCATAATGAGTGCAATTGGTTCAATTTTGCATTTATGTACTGTCATAGTCATAGGCGTACTGCCTTGGTGTGGAGCCTGATAGACACATGTTTCAACATTGGAGTGTTTAGTCCAACATGGTCTCAGCGAACAACATCTTTTTTCGCCGTAATCCATGCCGATTCTCCTTTAGGGAGGAGCGGAACAGCTGCGTGAAGAGCATGCGGTTGAGACACGTTGGAGAGAAACATTGAAACGGGAGTCGATGAAAGGGATACGCTAATAGCGATGGCCTCCAACCTACTTGCGATGGCCTCAACCTAATGACAGAAGTTGACAAGACATGTTATTTGATAGAGGCCCGTTCGAACTATCAGAGAAAGCACTTCCATGATCTTCCATGATGACATCCATAGGAATTGAGGACGCCCGCTCTTCTCAGATTTGGCATGATTTGGCCTGTTATAGCCTTTTGCTGCATGATACTCCGACTCCTGGAGAGTGGCTTGATACTATAACCTTAATCATCTTAATCTAGGAACCAAATGAATGGAAGCGTGAGCTATTTTGCGTCCAGTAGGTAGTAGCGGCTAGCCGCCCTTACTTAATTGAGTAGCCGCCTACTTGATTAAGTAAGGTTGGGAAAAACAAAGGAAAAAGAGAGCTTGTTAGCGTAGGTCTTCAGACTGCTAATTTCAGCATTTTGAGCAGTGTGATGCTCGACTTTTGGCTCGAGAGATAATGCTGTCCATTTGATTTCGTAGCGGTGGGTGTTCACCGTGCCCCATCCTCAGTTGTTGCAGTGCTTTGACTGATGCAAACTGATCGTATCCGACGTTTCTCCATACCAGCCAAGGAACGCCCAGATCAGAGTTGTTACTTGTGGTAGTGAGTGGTAGTGGTGATTGGTCAGTATTTGTCGCTACTGCTGCGGCTGCTGGTGGCCAGAAATGACAATTTTTGAAAAACAAATAAACTGTTAGTTGCATTCTCCTGAGGAGCTTCGGTTGCAATGCCGAAAGGACCCGAGCACTTCCGGCTTTCTACTAGCTATGGAGGATTCTGTTGAATTGCGGGGGATTTGGACGAGCAGCCTAAGGGGCATGTCCTTTCCTAGCGTTGTTCTCGAAAGTGGAAACCTAGAGTTCGCAGTGGTATGGTACTTTGACACCATAGTCAAAGGTGTACACGCTACATCAACAAGTCTTCCCACTTGCCTTCACCACTCAATAAAACTCAGATGTGTGACATGTGCAGACAGGATTTGCACAAATGCTGATGACAGCATTTACAGCCGATGGATTCTTGGCAGCAAAGTGCTCTAGGAACTTTTACAATTTAAAGAATGGTTGCCAGTTTGCCGCGTGTTCGTTATCACAGGGTGGCTGACATTGCAGTGCAGATCATGTTTGCTTCACACCGCACACCAGAGACAGCTAACGCAAAGCCTAAAGCAGCGAGCAGACGCAGAACCTTTCAGAGGCGATGCAAGCTTGAAGAGGTTTGTGAATTTTGGTGCAAGCAACAACTCAGGCTGCACAAGGATTTTGCACAAGTATAGTCTAGTCTTCAAGTATATGCACAGAGTGATGGAATGATCTTTGCTACGGATGATGAATTTGCGCTCCTTCGCGGTTATCGGATGAGCTAACACTTAAAACCGCGGTCTTTGAGCGGTGTTCAGGAGATGTCGAGGCAACATATCACATGTCATTGAAGCATTGATGTCACCCAATGTAAGGCTTTCTTTCTGACCTTGAACTCGTATAAAACTGTGGCCAAGACTATCTCTGTTCCTACTTCCCTGCGTCACGTGTTTCATAATCCGGAATATGTTAGGCCAACTAACTGTTGACATACCTGAATTTTATCAATTCGGTGGTTTCAGGCTTGGAGGAGAAAACACTTTTTCTTGGACCTGTGATCTTCCGCCCAGGACCTGTGGTGAAGCCCAAGAGTCCATGGGAAGGAGTTACCACCGAGACTCCCAGCTGCAGTCATTCAGGATTCACTCGGTATCATTCAGACGGCCATCTTACTTTGTTGCAGTAAAGGCCACCCGCATTTTGCATTTGCATACATGTATATGAATACTGCCATGCCACAGTGGGACTTGGAGTTCGTTCCCTTCAAGGCAGCATACAAAGTGACCAAGGAATCTCTTCAAGCGGTTACACCCGGTGGTCCAGGATATGATGACCCAGACTCCGTCTATGAAGAAGGACATACCGCTTTGCAACAAAATCTAACTAACTCATATTCTGTTCTACTGCTTGGTGCTTGGATTCTGGTTACATTCGGAGTGGCTGAACTTGTGAGGGCATCAATTGAGAGTAATAGTTATAGAGGACCGAGGTTGGAACTACATTGATCTACAGTGGGAGTATGAATTGATCATGAGATGGAGAGTTTTGGCAAGGCAAAGCATTTTGAACAAACGGAACTACGAGGGCAAGAACAAAGAGATGAAAAAGGAAAGAACCGATATTCTCCACGAATCCAGTCACCATCGGAACGCGGCTACTGGGACCTGTTTCCCTAAAAATCTAGGAACCAAATAGTTTTGTAAGCTATCCTGTGTCCTAGCTAGGAGCTTCCTATTTCTAGTAGCTTACTAGTCGCCCTTACTTTATTAAGTAGGCACCTACTCAATCAAGTAAGGGCAGGCAAAAAAAAGAAAAATGCCCGTCCCTTCCTTTGTTAATCGCAGTGTTTGCCTCTTGAGACATTGATGTGAGAGAAGCTGGATGACGGCAAGTTGCCAAGCGTCACAGAGAAAACAGCTTCAAGTTACCTTTTCACCGTAGCTGTCATCCCTCACAGTTTCAATCATTTTTGATTTATAACTGCCAATCATGTCCAACAAGATAGTAGCACTGACAAATTTGATAGTACAAAGCGGGACCCCCCACAAAGTGTGATGGTATGTCCAACAGGAAATGTCAATCATTGTTCAAAGAATGTTCAAGTATTATTCTGAAGGCTTCTTTGGGTGCTGCTCATGATGGTGATGAATGGCTTGATGATGGTGGTAGTGGTGGGTGGTGGGCGCCGCTGTGGTGCGCCTGCCGGAGATGGGGAGGGGCTGGCAAGCAGTTTTTGCCGCAATGGCCTACAAATGGTCCAAGCATACCGTCAACTATCATGACCTACTGAGTTGCGACTAGCCATAGCACAGTTGAGTAGCTTTGATATGTCTCGATGACCTGTGGCAGGAGTGGGAGAAGACAATGAGCACTGCACACAGCTCAGTGCTGCAGGATTTTCTCTCGGCGTCGGACACAGAAGAACTACCGCTGAACGGAGGGGGGTTTAATTCAAAAATGTTTCAACTCCTCACATGTTTTTCAACCGGCTTTTGTTGCAAAGCTTTTGTGCACAGAACACCGAAAGTTATTTGACATGGTTGGATGTGGTACGTTCGCTGTGGTACATTCGTTTCCTGTACTGGGAAAGAACGGTTTGAACAGGAAGCTTTGAGGTCAAGCTGGAAGGAAAAGGAAACACGCGGATGAAGGATGATGACAACATGTTTGGAGAGACTTTGATGTTTAGGGCTTGCACAGCTTGTTTTGCAGACATGCTTCGAGGCCATGCTCGAGAGCAAGAAGAAAGGCATTTCAGAGCAGCAGGAATTGCGAGACACCTTGGTGTCTTGAATGAAAAGAAAAGTATTTGGTGTCGCCTTGTCATTTTTCTTCTCAACAACCAGGTACATATTGCAATATGAACTGGGCTTGCATTCTTGGTCCCTGGCTGTTCCGAGTTTCTGTTCAGTGCTGCAAAATCCAGTCACCAAGGAGGACAACCTGAAGCAAATGAATGCAATTTATGATTCAAATCCAAGCATTCTACAAGATTTTCATTCGGCGTTGTATCAGAACCGAATCTTGGCTGGCAAGTACAAGAAGTTGCACTGTTGGCAAATGAAGCGAGATGCGATCAACCGATGTCCATTAGCGAGAGAGAGAGAGAGAAAAAAAATCACAAATAATGATATTGATTTATGTATATTATATATATATTATATATGGTTGTCGATCTAAAGGTCCTAGACAGGATTGTTGATGACGATGACCCGGAACATATCAAAATCTCATTTGGCGAAAGTTTTTTCTCGAGTTGGCGAAAGTTTTTTTTTGCGAAAGATGTTCTTTCTGCTGCTGTTGCTACTACTACTACTACTACGACTACTACTACGACTACGACTACTACTACTACACTCCTGCTGCTGCTACTACTCCTATACACTCCTGCTGCTGCTACTACTACTACTACTATTCCTGCTGCTGCTGCAGCTACTACTACTACTACTACTACTACCACTAGCACTAGCACTAGCACTACTACTACTACTACTACTACTACTCCTGCTCCTGCGCCTGCTCCTGCTCCTGCTCCTGCTTTGGGGGGGTGGCTTTGCCACAAAACTCTACCCCGCAAAGGCGAAAGTTTGGCGAAAGCTCAGCTCAAGATTGGCGAAAGTTCACCCTGCCACATCTGACGCCCAGCCCATTATGAGTAAGTCTGAGTGACCGGCTACTACAGTGATTCTTGCAATTTTGATTCTTGCTGACACCCAGGAGAAACAAAAGAGACGTACAGGGCGTCGACAGTTAAGTAGAAGACACATGCTGACAAGCAGTGAAGTTTTTATTTTGTATTTGCCAGTAAAGAAGAAGCCATTGACGTGAACAAACTTGATATCCATCATACAACATACATGGCACACATAAATACAACATACTTCGGCGAAAGATAAAAACGCAGGAAGGCGAACGCTTGGCTAAAATATTCTTTTTTTGACTAAGATGACGGATCCCGGATAAAGGATTTTAGATCAACACCCATATATATATATTGTGTTTGGACCCGTTAATAAGGTCTCCTTTGAGGGGCCTTGTTGAATGGGACCAAATATTTTTTTTTCTTTACCATCCATTCATTTATGTAAAGTCCTCTACCACGGCAAAACATATGTAATTTGTATGATGCAAATTTCGAGTAACAGGACTGGTGTTTGTGCTGTATGTGGGTAGGTGCAATGTCACCTGGCAGTCCAAAAAGGACATCCAAACGCAACCAGGTACAAACAAGCAGCGTTGCCATGCCTGCTTTGCAAGCACAGTGCCTGTAAACTGGGTTGGAATTGTTCGGTCAGATGGCCAGTATAGACGGTGTCCGGGTTGTTCCTGAAGCAATTACAACCCAAATTGAAATGTCAAACTTGGAGACAAGACAGTTCCTTGGCGAGGATCTGGGCCACGACTACGGCAGTCGGCCTTTCTGGATGATTCTGCCAAAGGCCCTTCGAGATGCTGATTCCAAATGATTCCAAGCATGGAATGCAGCATTTATGAAAACACCTTTCACAAGTTGTTCTTCCAAAACAGGTTAAACAAACTGTGGGAATACCGCGCTGGCAAAAGCACTACCCTTTTTGATAGATGAGTTCTTTCAAAGAAGGCTACAGTTTTAGTGCGCTGCATGATCTGCTTTTCTTGCCTCTGCCAGGTGCAAAGGGTCCATGGGATGATGTTACAACAGAGCAATTCGGTTGCAAAGTAGTTCCCACTTCAATTACGATACATTTTGACACATTTTGACTGCTGTTGCCCTTACTTTGGGTGACAGTGATAGAAACAGCACCTGCGGAAGGAATCTCCGCATGCTCTTCTCACTATGTAGGACCTCAGGGCAGCGCTGTTTCTTTCTATCTCCTTGAACGATGGAAAGTCCCAGAAAAGCAGAACAGCTCGCTGTACCCAATTACTTACTTATGGAGTTCGCATGACGCGTGCATATCTGTTTATTTTTTCCCTATTCTTTCACACTTGAGTTCTGTGAGACCTTTTGCCCCAAGGAATCTGTTTAAGCGCCTGCATCCAGTTGTTCGGGACATGATGGAGAAGATGCCCGGAGTGAAAAATGCACCTCGGACAGATCATGTCGAAGGATGTTTGCTGCCATCTTGCGATGCAGGTGTGTGGTACCCAGAGTTTGCTTTCATGTTTGTTTTCATTTGCGTTTACTTGATTGCTTTCACCATGAGAAGCTTCTCTTGCTTGACAGATTGCAGTTTCACAGCAAGAGCAGCCGTTGCCGTGTTCGCCAGGAGTGGGAGAAGACCATAAATACGGCCGCAGCCTTTGCCCAACTAATGAAAGCGCTCAGAGGCAAGAAAAGTGCATAGCATAACCAGCCCATTTGGATTGTGGTACACCAGACATGGATGCGATTGAATATGAGGATTGACATTTTTGTCGTAGAGCTATAGATGACCGAGCAGACGAGATCGAGGCTTTGATTCAGAGCAAGCAGAAGCCGGTCGGCGAGCAGCAAGAGTTGCGCGCGACTATGGAGACCTGCCACGCAAACTTGCTTGATGTTGCTTGTACCCCTGTCCAATGTTGTGACATTCTGAGGATGCCCACGTGTCCGCGCCGCGTGAGATTACGCCCCACTTGCACTTCACAGGGTTACAAGTTTTGCTGGCGCATTTGATGGCACTTGTGAGGAACAGAATCTGAAGCAAATGAACGCAATTTATGATGCCAACCCCCGCATTTTGGAAGATGTCCACAGAGCAGTGCAAGATGGCGACTTGGCACCACGGGAAACTTTCAGACCTGAGTGACACGTATCATAGTACGAGACAGCAAACGAGTCATTGCTCCTCCGTGTATAACCTGGCAAACACGCAAACTGGCATGTTGTCGCCACACTCACATGTAACATGTTGGTACTACCCTTGGCTTGAAGATCCTGGGCTCAGGCTCCGGAAGTGCATTTCTGTGAAGCAAACATGAATTTGGCGTGGAAGATCCTGAGTCGTGGTGATTGCGCCAAAGAATCAATCGCCAGTTGATTTGGGACAAACCGCATGACGAGCTAAGTCCCAATTGAATTTTTGTAGCAGCCCGCCATTGTTTCTTGATTGATTTGGTATATTTTCTGGATTAAGCATTATTTGAGAATAGAATTGGAATAAGCAGTGCTCCATAGCCCTAAAGATCCGCAATGCTCGAAACTCTTGATCATCCACTGCTCGGAAACTTAAACTGCTGGAGGTCTACTGCATCAAAGGTAGTGCAACAGAGAGCGCCGGCTGGAGAAAGGGACCTTGCAATGATGGCTACGTTGATAGCTTTGCCTGGAGACATCTTCCAAGACAACTTGCAGTGATTTTTTGAGATATTTTGGCTAGTCGTAAGAAGGTTGTGACTGCGCAGGTGGTTAGCTTTCCCTCACCTAATGAACCTCGTGTCGGTTTGGGAAGGGGAGTTCTGGCTTTCTCGATTCCTCGATTCTCCATTTCTGGATTCTCCATTTCTGGATTTCGAAGGGGATGTTCTTTGTTCGTTTGGCTTTGGGAACTACTGAATATCCTTTGCGGTGGCATCAGCTGCAGCAGTATAGATGCACAGGCACAGGGACAGGAACATTCATGGAACATGATCTTGGGCTGCAGCATGAAAAGACTTGTAGATTGATAGAGAGACAATCGAGACAATGTCGTGCAAACTGGAAACATGAGGGTGACTGCTTGAATGCCCCGATCTATATTAAACCACTTGGCAGGGTTTTTCCAAGCGGCACATCCACACCTACACCTAAGTCCCAGCCATGCCAAGTGACGACGATGGTCACGTCCCAACAGAGGGTCCGCTGCAGATCGAAATCAGCTGTGAGGAATTGGCTTCAGCATGCTTCAGCCAGTTTTGAGAGTGGACAGAGTTTTTGGCAGCCAGTTTGGTTGAATTCTGCAAAATGAACGCCATTGGAACAACTGTTCAGCACTTGATGTTCGTTGGCAAGCTGGGGATGCCATGACAGGTCCTGACTGGGAAAATGGTTTTAGTGACGCACTGCGAAACTTTGAGGACTGCTCTTGCATGAGGCTTACCATTCCAGAAGAATGGAGAGATGATGATTCCTGAAGTGTTGGCGGAATTGGAATCTAAACCAACCGAGGAAACACCGTAGTAGAATCTAAAGCGTTCAATACACTCCAGCCGAAGACGCCACAGCCTTGGTATTGATAGCGTGAATGGAGACGGTAACACAGCAGGAAGCAGTAACTCTGTGGAGACGGCGAGAAGAGGCGCTGCCCAGCGGTGAGATTAATTTTTGCATATAGAGCTGCCGGCCCAGAATGTACAGAGTAGAGATAAGTTGTATAGCTCTTGGCATGTATGTATGATTCAATTCCTGCTTTTCCAACCTAACAATTGGCAGCTTGAGCACCACTCTATGTCTCTATGTGTTTGTTCTTCACACGTCCGCACGTTCGCCACAATTTGAACAGCGACCGTACACTGCAGGCAACCTGCGAAGAGAAGATTGCGGGTTGACCTCTTGGTGAAGCAGTATGTCGAAGTTGAAAGCGTTGTCAAGTTGACAAGCTGAGTTAGTTGAACTTCGCAATGTAAAGTAATGTAAAGTGATTGAGCAAAAATGCTGGGATGCACTTTGGACTTTGCCACCAATTAGACATTGATATTAACATGTTCCAACTTTGGAGGGACCCTTTGACTGATTTGCACTCCTTCAATTTGGGGTTTGATGATGCTTTTGAGCGTTCGCATTCATCATTTGCAGTGCTCAAAAAACCTACATGGCACCCGAGTAGCAACGGGCCTCAGGCCGCAATTTGAATCAACGCACGGTGGCTAGTTGCGACTTCACTGCAGAGGAATCGGAATCTGTTGGTTTATCAATTTTGCTGTGCAATTGTTCGATGGACAATTATGACTTCTTGGAACATGCATTTAATGTTCAAGTTTCTTGGTGCGTAGCCAGTGGTACATGGCATGTCATCTCTTTGCTTTTGGTTGAAACTGTGCAGGACTGCTTGAAAGCTCACTTTCCTGATCGGGAGGATGATGAGAGTGACTCCGTCTCAGAGGTTTCCATTTTGAGCGCTGCTGTTTTTCTGTTCCCTACAATAATGAAAAGCACGCAGCGACCTCCAATGGCACATGTTTCTTCCGTTTTTGCCTAAGCGCTAAAACACTGATTGTGAAACGCAGGTACAAGGAAGGGTAAGAGAGTCGCTCAAATGACAACTATATAGTAACAACTCGCACTTGAAAGGTGTGTGCAGTTTCTTCGCCAAGGACGCACCCTTGCAGACACTTGTGAAAGTCCTACACCTGGCGAGCTGTTGACTATGCTTTAGGATGCTTTAGGCATAAGCGCCACCCACAAGCGTTTGATACCCACTGAAAGCAATTTAATAATTTAGTTTGTTTTACAATTCCTGCAGCAAGGAGAATGATATATATATATATATATTTTTTTATTTATCGCAAATGCCTGAAACCTGAAGGTGTTCCAGGCTGAAACAAATATATATATATATACTCATATAGTAGATGAAAATGACAGGTTGCTGAACAGTCTATGACAACTCGAAGATACCGTAGTTACTACACGGCAGCGTGTGCGAACTCCGAGGTTGCCAAGAGCCAGCGCGAGGAGCTCCAGGAGGTTTGCCCATTTTTGCACAGTAAGTCAGTCTTACAAATACATAGCAATATGCCTGCGTCCAGACATTGGAGCAGGATTTCTTGCAAGGAAACAGGCCATACCTTGCCTTCAAGAATTTATTCTGCATGCCCACTCCGCGCAGCCATCACAGAAAGCAGCAGCGCATGCATTCACAAGATTCCCAACAACGTATGCCAATCCCTTACACACGAATGCAACACCCTGACATCCTTGCTGTCGAAACTGGGAGAATGTCTCGATCCACGTCGAGCTTTTTGTGAGACCCAAAGTGAGGAATCCCTCCACAAACACGCAGGTCTTAGAGCTGGTGCGAAATCATTCAGAACGCTTTGAAGGTTGGCTTTGATAAGCGAGAAAGGTGTGAAACGCGGGTCTGTTGAACAGTTGTGCTGGCCAGATTGACCAGATCAGCTAGAAGAGTTTGTGCTAACATGTGCTAACGATGACCTGGGGTGTTTCACTCGTTTGGTGCAGCACTGGTCTTTGCCCAGACTTGCTACCAGACGTGAGAATGGAACATTCTATTGGATTGACGTGTTTAAACGATTGTTTTGAAGCGAACTAGATCTGCACGTGGGAAGGTCACACCCAGCTGACTGCCCAACTGCCCGAGCAAGGCGCATTCAGTGTTCCGAGCGACAGGATCGATGTGGACAGAACTCATAGCGTCCTTGCTCCTAGTAGCGATGCCAGGAGCCCCTAGTAGCGTTCTCGCTCCTAGTAGTAAGGCCAGGAGCCCCTAATAGCTTCTTGTTTTCATGTTCGCAAGAAGCAATCCTGTTCACATTTGTTCGCCTGCTCATTTCAGACAATTCAATTGCATCACTTTGTAATTAGGCAAAGCGGCTCGCAAGAGTGGGGCTGATGCTTCTCGATGCAAGGGTATGGGTGAGTGCAGGCTCTTTGATGATTACCTTCCACATTATTTTTTCAATACTCTGAGCCAAAGAGTCCTCATAGGTTAGTTTTGATTGGTTGTTGGGATTTGGAATCGTAGCGGAGGTCACCTGATTAAGACTGTATCGTTTTGTGACTGTGTGGATGGGTTTATTCCTATTTACTTCTTCACCTGTTTTGAAGGCTAAGGTAGTCTTAGTAGCTTTGCTAGCATTGAATCATGCATGACTGGGCGACGAGTTGGTCAGGCTGCCTGAAGGCAATGTTATGTAAAAGGCACTTGCTTGTTTGAAGCGAGCAAGTATCTCTGGGTAGTTTTGTACATATAGTTGCATCCATATTATTGTGCAGGCAGGTGGTAGGCATCATTTGGGAAGGGCAGGGGCTGCACTGTTAAGATTGAACGGATGTGATGGGCCTCACTGCAGTCAGCAGGCTGTGCAACCTTTGACAAGGTTCAGCTGCTTGCCGATAGGGGTCATGCCAAATCCAGTTCCTTCTCCAGAAGTCTTGAAATGGCAGTTGGCCCACTTTGAGGTGGTTGCCCTTTTGGCGGAGCTTCTTGATGTGGCGTGTGATCCTCAGAAACTCAGAGTATGATGAGTATGGTGCACAGTGTCTCTTGCCAAGTTCAAGAAGTTCGTTTGTTTTGGTTCTGAAAGTTTGTGTTCAGCAGTGCTTGCACAACTGGCTTCATATTCTAGTCTTCTGAGCTGTTTCAACAGCCTACTATGCACACAAGCACGAGATCGGTGTGGCCATACATACATACGTGTTAGATATTTTAGCGCTCCTCAAGTTTGTTCAATGATATATTGTTCCGCACGGTCTCGCATTTGGGACTTGAGAATGAGAGATGCAAAGAATAACTCACGGCGTAACTACAGACATCATGAAATCCAACGGATATTTTAAGCTAGCAACGCGCTAGCACGGCACTAGCAAGAGTTAAGCCCTGGGGAGTACCCTTCCCGCAACTATAGACACTTTCATGGTTCCCCATAGTGTCCGACACCAATGTCCGACAGCGCGGTAAAACAGTAGTTCAAAAGGTAGCTTGTTGGAGCGGCATGCATGTTGCAGAAGTGGGCACATCTGCACTATCAAGGGTTTGATGAAGATTCATGAATTCAGACATGAAAATTCAGAATGCAGATGGCAGATATTTTCTCGTTTGAATCCAGACATGTGGGTTGGTCTAGCAAGGTTTAGCATACTAGTATTATTTGATATCAAGTACGCGGTCGATGAAGCGGCAGTCGTTATCCCAGTGAGCTGAACCAGAAAGCAAACCAGAAGCATACGTGTTCATAGCACTTTGTGGACCGCAACCAGTGGAAATGTGAGCAGCTGTTTCACTAAGGTCGCGCAACCTCAGTAAGACCCGGAAAGAGGACTGTCCAGTTTTTGATCATGGGTTCAGCATTGTGTCCACTCGCTTCCAGTCTTTTTGCTTCAAAGCTTTGAATTTGACTCACGAAGGATGACCGCCGTGAGGAACGCAATGGACGAGGCATCCCGTTGTGAGGGACAATATTGAGTTTTGAAAGGTTTATATAATACGAGGCAGCGGCATCACCAAGTAAACGTCTCAAACAGAAAGAGCAAATGGACTATATTCTTGACCTCTGAGAAGAGGCCGTGTTGGAGTTTTTGATCCCAGACACGAGAGTGGAGAGCTTCATGATCATCATCCTCTTTGTTTGAGTTGTCCTATTGATATGTCAGACCAGTATACTAGTATACTGATACTGGATTCAATCTCAGCCTGCCAACATGTTGACAGGGTTTGAAAGCATGAAAAGGCCCTAACAGTGGCCGTGTCACAGGCAACTGGCAAATGTCTCAGCCCTTCAGAAGTACCGACTAAGAGACTTATATCGGGCGAGACGCCCCAGGACGTGAAGAAAACCGTATCCGTGAACGCCGTGATGTACGCAAGGACTCCAGAATTTGGGTTGAAAGGAGTTGCCGGAATTTAAAGCATGATTTGTTTTGGAAAAGATCGGATTAGTTTCCAGCCCGAACTAACTACAATACTATAGATTACTTCGGGGTGGAAATTAACCTGCTGGAATTCCACTGTGATCCCCTGTAGAATTCTAAGAGGAAAGGGTTGTAGTTGTAACATTCACAGGCTGTTCTGAAGTCCAAAGGAGTGCTTTGTTAGAATCGTGCATTCAAGTCTTTGCCTCCATATATCTATAGGTTTTCATCTTGTTGGCAAATAGGTGTAGCAAAGTCATTAGATTTAAGGTACCGGCGCTCTTCAGCAGGAAGAAAGATTGGTAACAACTACACTCGAATCTCTTTGGCATGACTTCTCTTTCCCAACAGACTTCGGGCAGATGAGTTTCCACCTCGAACTAAATATAATTTACTATAAACACATATACATCGGGGTGGAATTAACCCGCTGGAACTCCACGGACCGACGGATCGTGATCCCCTGTGTGATTCCAAGGGAAAAGGGTTTCACAGGCTTGTTGCCAACTTTTGTCCTGCCTGTGCAATGCTCCGACAGATTTCAGGTCTGAGAGCACCAATTTGTTGCAGGAAGTGTTTCAAGGATAAGTTGCATCCATTGGCGTGTGGTTTTTCAGGTCAATTTGGAATCTTGGTTTCACAAGGATAAGAATCTGATGAGGATGATTGGCAATTGGCATTCAAAGTTTGTTTTGGCACAGGAAGAATATCGCCGCGATGATCGCCGGGAAGAAGAAAGATATGATAAGGATCGACGAAGGCGAGAAGGCAAGGCGATGGAAGATCGCTGGCCTGTTTGCTGGTTTCATGTTTGGGTTCATGGCTGGCCCATTTGGCGATCAGTGAAAACCAAAGCGGGTCTTTGATAATGCCACGCGTTTCTTTTTTTGGACTGTCCAGTCTGCCACACCTGTTTGCACCATGGACCTTTCTAAATACCGAAGATCATGCAGGTGGAGGTCGTGACGATGGGCGAGGTCGTGATCGAGACTATCGGGGCAAGGCGGCTTTGGGATGTAGATGCTGATTTGCACTCACATGCCGAAGATCCGTCATTCCAAGTCTGAGAGCTACTGCGAAGCTTGTTTGGGTTCTACAATCTAACATAGTGATTTGTAGAATTAAGCACTGGGAATGCAACATGAAACGTTTTGCTGCGGAAACGGCACTGGTACCTGCAATGCTGATGGATTTGTTTGAGCCTGGGGGAATTGATGAAGTGATCACAGGTTTGGCTACTAGTAGCAAGGACGCTATTAGGTCTAGGCCATCGCTATTAGGTTGGGGCCATCGCTACTAGTAGCAAGAAGCTACTAGATACAAAGGTGATTTAGGCCCATTCTTGAAAGTGCAAGGAAGACTATCGCCGCGAAGATCGTCGCCACGATGATGAACGTTATGAAGATGATCGCCGGCAAGGCCAGCCTTTCAGTCCCTTTACGGTGGAGATCATCCTGTATTCTGGGGATGCCTAGCCTAAAGGACATGATAAGACAGGAAAATCCCGCAAGTGCTGGCCAAAAGACCCTGTGAATTGAAAAATGTCATCGGCCCAGAAATGACACCTGTAATATCCTGCGATGTGCTTGCTGTTGCATGGCTTATTTTCCTCCACGACACCCAGCAGACTGACTCATGTACGTTAGGATGAACAGTCCTGTGTGAAGCCACCACAGGCCGTGATGACGGGCGTCATTATCGCGCCAAGGTCCGATTCCCAGCATGCGGCACTCCTTGGTTTCTGCCTCTCCACTGTCACAGGTATTTTCCCGGCTTTGCGGGCTTTTTTATGCTTAGATTTCAAAAGTGATCTAAAGCTAAATATCAAGTCAAGTTGAGGTTTTTGGTGAATTGCGCACGGTTTTCATCAGGATGACTATCGCCGTGAAGATGGACGCCGAGAAGAGCGCTATGAGGATGGCCGCCGCCCCCCAGGCCCGCTCATGAGTTTCGCAAGAGCCAATCAAGAGAATGAAATGGAACTGGGAATGGTGATGAATGATGTGTACGGGGATTTATGACTACTATTTTTCAAGATCTTCCAGTCCAGTTTGATTCGATACTTTGCTGTCGCCTTTTCAAGGACTGCTGTCACATAACTTGTGTTCTTGTCGTCATCGTTGTTGGCTGTGTGCCCTTTTGTACACCTGTGGTGGTAGTGTGGTTAACAAACGATGCACAACAATGAGCTGCTTCATACGCCATCACCTTGTTTACTGAATACGAGCTTTGCAGAAGCTTGTGAAATCTCGGACAATGTTATCCTTCCTATTGAGTGTTTCATGCATAGCCAGTGACAAGCAGATGGGGCCTACATGTGCACAGAAAATTGCACTGCTGTCAGGGCCACGCCGCGAGGAGATTTCTTGGTGAACAGATCTTGCATGAAACAAGGAAACAAGGCATCATAGCATATCACCAAAGCACAAACCAGATTAGCAAACTGTTCATGCCACATTCATCTAAATGGATAAACGGGGTTGCTGAAAGAAAAGAGCAAATTCGAATTCCACAGGAGATGCGCCCTCGGTCTCGCAGCAGAGGGGATGCAGCCATCACCTGAGAGCTTCAAAGAAGTCCCTACCTTTCAGGCTAATGTCAAAGCGTTTTTAACGAATCGCAGTCAAGAAAGAACCACGCTTCAAAGCGTGGGCATGCGTGGAGTAAGGCCAAGACATACTGGGGTCTGGGAGAAATATGTGTAAGTGTGCAACTATGAAGATGTTTGACAGAGTTTGCTTGAACTTAGACAATTTTGGAAACAACCTCAGGCTTGATGCTCCAACTGGCCGAAGAGGCGCAAAGTTGCCATTGCGTGTTTTGGACAGAAACCAAAAACATATTCAACCATCAGATGTTTGCCATGCACAAATCCCTTCGCATAGGAATATATCTCAATCCTGAATCTGGATATTCTTATTATCAATAATTGGTCAAAATAAGAAATAACGACAAATTATGTATATTTGAATAACATATATTGTTGAATCTAATTTATTTTAGACACAAAGTGGAGCCACGAAGATATGTCGACGGCTCTTCTATAGCTCTGGGCTGAAGCAACTGTGGGTGGCCGGTGGGTGGCCGGTGGCGGAGGGTGTAGACCAGGAAAAGTGATAATATGGCCACTGCTTCCAGCCAGGGTCGTTGCTGGAGGGGCCATACGTGACGATGATGCGCGAGCGCAGGGAGCCATCATTGTGGAGGTTCTTGACCCCATTGGCACTAACGAGCAAGGCTATTGGGTGATGGGCAAGTATGTGGGAGCAAGCGACCAACATATGAGGTGGTGGATGACAGAAGGCGACGGCCATAGACTGGTGGCCAAGTGCGCTTACCACTTTGGTGAAGGAGCCACCATCGACTGCCCGGCAACCAAAAGAGGAGCCTCCATCCACATCGAGAACTTCAGGATCTTCAGGGTGCTGACAGAAAGAACTTGACAACAAGGTCCCGGCCTGGGCATTTGAGGGGAGCAATGCACCGGGGTTCATGGCCTAACAGAAGGGTCGTGCCTGGCAAAGAGAGAAGCAAAGAGGGCTTACCCTAAATGGACCCGGCTGTTAAAGTGTCAGCGAAGGGAAGAAAGTTGCTCTTCCGAGGGAAGCTCAGACAAGAAGTGGCTGAAAGCAAAATTGCTTAAGGCCAGAGATGAGGTTAGCCGCCTGGAGAAGAAGGCTTCGGAATCCTCTACCTATATTGATGAAGAGGATGTGGTGAAGGGGACGATTGTGATTGAGGCTCGGCAATTATTTTTCTTGAACATATCTGAATATTAATTGATTCTTTTGAAAATATAGTATATTACAAAAGGCAGCCGATAGGCTAGGCTTGAGCTTTTAGAACGAACGAAATGAATTAAGGGGGGAGGGTACGAAAAGATAGATGTTGAAAGGGGGAATCCGGAATTTGGTGGAAAACAACATTCTAAAGCGACGATTAGAAAAACAATGAAAATGGGGTTTGATGAAGCGAATGATATTATGGACGCCGAATAATGCAATAATAAAAATATGAGGAAATTTCCGGAATTTTCGTTATATATATATATTTATTTATAATAAATTATTTATTAATTATATAAGGAACGATTAATTATATAATTTTTATATATTATTTTTTTTTCCATGGAAAATTATTTTAACGATTTATACGATAAACAATATTATCGCATTTTTTCTATTTAGAGCCCGCGATCGCGTGCGGAGCGGTGTTTTTTGAGCACCGGTTTGAATCTACCGATAAATGTATAATGCTTTAGATTGATTTACTTCTCGAAAATAATGTGGTGATATTTTAAATATGTAATTTGTCGGTGTATTATCGTTTTATTTCTCTGCTTAACGAAACAAAAAATGTTTAAAAATCGCATTTACGAGCTAATTACTTAAATTAGTCTGAAATTGGCATACTTCTCGAATACGTGTTAGCAGCTGTGTCATCCCGGGCCCGAACGATGATATGATTGAAAAAAAAACAAAACGAAACGAACAAAGAAAAAGGATACCGAAACCGAATAACGAAAAACCACCTATTAGATATTATACAAGTTACGTTAGAGGCCTACGTCGACGAGGGGAAAATCCAAATGACGGGGGACATAACATTACCCCCATAAAACAAAAGGGTTCCTCTTAATGGGTGTAGGGATCACCCTGTTCTTATATTACCAATTCCCAAAGATAACAAATCAGGAATAAAAAATATTGGGGGGAGATACAAATTGTCCCGACTATCATGCTATAGCCTGCTCAACAGGCAAAATAACGTGAGAAATCCGCCAGCTAAATTTCATCCAGGCAAGCGAAATTGCACTGACGCTGACTAGGCTTAACTGCATTTGGAGATTGGCGCCGGTGGCAGCATCCACCCCAGCTATGAAATCCGTGTCTCGAATGGCAATGGTATACTATGCGTCATACCATCTAGTAACGCCATAGGCAGCTGGAGGCCAAAAGCTGCTGCATTCCCATGAATTTTGGTTGGGGGCAAGGCACCTACAAAGAAAGGAGCTAGCTGTTGCGCAACTCAGCATCGCCGGAAATCAGCGGACATTGCATTCCTGCCATTATTTCGGCAAGGCGTCTACTTTGGTCACGACAGTGGCTTTCCTCATAGGGACTTCCTGCTCAGGGAACCTCGTTCCTAAGAACTCCTTGAGTGCTGCCAAGGTGCAACCGTGCAAGTGCTCCTCCAGATCGAGTGCATGTTGGCCTCATCAACCAGATGCGTCAGTTGGTCCTCCCTCATAAAGGAAAGGAGAATCTGGAGGTGGGATTTGGTCTTTGGCGTAAATTGCTGTTTGTTGGCTTCCGTGCCCCGCTTCGCCGGTGTTACAGGTTTAGCTGCCGGCCGCAAGGTTTCTCTGAGCTTCTGGATTTCAGCGACTAATCTGTCTTCTGTACGTTGGGCAACCTTAGCTGCTTTCCTGGCTTGCTTCTTTGCTTGCCTTTTCTTCAGCCCTGGCGACGTCGAAGAGGAAGACGAAGAAGTAGAAGAGGGAGAGGGATTGCGATATTTTTTTTTTTTCTTGTCCTGATCCTTCTTTCTTCGGTTACCGGAGGCAGCCCTGTGAGCCCATCGCGGCCGGTCACTGTTATAGTCACGGTGGCCGCCGCCGTGCCGGCATTTGTCCCGCTTATGGGATTGTTTATGTCCTGTCCCCCCGGACGGCAACCTTAAGCCGCACGACGGGCGGCTGGCCGGGAGGCCTGGCCCGTCCAAAATTAGGCTGCTTTTGCTTACAGTACCCTTTGCCACCATTGTGTCTGGCCGCGCAAGCCAGACCAGCGAAGAGCACCAAGCAGCACCACCATTAAGGCATGGCTAACACAGCAGGCTTTGGGCGTGCTCTGAGCAGCAAAATTCATCGTTGCAGGAAGCAAGCGTGGAAGGCAGACACAAGGATTCGGCTGTGGGCAGGGACACGTTGGGCGACCCTGTACACGGATTTGCGGAAGTGTCTTTTTTTCCAGCTAGCCCTCGTGAAGTCACAGAACAAATGCACAAGAGCCTCGGCCAAATCTTCTGGCAGCAGTTGCATCTCCCGCCAACGTGCAAGTCTGCCTGCCAGAACGCTGAAAGCGTACTGGCTGGAGGCAGCCCATGGCAGCTGAGGGACAAAAATCTTTCGCTTGGGGCTCCAAAAGTATGCAAACAAATCACGAAGTCAAGCCAAACCAATTTGCCATTTATAGGGGGTTCAATTTCGAACGGGACCGAATAAGCTTGCGCTATACCCTCGGCCATGCACCCAGCGCATAAAGATCGGCTCAACCATATAACGTCGTCAATATACCGGCCGCTTGCGACAGAGTGGGACCATATTCGGTCACTCCACCAGAAGCCAGCCTGGGCCCTTTTGAGTCCCAAACCTCCAGCAGTATTCCTCCCAACCAAGCACTGTCGAAGATGCGATTTTTGACAGCAGACCTCATATTGGAAGGCCAGAGAAGGTCCAGACTTGAGTGCGTGTGTAGGCAAACCGAAGAGAGTAAGATGCAGCAAACAACCAATACAAGTCGTCTAAAGTGAAAACGCGGCACCGTCTGAGAGAACGGAAAATGCATCCACCAAACAAGATGGAGCCCACGAACCCGAATGCAAGCACGATCGAAAAGCTACATATGTCCAAATGACACTCTTGTAGGACATTCTTGTGGGACACTCTTGTGGGTCAGTCTTGTAGGAAACTCTTGTGGGACACTCTTACGGGACACTCCTGTGGGACACTTTTGTGGGACACTCTTGTGGGACACTCTTGTAGGACACTTTTGTGGGATACTCCTGTAGGACACTCTTGCGGGACACTCTTGTGGGACACTTGTAGGAAGCTCTTGTGGGACACTCTTGTAGGACACTCTTATGGGACACTGTTGCGGGACACTCTTGTGGGACACTCTTGTGGGACACTCTTGTGGGACACTCATTTGGAACACTTTTGCGGGACACTCTTGTGGGACACTCTTAAGGGACACTCTTGTGAGTTACTCTTGCGGGACACTCTTGT
>CAXAMN010002213.1:301756-338297 GCA_963970005.1 Durusdinium trenchii
GTCGTGTCGCGCTTGCTCTCCGGAACTAGCCAGCTCTTTGTCGGGCATTGTTTTCCTGAAGGTGTGTTGTGTGTGGCCTGAATGCGCCCAAAGAGCAGTGTTGACCAGACCACACTGTGGCATGCGGGGCACCTTTGCGGATGCTGGCGTGTCTGCGCGCTAACAGTGCCTTCTTTGCTAAAGAGGGGTAAGCATTTCTGACCTCATACGGACTGCGCATACACTAGGGCGTCCGTAGTGTAGGCTAAGCACTGGTAAAAGGTATGAGGAGTGGAGTGTCTTGAGGAAATAGCCGGCTTATGGTTATGGCAAATCTGGGGGGTCGATTTACCCCCCGCTTATCTATGCCTTCAGCCGGAACGAGGGGTAAGCATCACAAGGACTGTGCATACACTAGGGCGTCCGTAGTGTAGGATAAGCGCTGGTAAAAGGTGTCAAGAATAGAGTGTCTTGAGGAAATAGCCGGTGTATGGTTATAGCAGCGCCGCCGGCAGCAAGCACCACCAGTGTGATATGTCAAGGTTTCAGGCACACAGCTCATCTCAGCTTTCCTGACAAGGACTGTGCATACACTGGCGCGTCCGTAGTGTAGCCTAAGCCCGGGTAAAAGGAATCAAGAACACAGAGTCTTGAGCACATAGCCGGTGTATGCTTATAGCAATCCCTGTCCGGCTTCTGGTCTTCCAGCTCCTCCCCCAAGAAAAGGGGTCGGCGGCACCAGGGCGGAGCCCTTACTATATGTTTATAGTAATATAGGGGCCCGCTTTGCACGAGGACGAGTACTAAATGCTCTCAAGGACACCAAAGAAACCCACATTTCTAACATTTCGAACAATATAGCCTTACCAGTTGAGCATCCTGAGCATCACAATTTCCAGCAGCACAAAGAAGTTCTCTTCGGTGTGAGTGAACCACTTGCCAGTCATTCATGTAGAGATGCAATTCCTGTTGCAAAAAGTGGTCAGGCCTTATCTGCAAAGTCAATGGGCACCGAATGGCACCGACATGTCCCAGATAGCACAACTCACATGTGCATAAGGCTGTCCGAAACAGTTGCTCTTGTGAAAGCATGGAGTGCCAGGGAAACATGTTTTGCAAACAAGGGCTGAATCGAGTTCCCAAACCCCTGGGCGAGACTGGGGCTCCCCGTGCCAATTCCTGAGGTCCAAGGTGCTGGTAGATTGCACTGTTGAGGAATCCAAAATCTGCTAGTCGCAAGATTTTCCTGGGAGTTGATGCTTTTCTGTCATGCATAGTCAACGTTCCACCGCTGGACATTCTTGTGGGACGAATCAACGCCAAAATGCACGCCAGCAAAAGAGTACACTGAGTACACCCTTTAAATCATCGCAAACTAGTAACTAGTCCGAAGTCTTCTAACTAAGGCCAGCTCGAAGGATGGGATGTTGGGAAAGAGAAGCCACACCCCAGGCTGTTGACTCCGTTTGCACCTGCAAGTAATCGCAGGCACCATTCTGGAGTGACATCCGACCCTTCACAGGCACGCCTTGGAGCTGGGCTCAAACAATGTGTTTCTAGGTGACACTGCAGTCTTATTGAACCTAAATGAAGTTCTTCTCATGGCAAGTCCTCTTCTTGCACCAATCGATTGAATAGCCGAGCGACGCGTATTCAAAATAACAAATTACAGCCGCATGAAACCAGGCCCTACCCGATCCTGTCCCTGGTCCACCTCAGCTTCCAGCATCCAAAAATAACAATTACTGTACATACAAGGAACTACCAGGTTGCGGTTCCCCAGGTCGCCTGATGTAAACAAGGCGCCTGGGGAACCGCTTGGTCACTCCCACCCAGCGCTTGCTCCATTCGCACCATTTGTTCACTTCGTGAGTTGAGCGATTCGTTTCAAGAACTGGCTTGGTTTCACCCACCGATCTTAGATCTTCATCTAAAGAACATTTCAACAGAAAAGCACTCACATCGTCCAATTCCCGGGTCACCAATTCGATCAAAGAATCTAACACAAACGGATCCACTAAAAAGAACGGCTGTAAAGGAGCTGGAAAGTCAAAACGAGCTAAACTTCGATCACATTCGAACGCCAACCGCAACAACACCACCACACTACACAGACCTAAAACTGCTTCCCAATCCATTCAGCCAAAACCTGCACGACACTGAAACATGAAATGCAACAAACGTTCGATCTTCGCCCCCCCCCGTCCCCCCCTTGGTGCTGCTTACTCATCTCACAAAAATGCAACCAACATATGTAACATACTTGAGAGGAGGGAGACACGAAAGGTAGGACGGAAGAGAAGAGAACGCGAGAAGCAGGAACAAAAATGCAACGTTCGACATGGTGATTTATCCCCTCGGAGGAGACCTTTCGTAAATCGTAAATATATGTTCATTTGCACTCTAATTGTTCAAACATATGCTCTGGAAATGTTCAAAAAGATTCTGAGGAAAACAAACTTGCCCCATGGATCAGATCATCGGTGAGCATTGAATCGGAGCATCATAGGATTTGAACTATCCTGAAACCATAAGAGGCTCACGAAGACGCTCCCCAGGAGAGAATTGACGTGCTTCACAAAACAAACTCTAGGTATGTATCCCCTCGAAGAACACCTTTCGTGATTAGAATTTCATATGCACTCTTTCTAAATGTTCAAGAGGGTTTCAACTATTCTGAAATCATGAGAGGCTCACGAAGACGTTCTCCAGGAGAGAATTGAATTTAGAGGGGGGGAGGGGGGGGGTTTGTATTGAAAAATCAATTCCAAGGGGCCGGGGGGGGGGGGGTGTAATGAAGAATTAAAACGGGGGGGGGGGGGGGGGGGGGTTTGAATTGAGTGATCAATTATTAGACCCGGACGTCCCAACACTTGCTTCGCAAGACAAACTCAAGGTATCCCCTAAAGGGCTACCTTTCGTGATATAACAAAACAATCAAAAATTGGGTGCGTCGCTCTCCCCAGGCACCCTGCGGGTAAACACAAATACACTGTAAATACAATAAAACATGATCCCAAACGCTATAAAACTACCAGGCAACCTGGGGAGCCGCATGCAACTACCATGTAAATAAGGCCATTGCTATTACGTTGGAGGCCATCATCACTACTAGGTTGGAGGCAATCGCTACTAGGTTGGTTGCCATCGCTATTGGGTTGGAGGCCATCGCTACTAGGTTAGAGGCCATCGCTACTAGGTTGGAGGTCATCGCCAGGTTGGAGGCCATTGCAACTAGGCAAAAGGTGTCTACTTGTTTGTTGTTGCATCTGTGCGCCACCTGAAGTCCCTTGAAGTCATGTCCATCCAACAAAACCCCCTTCATTGCGCCACCTTCAGCAGGAAAGGTGAAATTTGCAACCTCCTGCTGGTGTGGATAAGATGTGACGGGCTGCAACGCGGAAGCGATGGACAAGAAAAGGAAGAGCGCAAGCAAAAGCCTCCAGAAACATGCGGAGTGATCTTGCAGTCTTGCATGCAATATATGCAAGTTCCATGCGTTTGCAACAGGCTTCCAACAGCAACAACTTGCTGGAGACAAACAAATACAGTGTGTAATACAACTATATATATATGAACACATGATACGTATGTCTATACACATACAGTATATGCTTATATTATGCATGAAAACATACATAGTTTCACTGCAACCTATCGCCACCCGACGGTTTGTCAGTACTGTGCATGTATTTTTCATGCTAGCGCTACCACTTGTTAGGAGCGCTGGCGTTGAGTTGCCGTTGCTGTTGCTTGTTGATGTTGTCATTTGGGTGTTGATCAAAATAAAGGTAGCTGAGGCAGCTACAATCGCCGATCAACCGCGAATCAATCGCGATCCCAACGGTGTCAATCGCGGGAGACTGCTCTCGTATGCAACATTATTATTTTGCGCAAAGAATCGTCGAAATATGTGCTACATATCACAGTATTTAGAGACATGGCATGAGCCAGGGCCTACTCAGGCGGGTTTAACAATCGCGGCACAATCACGGATCAATCGCGGATTTTGTCGACATGTTTTTGAGAATTGAATTGATCTGGGCTGGTAGACTTTGAACTTTGTTGTTCTGATTCTTTGCTATTGGCTATCACTATTGAACACAGTGTCTAGGCAGGCCCGCATACACTGTAAGGCTGAACTGTAATGCCGCCATATAATATTGATTTCTCCTCTTACAATGGTCGATTCTGAGACAACAAATGTTTGTCTCAATCGCGAACCAATCGCCGATCAACCGCGATGCAGAGTTTTACAATCGCAGATGCTGAGATACACATGCCCTTTCATAGTTCTTAGATTTGCATTTACGATCAGCTCCCATTTGGTTTGCCATTGCTTTTGTGTTTGGGGTTTGCCGCGGATGTTGTCATTATGTTCCGTTCTGACCGGCATTGTTGTTGTTGTCACTAGGTTGGACACTAGGACTGGACAACATCTTACGGAATAGTCACCTTTGGCAGGGCCTGGATAGCGTGACCCTGGTGAGACTTAGCACTGGGTTGGGCGACTGTTCGGTTGGGCAAGGATACCAGGTCAAAACACGTTGTTCTAAAAACTAATCCACGACGTGTGATGACACAGAAATATGATGAAATATGAACCAAGGAACGCTACTAGCATCATCAGGGATACAGAGACAGCTCGAAAGTGCGGAAAGCGCCGCTGCAGCAGCAAGAAATAGGTTGCAAGTGCCAGGATGGGCATGAGCCAAAAGGTCATGCCTTAGCTAGCTGTTCACTACCTTCACAACAAACAAGTCTTTGAAAGTGTCGTGTTGAGACCACACGGCGTAATCCACGTCTTTTCTTCCAAACACCTGGCAGCTTGGTGGCTGTTCCAAGGCGCGACCACAAAGTTCAGAAAGAATGTCATGACACCGCAACCCAAGGAGACTGCCTCAGTTGCATCAGGTTTTTGCATCTCATGGACCATAGGTTTTGGATGGTTTTTGACTGAGGTGTTGGAACATTGACATGTGGAAAGGCTGGAACCTTTGACGTGCAAGCAATCCGTCAATCTGTGCCCGTCATTATTGGATACGTATGCATTCACCTTACAACTGTGATGATAAGCTCACATTCACCAATCAAAACTAACTAGTGCTCTCCTTTGTGTGGTACTTGGGTCTGCTGGGCACTGGCCTGGTAGAATTGGTGCGTTGGCAGCATGGGAAATCACGAGAAGCAACAAGTATATCAGTACGTCAGCTACAGTACATGCGCAGGACTATCAACTGGCGACCAAGTGTATTCGTATTTTGTGTAAAGAGTCAAGGATACAGGGTGCCCACACTTTGGTAGCAACACGCAACATTATTCTGCATAAAAAAGCAAAATCATGCAACCATATTAAAACAACAAAACAGTTGGGTGGTTGCTAAACAGAATCACATGCACCATGCAACAGAACACTTATTTCATCGCTGGCAGCGATCTGCCGATTTGGTCTCATCCAGTTCCATGGGTACCAGCTTCTCTATTACACATTACCTATTATATATAATATGCATACAGCAATTACAACATAGACTACTAATTGATATGCATACAACAAACCTGCTGCTTCTTAGCGGCCCCATGCAGGTACGGTGCCAGCTGTGGTAGGAAAACCGCACACACAGCAGGTGATATTTGAATCATCAAGAGGACGGTGCACAAAATGCCAGTTGCGATGTATCCAGCCTGGCTAACTGGCTAGACTTGCAAAACATCTCGCAAACACTGCATAAAGTAAAAACAACTCATGTATATTAAAGATTTGGATTTCTTGGAACGCTTTTAACAGGAAGGTCTTGAAGAAGTCATCCTGAAAAGTTCCTATTTCCAATGTTTTCAATTGTAATGTTTATTTGTCATTGCTTGTTTCATATGAAAAGAATTTCATATGAAAATAAACCACCAAATAAATATATAACAACGGAATACAATGGGTGCAGCCACAAACCACAAAGTCACCCGGCGCAACAAGTTCAATATTTGTTTGCACTGGATCGTCCTGATTAAAAATACATAAGATAAAATCTGAGTTATTACTCTGCATGATAGTCTCTGTAAACTCGCAATTGATATCTTATGTTTCTTATATCTTTTGTGTTATGCGATTGGGGCGCTGTTGATCTCCTTGCAAACAGAACGTATATAAACTCAAATCAAAGCAAGCAAAGGATTCACATTGAAGTAAGGTTAACTTTCTCTAAAACATATAGGAAATAAATTAACAGTGCGTGAGCTATCCTGTGGCCTAAGTAGTAGCCTTATGTAAGGTACTAGCTTACTTAATTAAGTAGGCGCCTAATTACCTAATTACTGTAATCCTAATTAAGTAGGGAGGGGGGAGCGGGCTAAACGAAAGAAAAACAAGTGGATAAATAGCATGTTATGCAAACATTGCAAGCGGTTTCCAAGAAGAGGAGTCTTACAAATCCAAGTGCGACGTCCCGACGTCATCTGCTTGGACGAGCACGCAAACCCTCGTTGAAGACACTTGAAAGACTTAGAGAAACGATCCTGTTTGTTGACGGTAGCCATGCACTTGCTACTAGTAGCTTCTTGTTCATAAAGGTGAAACGGTTCTGGTTGTCGGGTGATCCATTTCATTGTTGCTTCCTTCTGCCTTCAGTCCCTCTTGATTTTGTAGCTTGGATCTTCCAAACTATATATCAACAATAACCAGCATTGCGCACCTGTTACTAATTCAACCTTGAAAGGACATTCTCATGAAGCTACCAAACCCTGAGATATACTGATTTCAAAAAGGCACTGGTTTTCTTTACTCTGTATGGTTATCAAACACCCTTTAGCAACATTTTGCGTTATCTTACTGTATGGTTCCTTTGCTCTAGAGCCTTTGCCCTTTGAGTCATGAGTCCTTGCCGTTGCAAATATTGCTGAAGTTAACCCACCGCTGTTCCTTTCCCATTGTATGATCATGATTGCTGCATTGACTGGCCAGCTTTCTACCTTCTATGTATATATATCTATATAGAGAGAGATATAAATGAGTAGCAAGCTGCAAGCTATCAGAAGATGCCAAATCCACACCAAACACTAGGTAATGTGCGCTTCGACCAAGGCGCCTCCTAGCCTTGCCAAAGGCACACCCTTTTTTAGCTTCAATCGCCCAGCAACTCCACCACTCAGTTGCCTTTGGTGAACAACAAAATCACACCTTAAGCTTGATGCTGCACGGGGGGTCTTTGAAGTCAGCTGCAAATACCAGCACCACCGGTCAAGACAGCTGACCCTGAAGAGCCACATACCAAGTGTTTGGGCTAGCTACTGAAGTAGCATGCTTCCATGGCCGGGCTCCTGAATGGAAATTAAATTGATCTGGTTCTTGATCTATATATATATAAATCTTCACTGTGTGGAGAGCAGAATAGCGCACCATGGAGCCAACAGGGGGCCGGAAAAATCAATTAAACAAGATATGGTCACCGCCACGCAACCCCACAAAATTATATACATACTCAAAATAATGCCAAGAGCGAAAGAACAGCTGAAAAACATTGTAAATACTACCAAATTATGAATTGATGCAAATCATTGCACGAGCTTCCAACAGGTGAGTTTTGCTATTTTGCGAAGGTACTCTGTTTGGTTTTCTTGATACACGTCGATAACTACTATCCGAATCCAATTGCAGGCTGGCATCCTTGAGGACACGGACAAGGTATTTTTAAAAGTCCGTATTCCAGTCAGGGATTGTGAAAGGGTGTGCATGCACGCCAGGCATCTTTCAGGAATGCGATCTGTGTTGCCCGACGGGATTCAGTTGTCTGAGCCTACTTGTTCAAATCGTAGGATATCAGGGTAAAGATATCAAGCAAGGAACAGTATCTATCTATCTATCTATCTATATATATATATTATATAGATCGTCCAGCTGCAACAAAATGCATGCCACTTCTCATGTCCACTTCTTTGCCTGCAAACTGCTTGAAATCTGCCATTGTGACTTCGCCTGGAGCAAAGTGGAGCAAACCAAAAGGCCTACCAGAAGAACAGCCATCCCATTTTCAAACCTCAGTGCGCGTGCGCACGAAGCTGTTCGTTGTTTCACCCCTCCACACAACCTTCCCGTCAAGCAGGGTAGGCTTACATTGATGTAAGCAGTATGTACTGTATATACGGTATGATCTTACAGGTAGAGTAGTACCGAGTACCTATTAAAAACGTGCCCCTATTAATTAAAAAAAGCGTGTCAGAAACCCCTAAGTACGGCCTATATTCGTTTTAGAATTACCGCCCTTTCAAGCCGCTACTAAACTACCAACATTGCCGATTTTGGGGGGAGTCGTCTTTATTGGGTTCCAAAAGCAACCGTAACTGCCCACCTCTGTCCACCCTGTCTATCCACCATGACACGCCGTGTTTACACCAGCAGGCTTTCCTTCCCCCAATGGCACGGACTCACGCAAGCGCACTTTCCACCGAAGTCACGCAAAACCGCATGGCACAGCGACATCACCTTTCGAAAGCTTTAGTTGTTAGTCTAATGAATCACTATTCTAATTTCTAATAAAGGTTTTTGTAGGAGAAAAGAAGACCCTTCGATCTGGAGGTTTTGTTAATTTTTGATACGAGTTTAATAAAGGTTTTTGTATAAAATTTTCCTGGGTCACTTTTTGGTTTTGAAGCCCTTCCCAGGTGACCCTTTTTTGGACCCCCCGATTTCAGGGACCCCCTATTTAAAAAAAGCGACCGAGGTTTCCTTTATTAGGAGTGTGTGTGTGTGTGTTTTTAATAGGTGGACCGGATTATGTGCAGCGCAGGTTTTGCAAACGCATGACCCGTTGCATATCCAGCCAGGCCACATTTGCTGGGAGCTCCCACCACACCGAGCCTCTAAGAACCTGCACCATTTTCCCAAGGGCTCTTGGCGGAAGTGGATCCGGGCTCCGACCTCAGTCACTTCCACAGAAAGCACAAAGGAAATGCCATGTGCCTTAACAAAGTCCAATATCAGTTATTTTTTTCAACAAAATATAGGTACTGGGTACCAGAGGTTGAAAACTAGCTTGTGCTGTTGAGTGGGAATTATGCTACAAAGTGGAACATTTTCTGGTAGGTTCCGGCGACAGCCCAACGCACGATCCCGGTGTGTCAGTCGTTGCGCGCTGCCTCCACCATGAGCTGCCGAGTCACCGGGTATCGAGATAGGCAGTCACGAACCTGTCCATCCTAGGCCGGAGCACAGGAGTTTCGCTGAAGGATCAAAAGTGAGCGTGACTGGAATAGAAGTTGAAAGGACACAGAATTGAAATGGCTACAAAATCCAATGGTCTGTCCCAACTGTAGCTGGCCGCTTGGTAATGCCCTCATCAACTCAAGCAAAGCATCGTAAAGAAGGCCATCATTGACAATCTGGTAGCCAGTGGGCACTGTCTGGTTCAAGCAGGACTTAGCATAAGGCACGATCCAAGGCCAAGAGAAAGGAGGTCTACTACAAGAGGGTGGATATTTGCTCATCATTGGTTGTTGGTTGATGTCTGACTACTTATGCAATTCTTATTTTGCAATCGCTTTAGATCCGCATGATACATCTGTATGATTCCGACTGGGAGGATTCCTACAGATCAATTGAACTCTTCTTTGTCAGCTGACAGCCACAGTTCGACATTCCTTCTGACAAGACAGCGGATCTGCTGAAAGTATGCAACCAGGAAGCAATGGGTCTGATGACCATGAAGTCTTCGTCAACAGACTCCTGGGCATCCACAGTACCGAGCCAACTGATTATAGGAACAACACACCTGTCTTCTTGAAGCCCCTTTAATATGCCTCCACTTGCATGTCAGGGGTGGACTAACTGTCCTTGACAATCCGATGCACAATTATGTTACAATTGACTCGGTCGGATGATACAACACATCACTTTTCTTATTGACCTGTAGCCGTTTGGCCTTGTTCCTTGCAGCCCTGTGGCTGAATGAACGATGAGCAGAACGAATCTCATGAGCTTTGAATGGAAGTCAGAATAAATATGGGGCTCCTGGCCTTACTACTAGGAGCAAGGACGCTACTAGGAGCAAAGGGCATCGCTACTAGGAGCAAGAACGCTACTAGGGGCTCCTATTCTTGTGGAGCAACACTATTGCGAGCCCCATTAGCTCGAAGCATCTGAAATGTCGCCCACCACAGTGACCCTGACTGCTGAAGATCTCTCCACCTACGCCTACACATGCTGGTGTCACTCACTACCACGGGTCACAATGGAATGTGCATATGCCATATGCAAGCTCTCAGACTCTCCGACCACGACTAGTCACTTGTCCCGGACAGCAAACGGGAACACTCAAACAAGCCAGCCTAGAATTGCAGAAGATAAGTGGTTTGGAAGTCATGATAGCCAACCCACTTGCAGCAAGCTTCGCAAATCTCTTCTCGATGTTGAATACTCTCAATGTGGACCTGCTACAAAAAGAACAGAACAGAATAAGAAAGGGACAACAAATAAACTTGTTCGGGATGTGACACCCTTGATCAATCCCTTATCATTCATGGTTCATAATGGACTGACTGGTTGAAATGACATCTCAGTATATAGTTTGGAGGCATCACTGAGGAGCCCAACGAACAGTATGTTTCCGTGGACATGACACATCATTCTTTCAGTGTGAATGGTTTCCACATCTTTTCTATGGTTTTCCACCTTCCACTGTCATTACATCTCTTTGAGGCCCAACTGCCGAATTGAGAGGCCTTCAGGAAGGACCACTTTCCTTTGGCCCACAACCTGTACACGTGACTCACCGCCAAGGCAATGGAAACCAAAGCCAGGCCCAACCTCAAAGTCATGTGGATTCGTGTCAGTCCCAGAAATGCAATCAAATCAAAGAGTCAATACATGCTTGATTACGAGAAGCACAAAAACATGCCCTCTTGTCAGTTCTGTGTCATTCTCTTTCGCATTGAACTTACGTACAATGTATATGTTTCTCTTCCCTAAGGACTCGGCCACAAGCAAATCCAGATTGAATCAAATTATTTAGCTTGTATGTACCAAAACCGAAACAAGTTGAACAACATTAACAATTGAGCATCAGCCGCTGCTTGGGTGTTTGACATTCGTTGACAACTTTATCTGCTCGTACGAAGTCCTACCCCATCTGACCCCTTCATGGCCTTTCGAACCAATTTCACATATTCTTTAGGCGGCTTCTTTTGTAAAGGGTTTAGATTGTTTTAGGTATGCATTCAACAGTGCGCGTCCAACTTCTCTCTCTCTCTCTCATGGCAAGTCCAAGGCACAAAATGCCTGTCCCTGAGATTAGCGCCTCAGTCAAATCGACACCTTCGCAGTTGTCAACGCCTATTAGAGCGCACACCCAGTAGCTGAATCTATTGTAGATATGTGTGGCAACGTCCTTGGAGTCAGTTGTGTTCAGTTCATCCGAGTAAATTTAAGAATGTAAAGCTGAATGAGCAATGACAAAGTTGACACAACGTTGACCAAACCACAGCGATCCCAGTTGTCTGTACTCCATGAAGAAACCCTGCTACTACGCAGTCTTGAACTCCAATTTCTTGATCATTCATCCGTGTTTCGGTTCACAAGGTAAAGCCTGCATAGGGCTGATGGCTGATGGCAGCACAAGTGTGCCACTGTGACAAGTTCTTGTTAAGTGCCCTGGGTTGAAAACACCGCCAAGAAGCCATGAGGAAAATCACGAGAAGCAGCACCACGAGCTTCCATGGACGCAGAAGAAATGATCTTCGTATGATCTCGCACCTTGGGATCGGCTTCGTATGATCTCGCTGGTTGAGCAAGCTGACTAAACCTGCTTTAGCAACACCTCAGGAGCGAGATGTCCTGAGACATGAACGTCCACATGGATGCTAACAAGGTCGAGTTTGGTAGAACGGTGGGGCTGCTGATTGCTGGAAGAAATATACACAGTCGAAACCACATTCTACATTATATATTTTATATATGTATACTATTGTATACACATGCGTTACTGTGTTTCCTGAAAAGCATTCCTGAATTGAAGTAACATGTCAATGCAGCAACACTAGATTTCACAATGGTGGGTGTCACAGTTTTGACAATTGCACAAGGTACGGCAACTGAAATGAGCTTCCCTCCGCTCCATACTCGCTCACAACGCTCACAAATGGTCATGAACACAAAAAGGGTGCTTGCCACGAGGCATCACGAGGCCATTGAATTGAACGGTGGGGCACCCACATCTTTGGTGGATGTGGGCTCAGACTCTTCTTGAGCAGGTTCTTTCAACTGCGTGACCAACATTTCTCCAACTGAGACCCCTGCCCTTGCAGTTGAACCGAGCCCGCTGATCTTTCTGAACCTCACACCAAACTCCAACCCCCCCTTCAAAGAAAGAAACGAGGCCAGTCGACACAGGAAACGGTTGCACCTCTCGCAATCCAAGCTGTTCGTGTCCTGTGACTGATACTGTCCCCGGAGGGATACAAACGACTGCATTCAGTGAACATCAGTTAACTGCAATCAAGAAGTGCTCTGAGGAATGAAACTCGGAATCTCTTTGGTGAAAACACAAGGAGCAATTCTGGCACGTTGAACAGCTATGCACAGTGTCGTATACACTGACCATGCACATTCCGTATCATTCCGCTATATTACGTGGCTTTGTTGTAGGGACCAACAAATACCTCGAATTACTGGAAAACCACTCTCTTCACGCTTCATATTTAAACTGATGGGAATTTTCTGTGCTCGAGAGAGAGAGAGAGAGAGCGAACTAGGCGAGCTGCTGGATGGTTCAGAGCTGTGTGCCACCTGCGTGTATGCGAGCGGTTTGGCATGACCTTAACCCAAGCTCTGCCCTCGCCTGAGAACAGTATATATATAGTCTTACTAATATCATCTAACATATAATATTTGGTCTGACTACACTAGAACAACCACTGACTACTAGAATTCGCATGCAATCTTGCTTCTTGTGTTTTGTGTAACCACGCCTGCCAAAGTCTAAGGAAAACGCATACTGCATACATCATCATACATGTCACACTCAATCCGAGCTTGTATGAGTACTTGATGTGGTCCAACCAACATGTTTATCACATTCTGTAATGTTTAGGAAGACCTCAACACGACCATGTGGCACCTTGCCTCACACCTCCAAATACGATGGCATGACTGGCTTGACCTTTTGCGAAACCACCTAGTCTCTACAGGCTCTGCCTCCAGCACGCGTGGAGTGGAGGTGACCTGCAGAAAATGAAATCTGATGAAATCTGTGCCGCGTGGAGAGGAGGTCGTTTCTGCTTGAACCAATTTGCACCCGTTGTTTCTGGCCGGGGTGTGGCCTGAAACACAAATGGTTTGCAACTCACCATGACATGAGCAAACAGCACTAACAACAGCGAATGAATGAATGAACTGAAAACAACAAGTGCATTTATATAATGTCTGGCACAATGACATAACGCCCTTTTGGGATTATGATTGATGCACAATTCAAGTTGCAACTGCAAAAACCTTGCACAAAACTGGCAACATGTGCCAAGATGCGAGCTGTGTGCTGCTTGAACTTTGCCATGGCTGTAAGGCTGGAACACTCACACTCAAGAACAGCTGCTGGATCGCTCCTAGAATCAGGGCGGGAACAGAGATGGATTTGAATGGTTGCTTTCACCTGCTGCGTCAATGTCCCTATGATTCCCCATGCAATAGAAGAAACTTTAGTGCAAATTCATGCAACAGGAAAAGCGGCGTTCCAAGTTCACTGTGAGTGTATGTTGTGCAATGGGGCTAGCAGGCGGCTGCGCTTTGTGCAACCAAGGGTCGCTTTTTACAAAGAAAGTCATCGACAACCTGCAGGACGATCGGAATGCGATTTCTTGCTAGTGTTCAAGCTTGCACTTTGCACATGGTGCAAGCATCACATTGGTTGTTCCTTAAAACCCCAAAAAGTCTTCTACAGAGGTTTCCAGTGAAACCACCTTGAGTAAAACACTTAAAACATACATGCCGGGAATTCCCACTTTGGATGATTCCCTCCCACCTCTAAGAACCAAAAGAGAAAGACTTCGAGGAAGCTCGTCAAGGCCAAACCTTGGTGAGTCTCAGTCTTTGCAAACACAACCGTCTACTCGAATTGAGTGCTTATCCAGCGGCATGCAAAGCACGTTGTATTGCCCCAAAGGCCAAACATCAGCGGCAGCACGTCCAATGGCACGCAAATTGCAAGCTGCAACAGCAAATCCTGGAGAACAAGCATACGTCCCAGCAAATTGGGCAAACAAGAACCAAATGTGCACAAAATGGAATCAATTTGATGCAAATCGATGCAAATTGCACATGTTGCAGAGGTCCTTGCGTTCAAAGCTTCTGTTCTCTTTCCTCAGGCTGCTGGGACTTGGAAGGACACCCCAGCTCTGAACCGGAACGGCGTCACATTGCAGGACACTCGACAGACTGCATACAAAGGGTGTGCCCACATCAAACGACATCCCTCCTTCGAATGCAAAGCAGTGCAGGGTCTGTGACATCAGCTCATATCACCAAATCACACCCCAACCATCCCCAACCTGTTCCTGTTCCCAAAATGGTTTCATCCTCCATTCAAAATCAAAGCATGCCGAAAGTCAGCGGCAGTCCAGAGTGGCTCTGCAGGGGTCGGAACCTGAAGTATACTGCTGACCAAACTGGCCAAAACCTCGAGGAAAATGGTCCTCCTGGGCCTCCTGAAGTCCATATTCAGGTATGACAGGTATGGCAGCAAACAACAAAAAAATCCTGCTTCTGCTGTGCCATCTGTGCCTAGCAGCAAAAGTAAGGACCGGAAGGCCAGAAAGGAATCCTCTCGCCACGCATCTTGCATTAACCAGACTGCAGAGTAGCACAACTTTGTGCCAGCAATCCTCATTGCTCGGTATGACGAGTTTGATTGGATTGCTTGCAAGCTCTTGCTGTCTGAAAGGATTTGAACTGGCTGTTCTAGCAAAAGCGATCTAAGTCAAAGCCGTAGAGGAAAACAACAACGCCGCCAAAGAGGTTTCTCCGCCCTAACTATTGGGTATCAACTTGCTTCTTTGATCTGATGGAATCTCAACCCAGGCTACCCAGCAAGTTCACAACTGCGACTGTACTACTTGGATGGCCCATGAGCTGACCAGTCCCTTTCTTTGGTGTTGCCGAGTCGCAGCAGCAAGACTGAATTTAGGCCTTATGCTTCAATGATTCAAACACTTGAACCTCCCAAGATTTTGCAAGGGTTCATAGACAGTCTGCAACCATGCAAAGATGGAACCTCTCAAATGCATCTCGGGAACATGCTGCCACAAGTGCCAGTCCAGGTCCATAAGGGAAAACCCACCGACTCGACATCAGGTCAATGTACATGGTCAAAGTGACCTGCAGGGGTTGCGATCATCGGTAGTATCCGTTGCTTTTGCAGCAGTTTCCCGAGCAAGCTTATGTAGATGGCTCTATTGTGAGCACATACACTGTATACACAAATAGATCTTTGAATTGAAGCGAATGGGGAACTATACAGTACAACACATGTAACTTTGAAGCAGGTGCCCGGTCTGTAAAATGGTACTTTTTCTGGCACAAGACATCAAGGTGGAGTGATTCTTGTTGACAAAAAACTGATGCTCCTCTGTTCTCCAAACTCATGCCAGCAACTGCATCTCCTCTCCTGCATGACGACAGTGAGCGCCATGAAAAGTCCCAGGATCATACACCAAACCTTGCAAATCATGCTTTAAAGCGAGTTTGCGATTTACACTCCTTCAGCCTTGGTACAAAAGCATCTCGCATGGAAACTACTTGGCATGTCTACTTGTATCAGTTGGGTTTGAGGCCAAGAGCAAGGAGGACTAAATCAGGGTGGTGACCCATCCGGAGACCAAAGCATCGAGTGGACTTCCACAACCAAACTAAAAGAGGTTTGGGTCGCTCAAACCTTATCATTGTACACCTTGGAGTGGACCCACAAAAAAGATCCGCCTGCACTGAAGGTGCTGGGCACAGTCAATCGCAAGATTTCAGCTTTAGCTCGGGGGCCCTTTATCCGCCAAGAAACCTGAGTTTTTGGAGGTTGTTGAAAATCGAGCGAACAAAACAGTCGTAAATATCGGCATTTGATGAAGGTTTTGGGACATGCAAATGTTTGAGGCGTTCTTGAAACATCTTGAAACATGTAAAAAAACAAAAAACAATTGATTGATTGTTTTTTTCTGAGATTTGGTCAAGAGTAGCCAGGTAGAACCGGCATTAACAAAAACCAGCGGCTTCATGGTACGGCTCTGGCTGGCTAGGGGTTCGTATTAGCCAGGTAGAATCGGGATGATGGGTATGTATTTTTTGGTAGCACTCGGAACATCTTTTGAAAAGCACTTTGAATCTTGCCACCACCAGTGTTTGCAAGGATACTATAACGCCACAAATACGGCAACATTACCACAAACATTTCTCCCGGTGGGGGCGACCCAGCCGCGTCAGCCGCGTAGCGGCGCGAATAATTGTGTACCTGTTGCTTGATTCCAAACTGGATGACTGCAGTCTACACTACGCTACAGTATCTTTTTCGTTTAGGGTGAAGGACTTTCGTTTACCGTGTTGTGTTTTCTTTGGAATTTTTTGGAAAAACACTTGAACTGATTTGAGCTTCGGGAACTGCGATTCTCCTGCTTGTGCTTGAGTTGGCACTTCAATTTGATAGATTTGAGCTGGATCGACAGTGTCACGGAGTTGAGAACTTCCAACTGTTTGTCGCAAGAGGAAAGGGAGGCTGGGGAACAAACACATCGCTGTCGCTGACTAACATAGAAGGAAGGGCACGCCCCGAACCGCTTCAAACGCCTTTCCATGACACCAAACAATGACATGAGATGCACTTAAATGTACACAGAATGCCGATGCATGAAGAACTCTCACCTTCTAGCGGTGTTCTAAACCATGCACTGCTGTTCAACTCTGAACTAAGCTTCCAGGCATGGTATATTCGCAGGAAAAAAACAAAGTAGGAAGATGTCAGCGCTATAGGCGCTGAAGTATCCAACCATGGCATCACTTTGGCTCACGCTGAAGGTGGTGGGTATGTGGATTTTGCGTGAATCGTTGACAAAGAAGCGTGTGACTCCAGGTAGCTTTCAAACTCTTGGCAAAGATTGAGGCAAAAACACATCACATTGTAGTGATCCACATTCATCCGCAGTCAGTTCTACTCTGAGTGGCACGCTGTCTTTTATGTGCTTGCTTCAGTAGCGGGTCCAATTCCGACTTGGGCTGTGCATTTGTTGAAAGCTTTCAAATGGCTACCACACAACATGAATCATAGTGAAGGCAGTGCGACCAGGTGGTAGCAAGTCTGTGTGTTAGCAATTTCCCTAAAAATCTAGGAGCCAAACTAGCAAATCATTAGTGCG
This sequence comes from Durusdinium trenchii, assembly GCA_963970005.1. NCBI lineage: Eukaryota > Dinophyceae > Suessiales > Symbiodiniaceae > Durusdinium > Durusdinium trenchii. Next base: position 319,109 of record CAXAMN010002213.1, read on the forward strand.
AGCGTGAGTTATCCTGCATCCCAGGTCCTCAGGTGGTAATTAACTTACTTAAGCTACTAGCTGCAGTGTGCATCTGTTAGCAAGGCTGCTTAAGATCCCCGATTTTGTTCTCAGCTCCCAGTCCTTTTCACCCTCAGACACTTGCATTGGCGATCCACGACAATTGTCATGGAATCGTTGCACTCGACTTGGAGGACCTCAAACTTTGGCCACGGCGAAACTGGGACTATCAATGTACCATGATGGCTCTGTGATTCTCAATTTACCGTTTAGCTAGGGTTCAGGGTCTCAAGATCCAATACCTCTCCAGCTAGACTCTAGACTCACTTGGATTTGGCTTGTCGATACTTCAAGCCTGGCCCCTTCTACAAAACGAAGAACGCGATTCCAGATTCAAAGAAAGCATTGACTCGCAAAACACGAGAATCAAACACGAATCCTTTGGTCCCATTGGCCTAGGCCAAGCCATGTTTCTGGAGCTTCCCCGTCAATGCCTTGAGATTGTGCGAAGAAAAATAGACAAAGGATGGAGATGGATGGAGCTACTCCCTACAAATAACTATATACAGGCTCGACCAATCAACGATTATGAAATATATAGTATGTCTATATACTGTATTTCTATCTACTATGACTATGTTTATATATATATATATATATATTATACATACTCTCTTTGGAAAGTAAGTGGCCCTGGAATATTGAGTTGAGCCATCCACTGAGCCTTCCTGAAAACAGGCGCCATCTACTCACCACATGGGGCAGCAAGGCATATCAGCCCTGATAGACTAAAGTAAAAGCAATTGAGGAAATTGCACCATTCCGATCTTTTCTTAACATTGGGAAACACTGCTAATATTACCATTCTTGGCTGTTTTAAGTATTCGTTCACTCATCAATTTGGCGACATAAAACTGAGGAGTAGATGGCCCAACTCTTTCGACAGATTCTTTCTCTTGCACTTTGGCCACGGTTGCGTCATCTACTGGCCCTTGTTCCCGGCACTTTCAGTGGCAAGGTTGGGCCACAAGACCATGAACACCCACGACCCTTTCCCTTGTCTTTTTCTGTTCCTTTTCACTTTTCCATTTTCCTTGCCCTTTTCCCTTTTCCTTTTCCCTTTTACCATAGCAGAAAGCAAAGGACATGTTTACAAGTTTGAGCCAAGTAGATGGCGCATCATTTTTGGCACTGACAAGTCCTGCCGCCACAAAAGCAATTTTTTGTTGTGGCCTGGGTTTCATTTTTGGGTGGGTAGATGGCGCTCTCTTCCAAATTGGGGTTGCGCCACTTACTTTTTAAGGAGTGTATATATATATATCATATGTCACTACTGAACATGTTTGACATTTGACGAATCGGCGAGGTCTCGGAAATGGATCCTTACTCGCTTGAGACTGTCCCAGGTTCCAACTCACATAGTAGACTTAGCATGCCTTTCTGCTCGCAACATGTGCCCAAACCTGATGCCTTGGCTAAAGGCTTTGCACTCACTGCTCGCTATCATTCGCTATCAAACTCCCAATTTCTGGATCATCCGCTCGCTCACGGGGATCGCACCACTTTATTTGCAAGACTTGAAGCCAATTCGGAAATTGCTCGGGCAGTGAATTCTCTGCCAGACTTGAAACATGCACGTGCATTTTTACCTTTGCGACCTGTATTGTCAGTCGCAAGTGGGTAGGTACGAATAGGTTCAAAACACCACATGTCCTTGAAACTGCATTCTATAGATTCTATAGACCAACAAATGATGTTTCGGTAACGAAATGTTGGCAAGCACATGATAAATCCCAGAATCGTGCAAACATGTGGGTCATCACTCCTGTACAAAGCGGGCCTCGCGGCGAAAAGATTGACCCGCAAAACATAAATGTGCAATCTCTTTAGCTGGCTTTCAGGTCATGTGAAAATGATGGCTTGTTTGCCTGACAGGCTGTCCTGACAGGCTGTCAGCTGCTGTCAGCCTGTCAGGTTCAGCCATCTGATGTAGCGGAGCTCCAAAACCTGGCTCATCTGGCTACCCACTGGGGAGCTCCGACAAGAATAGTGTCAGTGCATTGGCGATGAAAATGATGCTAAAGGTATCTAAAGGCACGGGCTAAGGCTTTTTGGCCGTTCTTGTGCGTTTCATCTCTTTTGTACTCTACACATCGGCCAGGCTGTGGCTCGCAGAATCTGTTTATAGAACACGTATATATACAATATATAAATCAACATGTCCGATGCCATGTTACGCGAAGAAGATTGTCTGGAATTCTCTCATGAGCATGAAGTCCGCCCATTGTGTTTCCAGTTTCTAACAATGTCTTCCAAGCTGTGAAAGGCTTTTCACACATGCATCTGATGGAACTCGGTCGCCACAGTTTTACAGCGTGCATAATTTTGCCTCGTCTTCGCCTCCCACGGGTACTGAGAACCTGCCAATCTCTGGGATAATGATTACACTGATTGGCTGAAACAGAATCTGGACCTCAAAAACGGATGATTGAGCTTGAGTTTTTCGTTGATGTCATTGATCCTGCTTGTCACTGCATGTCATGAATCTATTCAAAACTTGTGTGTAACAGAAAAGCCACGCCGTGGCTTTCTCAGCCCTCATAAAAGCAACTCAAGTCCTTTCCACCTACACCACTCAAACGATGTCTAAACTCATTGTTGCAGTGGAGGAGCTCTGCAACATCATCAGAGTACATCTCAAGGAGGCTTTCACGGCCTGGTACACCATGCAACCATGTGCCCAACAAGTTCCCTTCTTTCCAGAGACCTCTTAGAAACAAGTCACCAAGTGCTGATGTTCTCCGTCCATATGAGCGGATCGAACATGATTGAGCCGCAAGGTAAAATGCTATTTTCATAATTATATAAGACTGAATGCAAGAAACCATATCTGTGACTTGCAGAATGACATTGAGAAGGAGAGAACGATGCTTGACCAGCTCAATGCTATCAATCAAACCCAATGCTTTGTCCTCAATGCGTTCTCCTCACCTGGCTTCAGCAGCAGCTCTCGCAGTTGATCGGCAGTCCTCCGAAAGGTGGGTTGTTGACTCGCTGTCCTACAAATCTTGGCTTCTTCACCAGGGACTACTGTACAATCTGCACACCAAATGCAGGTGGATCCCGCTGGACCATTCAGTTTCAATCACAGTAAAACAACAAAAAATAAACGCTTCTCTGCTGTCCTTGCCGCACCCTTCTGAGAGACATACTGCATCGTTTGCACCTGCGCTGAAAGGTGAGACAAACATTGAGTAGTGAGATATACATGCGCTGCGGTATGGGCAATGTTGAGCAACAAGGAATATACCGATCTCGGGACAGCCTCCTCAAGAAGTGTTCGCCAAGTAATGTTGATTCCGACACGTTTCTACATCCGTTACATTGCGCGTGGTTCTTTTACATCAAAGAATGAGGCAGGTGCTTTGCACTTTGCTTTTGAACGCATATATTATCACCAAGCGGACAAATCGCTCTTGATTTCTCGATCACAAAAAAGGGCTTCAAGGTACACACTTCAAGGCATGTCCTTCACAACTTCCTCTACAATCACATCAACTGCACATCAAATGAGGATTTCGGCTCTCCCCTCACGTGTGCTAACTCGGGATATTGAAATCCGACATGGTGTTCCATCACACCACTCATGAAAGAAATTCAAAAGGTTTCCAGGCTCAAGCCCTTCTTTACACATTTCACACGAAAAAATTTCCACTTCAGAAGCTCTCTAAGAAGCTGCTCTGCACACGTGTGGAAACTCACAACCACATTCACCCTTCAGAATTCGGCTGCGAACTTCAAGCACCAGCCAGCCTCATAGAGCCCCATCTAGCAGAAACTCCGTGCGAGCCATGTCACTCGAATCAAAACGACCCGGAACCCCTTCATACCCAATCATGTGGCTCTTGGACTTGAGCGTTCACCTTCAGCAACCACCGGAGATGCCCGAGCTAAAATGCTAAAGCCCGACCACTTCTGCTGGAGGTAGCTCATGCCATGACTGCCCTTCCTCAAATCACATCGAATCACCTTTCTGCCATTTTCACACCAGGCGATGGTGACCACCTTCGAAGACACCCCGCTTGAGCACAGAGGGACCGAAAGCTCACTGTCGAACAGCTTCCGACGCCAGCCCCCATGACGGTGGATCTTGAGCGACACAATCCCTTCAGGAAATCGCACCACACATTCATAGGGCGTGCCATTCACGGGAACAAAGGACACGATGTTGATCACTTCCTCCGGAAACATCCAACGCACCTCACGAAGGTCGCTGTTGAGCAATCTTTCCAAAAAGACCGGCATTGATTCGCCGCCCTGCGAGGTGTGAACTGCAAACTGGATGTCTCGCGGCCACACTCCCACCTCAGAGACCTGGCTGTCTCTACTCACCTCATCTCGAGGTGCATTCCGACCTGGTACATGGAGACCTCGACGAGATAGGCCCCCTTCATGTACATGAGGTTCATCTGCACAAAGATCCTCCTCCTGGTTCAAAGAGCCTTCACCCCGACGGACCCCTTCATGTAATTGAGATCCTCGATCAAAAAGACCCCCTTCAGGAACTTGAGGCTCACCTTCAGTGGAATCTTCAGCCCCCAATCTCATACTCCGGACCGCCGCTCCTGAACTCCCAAAGCCCCCTTCACCACGAAAAGACCTGGAGAGCTCTGCTGTTTGGACCCACGGCACTGAGGAAATCTTCTCGATCACAATCTGGGCAACTCGATCACCCACCTCAAAAGACCTCTCCTGGCTCCCCTGGTTCGAAAGGATGATCTTGACTTCACCCCGATAGTCGGAATCAATGACCCCTCCGGCGACATCCAAGCCACACAAGGCCAGCGAACTTCTCGAAGCCACTCGACCATAGGAGCCCTTTGGGATTTCCAACGCCACACCTGTGGAGACCAACTTCCTTTCGCCCGGAGCGATCTTCACTGCCATTGAAGTTGAGATATCCCAACCTGCGGCATCTCCAGAACCCTTCTTTGGCATGGTGGCCTCTGTAGACAGCAGCTTCACCTTGACATTCTCCTGCCCAGAAACCAATCGTCTAAGCAACGTCAGGCCAAGGTCTTTGATCATCTGCAGCAAACACACCAAGCCTGCCAGCAGCACAAGCCACCCCACATCCCCCATCATCGAGGAACTCGTTGAGGATTCATTTTCACCCTTCTCGCACACTTCACTACCCCCGACTTGAGGAAGTAGAGAGGCCCCAGCCAGCATCATCGCCATGCATTTGGAAATCTTGACCCCTTCCTCTGCTTGGATAGTTCCTGTCTTGACCTCCTCTTTGACGACCTCCGGCCCCAGAAGAATGCCCTTGCAGAAACGCTCCAACCCAATCGTTGGAAGAGCCTTCGTGAGTGCGTCAGCCCACAAAACCAAACCGCTCCGGTGGTTCAAGGTCAGCTCTCCATTCCTTAAGGCCTCAGCCAAACAACTGGCTCGAATGCGAAGGTGTCTGGTCCGCCATCCTCCTCCCGATCCCGACGCCAGAACGACTGCAGCTCTGTTGTCATTGTAGATCTCGAGGCTGACCTCTTCCATGAGCAACAGGGCCAAGGCACGAACGGACCTTCCAGTTTGAAGACCCTCCACCAAAGCCGTTAGTTCTGCCTCTGCCGTTGACAAAGCCATGAGACTCTGCTTCTTGCACTCCCACTGAACAGGACAACCACCAAGGAGAATGATCGTACCCGACACACTGTGGCTGTCACCTGGGGAGAACGATGCATCCACCAAAACCTCCAGTGTGCCACCCTTCCGAGGTCGTCTCCTGGCCAAATCCGGATCCTCATCAACTGGAACCTCAGTGGTATAGTGCAGGCCAAAATCGACTGTCGAACGCAGATAGGCCAAAACCGATCGTCCCAGCTCTAAAGTCCAAACAGGCCGCTTCACCGCCCATTGTGACATCCTCATCACTGCCCAAGCTATATCCGGACGGGTTTTTCCAGATAGCCACAGCAACTCGCCCCTTTTTGGGCACTGGTGGATCTTCTTCTCGTTCTTCTGGAACCTTTATGAATGAAGCCACTCCTCTGTCAGGATGTCGATCTAATACTTCTCTGACATAGCAGCCCTGATGAAGGTAGTAGGTGCCATCCTTGAGCCTCTGGATTTCAATACCGAGAAACCTCATCGGAGCCTCCCCCGGCACAGCATACTCTGGATTTGAAGTGGACCATTTGCTTTGGATTGTCCCGGAGGCTGAGTCGGTGACTTCTCTCGGCCCAACCATCAGCACATCATCTACGTATACGATCATGAAGCCGAGCACCATGCCCCACTCTCGAGACGAGGAAGATCCTTGATTCACCACCTCCTGAATGGCCCATAGATTGGAGTCCTCCAAAGGTCGAAAGCCAAAGGAAACTTGCCGCCCTTCGACACCTTCTCCCCCAACCCAAGTCTTTCCTTCCATCATCTTTAACTCTGCATCCCGGTACACACTCCAATCCTTAGGCGAAGTGATCAAGCCGTACATCGCAGAGGTGACAACCCAATGTTCGTCTGCCTTGGCCAGTTGGGCGTCAACAAGGATGCGAGGTGGTTTGACGATCACCAGTTCTCCTTGAGCTTTAGGAGCAAGGAAGAAGGCGGACTTGACGTCCAGAGACAGGCAATGCCAACCATTCAAAGATGCCACCCTAAGGACAGAACGGAGCTGTGTGGAGTCAGCACCTGTTGCATAGACCTCCTCCCCTGTCCTTGGTTCCATGTAGTTTCCGCAGCAAACTACTCTGGCTCGTCTTCGACCATCACCAGCCTTTCTTGTGAAAACACCCATGCCAGGTATGATTTCTGCACGCTCACCTCTCTCCTCCGCTTCTTGAACCAACACCTTCGCTTCCTTCTCAGAGACCCTCTGGATGGCCTGGTTGGAGTCAAAGTTGGCTATCTCATCCCTCAAAGGCGGAATCCAAAGTGGCAACGTTCGCTTGACTTCATTCAAGCTGATGGTTCGAGTCTGAAGGAACACCTCCTCTTGTTCCGACTCCGCCAGGATAGCCTCTGCTTCAACCTTCCTCATGGCCACCTCCGTGTTCATCACATAGGTCTCCAACATGGCATTCTCAGTGTCCAACTGGTCCACGAACGCAATGTCTCCCTCTTCCTTTAGGTCGATCTCCAGGCGCTTAAACTCCTGATTGGCCCACTGCTGACCACGGATCAAGCGCTGCTGGATCTCTTCTGCACCAATTCGGGCCAAAGCTGTCTTCTCTGTCAACCTACGAGGCGGCTTGACCGTCTTGTCGAGGATGCTGGCTGGTTCTGGACGTTCTTTCACAATCACCACATCATCCAAGGCCGGAGGATCTGCTGTCGTGGCCATATCATCTGTCCTCACAAATTTGCCTTTCTCTACCTCCACCAAATGGCCACCGCTCGTCAGGCTCATATCAGGATCTGGACCACGAATGACACCAGCCTTCTTTCTTGCCCTCCAATGACCTTGGAAATCATCCCATCCCTTGGTCGTAACCATCACTTTCTGTCCCCAAGGCATCAACTGTGGTGTCTTGTAGCCCAGGAGTGCCAACTGCTGTCGACCACGACGTTCACCCACATGTTTCGCCATCAATGGCCAGTACTCTTCACCTTCTCCAGCCGACCGGATGAGGGTATTGACAGCACGACGAATCACACCGATCTCCGCCTCCGCCCTGCCATTTGCTTTCCAGTCGCTGCCACTTGTGAAGGTGCGATACAACCCACGATCTTCACACCACCTTCGGGTGCTCTTCATTTCAGTAGCCGCATCACTGTGAACTCGCCTGACGTCCAGTCCCAGGTACTTCAACCGAGCCACCATTCTGGCCAATGCGGCCTTGACTTCCCCGCCCTGCCGTGAAGGCAAGGTCTCCACCAGGGTGTAGTTTTGGATCTCAATGTCTTCCGCTTCCACTTCCAGCCTCAACCACTCCTCCAAAGGCTTCCCATCACCTTCTTTCTTCTCCACCTCCTCCTCTTCCTGGCGAGGAAGTAGATCATCAGGCTCCAGGACATCATCAGGCTTTTCCTCCCCCAACTGCTCCTCCAAGGCCAATGGCAACGATGTGACCTCCCCCTCCCTTTTTCTCACTGGGATGGTGAAGACACCCACCATGAAGTATCGAGCCTTCTTGTGACAATCTTCCCCCGGTCGAAATGGACCGCAAATGTCCAGGCTCAAAGTCATGGCGTCCGGATGTGGGACCTTTCGATGTGGCCGGCTGCGTCCTCCTCCTCGAAGGCACGTAGAGCACTCCCTGGAAAACGGCATGTGATCATTCAGCACATGTTGCTGCCATTGACCTGCACTCATTCTAGCCGCCACCGGCTGTCCAGTGACCTCCTCCGATGCCTTGTACTCCTGGAGCTCAAGCAGGACGCCCTTGACCACCTCTGTCTTGAAGGCTAGCGGCCATGCTGCCCAGGATCGACTCTCCGAGGTCTTCTGTTGCAAGCTGCAATCGATTGAAGGAAGATCTTCATTCCGACGATGGTCCGTCATGCCCTCCAAGTGAAGAAGATGGCGGATGTTTGTGCCTAGAGTTGTAGGCTTTCTCCGACTGTGACCCAAAGCTCCGAAGTCCAGCCTGACCTCCTTGATGTCATACTTCTGGATGAAGGTCCTCCACTCCGGCCAAGCAAAAAACGATGGGTACTCCACCGGATCATCCTTGCCCTTGTATTCTTGTGGATCCCTCGGCTGTTCTTTCAGAAACAAAACTTTTCGGGTCCTTGAAGCAGCAGCCAAGGAATAGAGCCAAAGCTGTCGCATCCACAACACTGCATCGTTCCAGGCTAACTCACGAAGGGCATCAGACAATGACCCCAAGGCAAACCTCTCTGGACCAGCCCGAGCACGCAAAGGCGGAGGACCTGGTTGTCTGAAGCGCAACTTTGACACCGTTCTACACGGCGGGCCGCCAAGGATGAGATCCACAGTGCCCCTTTCACACAGATCGGCCAAGAAGCTGACCAGCTGGTCGGACAAGAGGTCTTGTGAGGAATCCACCATCTTATCCAGGCACACCACCGCCCTTGACCCAGTCTCCAAGCCCTTCCTCCACCAAGCTTGATCTGGACCAGAAAACAGATGCACGACCACGGAGTCTGCAGCAAACAGCCTTTTCCGTTGATGCCGGTTCAAAGGGACCTGATCTCCAGCCCATCTACCCGAAGGAACGACCCGTGCCAAAAGCTCATCAGGGACTTCTGGCCACAACTTTCTCAAGTCTACCAACCACCTCCAGATGTTGGGCGACAAATCTCCAGGGTCTCCAGCTCTCAAAGCACGTACTCGTCTGTCCATCTCCATCTCCTGATCCTCCAACTCCTTGATGAGGTGACGAGCCACTGTGAGATCAACGGTGGGGCATCCCCCTTCCAAGAGGACTTCAACCTTCTTCCCTTTGGCGTCCAACATCTCAAATTCTTCCCCCTCCCAAGTGACCTTGTATCCCAACTTGACCACCTTGACCATCTTGCCGAGAGGAATGATCAACTGTGTATCGAAGTCTGTCACCAACGTACCAGTAGATCTGATCTGCCTCAATGTTGCAACACCAGCCGCCAGCTCAACTTTTATGGGAACTGCCTCATCAAACTCTGTCCTCGAGCGAGCTGGACGAAGGATGTGAGTAGCCCCCCCGTCTAGTAGGGCTCGTTGGTGACCAGACCCCCTGTTGACAGCACAGACCGACACGGCGCGCACTGAAGGTCGAAGCGACTTGAGCAACTGCACGGCCTCCTTGACCAACGCTTCTGCTGGAGGTGGATCACCATCTGCCGGTGGTAGGAACTGACCACCCGTCCCATTCGATGCAGTGCTTTGTTCACTCTGCTTTGCCACCGACTCCTTTCCTCTGTTGTCCTCTGGGACCTCCTTTTTCACACGCGGAGCTTCCTTGACCGGGCACTCTGACTTCATGTGTTGGGAGGATCCACAATTCCAACAACGGCCATGCTTGGAGATGCCCTTCCACTCATGAGGAAACGAGCACTTCTGACCCTTCTTGCAGCCGGAGTCGGACAAAAAGTATCTGCATACTGGCTTCTCATTCAGCCCAGTCTTGTTGTCTGCCTTCCCGTTCTTCACGTCTGGCTTACCACCTCGTTGATCTTTTCCATCACGACCATCTTTGGCATCGGACTCCTTCGGCTTCTCTTTTCCATCACGCTTAGGACCATCATCTTTCCCAGCGCCAGAGTCACCATCCAATGCCTTGACCTTGACGGTCTCCTTGATGGGCAACCACGAGCCGCCATGAAATACTGCCTCTCCCTCAGCCAGCAACGACTCCGAAAACTGTTGTATGCTCTGCTCTGTTGGGGCAATGTCAACACGAAGCGCCGCACGAGTGACTTGTAGTCTGAACGCCACCTGCTGAGAATGCTTTGCCAGGCCAGCTGCAAACCTATCCAATGTTGCAAGCAAAAGGACTGGATCTGGTGGCTGGATGGCCAACTCCTGCACTCTGGTCAACCACCGCCTCCAAGCCCTCAAGGCCACCATCCACTCACTCAGATTGGCAGGAACCTTCTGATCCACCAACTGTTTCAACAGGGTCGTCCGTTCTCCAAGCCCACCAGGTTGGTATACCCGGAGAATCTTGAACATGATGCCAATGGAACTCACCTCCCGTTGAGCTACCAGTTCTGTCCGTAGCGACTCCGGGATAGCCTTCAAAAGAGCCACCGACCCCCTCTGTTCTATCCGCAACCATGGAGCCACCTGAAAACTGGGAGGAGACACCGGCGTCAAACGAAGTCGTTCCATCGGCTCCGAACCCAACCACATGCGATAGAGGGCTCCTGCAACCCTCAGCACTTCATCCCACCACAAAGAGGAACTCGAACTCATATCCCTCAAGAACGGACCAATTGTGGTGATCCAGTCGCCAGCTAGCAAAGGACCCACCTCTGATTCTGACAACTCCGGAAGTCCAGGAAGATCGACTGACCTCACTGACTCTTGCTGGGCCATCAAGCCCCCCAACCATGCAGGCATGTTGCCAAATGGTGCTGCTGCCAAGCCTCCACCACCATACGGATCTGGAAAACCTCCTCCGCCGGGTGGACCAAAAGGAAAGCCCCCCGGAGCTGGCGGTCCTCCGCCTCCCGGAAACCTTGCAGGGCCTTCACCAGGAACACCGCCAGGAAACCCTCCTTGACCATGAGGATCACCCCCTCCACCTCCAGGACATCCACTTCCCGAGGGTGGCTGGCCTCCTGATGAGTCAACCGGCTGACTTGTTCCCCCAAAACCATTCTGATCACCTGGGGGTTCGCTAGGACCTCCGTGACCCGAGCACCTCCTTGGTTTCCACCAGGTCCCTCCACAGGCCCACATGCTGGATCACCTGGTGGTAGGTTATCACCTCCTGGAACTTCTCGCCGAGGCACCGTCTTGGCATGGCCTTCAAAGCCCGGTTGGCTTCCGGCTTCAATTGGAGCGGCAGCCCTGAAAGATCTTCCCGACCCTTCCGACGAATGACCCGTCGCAGGCTGTCCCATCATTCCTCTTCCACCATCCATGCCACCTGCCGAAAAGGTTCCACCAGATCTCCCACCACCCGACACCAGGTTGAAGAGGTCCATCAGGTTGCCCTTGGGAAAACCACCAAAAATGCCTTGCCCATGGTCTTGACCACCCGACGAAAGGAAACCACCCCGGTCACCTCCAGTCAACGGACCAAGCAACCCTCCACCTCGTGGCTGTGTGGCCTGTGAAAAAGATGCCTTCATCATTTCCATCATTGCACCCATCATACTCTCTTGTGGATGCCCAACTGTCATCGGACCACCCATCCAAGGCGGTTGACCACCAAACGCCCCCGGAGCAGCATGCCACCCTCCTTGCCCAGCAGCAAAAAACTCCCTCTCCGACCACAATCTCGAGTTTTCCTGAACCAGACTTTGAACCATGGCCTTGACGGCGTCCGGGATGTCTCTCTGCGGACTCACCGATGCCACAGCCTGCTGGTGAACCTGTGGTGTAGGGTCTTCGGCCGAGCTAGGCAGGTGTGCTGGCCTGCATGCTCTCAACAGCGCTTCTTCCCTTGCGGATTCGCTCCAGAAAGGGTTGATGGCTGGCCCCAATGCCGTGGGGGGACCAACCGGTCCAGTCAGGGCACCATGCTCCGGCCTAATATCTTCCAAGGCCTTTTGCGAGCTATCCGGGGTTTTCTCTGAATCCACGGACATGGCGAACACCTAACGGAGCAAAGAGCGAAAATTTGGGCTCATAACCCACCAAGCGGACAAATCGCTCTTGATTTCTCGATCACAAAAAAGGGCTTCAAGGTACACACTTCAAGGCATGTCCTTCACAACTTCCTCTACAATCACATCAACTGCACATCAAATGAGGATTTCGGCTATTATATAACTATGTCACCCAGGTGAGCTTTATTGAAAGGTTGGCAAACAATAATATATAATATATAGTTCACTTTGGAGAAACATGTTGAAAAGAACACCCCCTCCGTGGTGAAACGAGCACTTGGAACTTAACACTTTGATCAACGATTCAACGATTATGTCTTGATGGCCCACAGGTCTTCATACATCCAGTCCAAGCTACAGTCTGGTAATGTCTCCACCCGAGGGATTGAGGGAGACCAGGGTCTTGTCGGTGTTGAAGTATGTGCGTCATACAAAGACCTGAATTTGTGAAGAATGTTATGCCCATGATGGCCTAAGCACCCGCACAAAAGTGCGGAGGAAAGGGCTACAGCATCTGCATTTGTTTATTGCAAGCGTCTGTTTCGCACTGTTTTTTTCTCTTCTCATGTTGGAGAGGAAGTTGAAGTTGACGCAACTGTGCACCTAGAACAGGATGCTGCGTGCTGTGCTTGAATGGTTTGGGTTGTCAGCTGTCACTCACATTAAGGGCCGTGGTCGTGCATTTAGTCTCTGAACTGCTGACAGGCAAACTTAAACTCCAACACTTGATGTCACAATGAAGTGATGTGAAGCATTTTGCTGCACGAGTGTCAAGAATCTCTTTCATTGCGTTAGTCGCTGTATATATTTCTGGCAAATCGGACACCACGCCTTTGCAGCAATCGCTTTGTGGAAGCGACAGGTTGTGATTGCCAGTTTGAGACCCAGTCACTGCCAATATACATGATTGTACAAGTCAATTGTTTGGACACACGTTGTTCGTTACACGTAGTTTTTGTGAGAAAGCGGCATTGCTACTGAAAAATGTTTGAGAGCAGCACGGGTCACGTGAAAATATTTGGTTTTTCACTTAGTGTCTGGAACCTTTTTGTTTGACAAGCTGAAGCCGGTGAAAAGGTTGAAGCATGACAAAGATTCGAGCGATTCGAGTTTCACAAAGAATGCACCGAGAAGCATGATCACGCACGCAGAAAGAAAAGAGGAGACACACAAAGCATGTGTTTTTCTTGGAGATTGCTGGGTGTTGTTGTCAGGTTGCCAACATTCTGCTGTCACTGTATACATCATATATGTTGCTAGTGTGTTCTTTTGTTGGCCACGTTTGCAGCTGGTGGTGATTTCATGTCAGCAACCACCAGCAGCGGTGGCAGCAGCGGAGGCCGCAAGTCAAGAAAACATGTTTATTGTCAATCCAACCCAATCCTATTATTGGGTGGCATATAACCCTGCGAGGAGTGCTGCCTTCGCCTGCAAGTCAAATCTGCATGACCCTCAAGCAATAAATGTTGATGAACAGCCTTGTCGGGTGGAACGCCTTCAGCGTCAACGGCCAAGAGAAAGTCCTAGAACAAAAGGACTACAGACTACTCAAGATTGAAGCTGAGGAGGAGACGGTTGTTGTTTTGTCCGAAGTGACTAAGGCTTTTGGGGGCAGCGAATCGAAGCATGCTGAATCTAAATCGCTGGTCACACATGTCCTCTCCAGTTGACTCCGCACGCTTGGACAGCAACGCAGCAGTAGCAGCAACGCCACTCCTGAAAAGATTGATCGAATTGGACACAACATTGTATAGGAGACATGGGTCTTATAGCAGCACGAGCGTGTTGGTCTTATTAGAACACTTTCGCATTGGACAAGTCCAAGGTTGAAATCCCACATGTCAAGGTCAAGTCTTGGAGACAAAGAAGCTGCTAGGAGCAAAGGGCATCGCTACTAGGAGCAAGGACGCTACTAGGGGCTCCTGGCCTTACTACTAGTAACAAGAAGCTATTAGCAACAAGACAAAAGCTTCGGATCAAGGCAACTGACTGCCCATCCTGGCACTACCTCCAAGTTGGCCTCATCAAAGCAGTGCTTGCTTGCTTGACCAAGCTGGGTCGAAGCAAAAGCTTGCTGTGATAACTTCACCCTATGATACCGTAGCTAGCTTGTGCTTACGCAGGCAGTGTCAGAGTGTTTAGAGCACAACATTGCACCAAAACAGAGTAGCGGGATGTAGCGGGGAGTGTCTCAAAGCAGCATGAAAGCAAACATGGCAAACTCAACATGCAACACTGCAACATGTGCAAAGAACAAGTAAACAAATCTCTACGTTTCTTGTCTCATAGCTTGCTTGATGGGAGCTAACTTGTTTGATGAAATTCTGGAGAGATGACGACAACGTATTTGATCTGTCATCAAACAAAAATACTAAGGCTCAAGGTATCTGAAGGCTCCAAACAAGCTCACAAGCGTCTGATTGCTGAGTCGTCTGTTTAGCGAACCCAGATGACTGGGTGAAACACCTTGGACATGTATTGCCCGCCTTGACGCGTGCGCTGCAATTCTAGCTTGAGTCGTCCACCAAAGGTTGGTGCCTGAGCTGCATGTTCAAACAAGAGAGCCATGTTGGTTCAAACAACGAAAAAAGCTGTTGTGACCGAACATGTTCCTCTTTTTGGAAAGTAGCCCAAAAGCCCTGCACCATGGTCCAAAATGGTCCAAAAAAGCTGAAGCCTTGGATGTCTCTGAGGCATGTGCCGGCTGCGAAGGTGCAGATAGAACAATAACTCAGCAGCATGTGGCAGCACGAAACATGCAAACAGTTGCATGTTCGCTCAATCTGTGTAGATTCACAATGACAATCTTCAATGCATCTTTCTTGTCAAACTTCACGTGACGTAGCCAAATTATCGATTGGCACGGAACCTTCATCAATCGGCGCTTCATGGGAGCGCGCAGCCGAAAAGAAGGAAGTGGTGGACCGTACCAAAGTCAAAGCAGCAACTGCCTGTAGTGCACAATGCTAAAGGCTAAAGCACTACAGTGTCTGCGAAACGGCAACAAGTCAACAATAAAAGGGGTCATATCTACTGGAGTGCAAAGCGGAAATCAATTGAGGCCAAGTTTGTCATTGTAATGAGTATGAGTCGAGTTATATGTAATTATGTATACTATATATATATATACATACACACACATGAAGCTACAATTCATTCAGACTGAAGCGGCCTCCCAAGCAGCTGCTTCTGCGGAAGAGGTGTTGGCAGTGCTGGAGTCTGCCGGAAGCAAAAGGTAGGATACACATGAATAAATGTGTCAGGACAAGAAAAACCTCCCATATCCACAAGGGCTCGTGAAAGGTAGCAAACTCCAGTGTGCCCTCTCAATGGCCCACAGTGTGCTTTCAAACGGCTCAAGTGTATCATAGGGTGTATCCATGCGAATCAATGGAAAGGCACCCCCTTTCAAAGGCATCGAAAACCTGGTGTGGCATCATACAGCTTGTCGTGCCTCCTTCCTCTGCTGGGTCCGGACCTTGCACGATACGGAGGTACTCGTAGTCTCGAACGCAATCACTTGTGACATGATCTCTGTGTTTTTCTTTCTTTCTAGCCAGCCCTTACAGTAATTCAGTAAGCGCCTACTTACTTAAGGGAGTATTTCGCTACCAGCAAGAGGAAGCTCCTAGCTAGCTCACGCTTCTTCAAGGAAGCTGCCCCCGCCTGAGGGCGGGAGATTTTCAGGCTTGTATGATTGAGTCAATACCAACAAGGACGCTACTAGGGGCTCCTGGCCTTACTACCAGGAGCAAGAAGCTACTAGGGGCTCCTGGCCATACTACTAGCAACAAGAAGCTACTAGTGACAATAAATAAATAATTTATACACTTTGAGGTTTGGGTTGAGTCCACTTGCATCCGCTTGCTATACAGTGCTGTTGCGTGCAGGATCGTGAAGGTAGTGTACCGCCTGATATTTGCAAATCAACCGGAAGGAAATTGTTCCACCCTACGAGTATGTTGACAGTCAATGCCATTTGCTCAAGTTTGCTCAAGGCCTTCATCAAAGAACTCCTTGGGAATAGAAATCATGCTGCTGAGCCTGCATAGCGCAGGCGGTAGAGTTCACAAGCAAATTTCAATTGACTGAGGGCTCCTTCCAGCCGACTGTGCATGAGGTGGAACTGTGCTCTCAAGTCATTGCAGGTGAGTAGTACACTGCTGTTGATAACTTCACACATCTATTGAGCTGATCACTTCTCCCGAAGAAGGCATGTGCAGTATGCCTCCTACTGTGCTCCTGCTACTTGCCAACCAAGTCAATCACATGCGAGCTTGACCTTTCTTGTGCTTTCAAAGTTGGGTGTATCGGTGCCTCTTCAGCTCTTCAGGGGTCTCTTTGACGAAAATCGTCTCAAGCCTAGGCTTTGGCCCACTATTGAGGAATGGCATCAGTTCCCAAAGGCAAATAGTCTTGCGAGGAAGACTTAACAATATCATAGAATATCATAGATGATAGCGACATGGAAGATATTTTGTGGCCGCCCTCACAGTGATCCGAGAACATGACTGCTTGTTGGCAACCTCTTGCCACTGGCCCTGTAAAGCTCAGCACGGCAAAACCTTTCGATTTGCTGCCACTCCAGCCTCGTAGGTTCTGAGGATGGTCTCGCGAGCCTTCATGCAAATAGCACAGCACATTAGTAGTGACATGTAGTGACCACTTTCTTTTTGACCAAATCTTTGGGTCCAAACAATCAAGTGCTTCTAGCTACTAGTAGTAATGCCCTTGTTTCTAGTAGCGATGCCCTTACTACTAGAAGCTTCTAATAATATTCTAGGGTCCAAAATTGCTCAAAGCACTGGTCTTGGACAGTTGGACTGCACATGACCGCCCCCAGGCGCCCCACAAAAAGAATGACAAAATAATCAACAAATGTCACGCTGGATATTGGCATTGTTCTTTAGTACAGTAGAGCTGCAAGGCATTGTAGAACATGCACTTTTCTACATCATGTCATCCAGCAACTACTTGACACTCTAAATTGATCTATGTAAATTGTGCCATATGCGCAATATCTTTCTTCCTCTCGCATGTTCGCTGGGACTGTTCTATACTGTTCTCTTGTCACAACGATTCTCAATATCATGCACTTAAGGCAAAGAAAAAGGCACCTGGCCGTGAGCTGTCAGGCCCATTCGGGCGGAGCAATGCTCACAGTGCAAAAGGAATGATACAAAACTGCACAAAATCGCTTGTCATTGTGTCTTTCCCATCATAATGTCATAGGTCCGAGCGTTTGGGGGCACCGCTTCCACTTGTGATGTCCTGAATCCCCAGCGACCCATCTTCAAGAGGCCAAACATGGGCTTTTGAGAAGTCCAGTCGCTTGAGATCGATTTTTTCGCCACTGGGTGTTTCTATAGCCTCGGATTAGCATCACTCGCTCCTGGGTGCTCTTCAGGATCCCATAGTCCGTGAACTCCGGGCCATCCCCCATAGCACGCGGATCGGCAGCTACAGGGCCAAATGGGATGAAGACATTGTTGAGAAGGGCTGTTCCTAGCACAACGGCATCATCAAAGCTCGTCACGGGGTTTACTTTCATGGCATAGGCACGCAAATAGAAAAGGCGGATGAAGCGACTCGGGGAGGTGGTGTCGCCCGGAAGCCCAAACAAATTCCAGCCATGGCCGATTGGACGGGGGACGACTCCTACGTCATCCACTTTCACTTGCATGAAGTCGTTGTGCAGCGGATAGTTTGGGCTCAGGTCCACCCGTGTGTTGAGATTTCTCCAATGCCATTGAATGTCTGGATCATTGGTCATCACTCTCGGGTGGTTCTCCACAATCGTCCGCTTTCCCTGAAGATATTCCACAACCACTGAGCGTCTTCATCACCTCGGCAGGAACATTGGGCAAAATCGGAGCCACGCTCACGGATTCCAGTAGTTGGATGGCATCCTCTACACTGGAGCAATTTGCCAAGACTGCAGGAACGACAGCCAAGGAATATAAGTCAGGCTTTCCAGGCTGCGACTGCTCATAGACAGACTGTTCAAAATAGAGCGCCGAGATAGTCAAACCTACCTCGTTCATGCCCTCAAAAGGAAACTTCAGTTCAAAATTTGTTGGAGGAATGTGGAAAATGTTCATCGGGGCAACCCAACCAAACTTGCTTCCGTGCCCTCGAGGGAAGGCTTCGATGCTATATTCGGTAGTCCCAAACAAATCCCAAAGCTCCATGGTCTTCGGAATCAGATATGCGGCTGATATGCGGTCTTTCCATTTGCTTGATATGGAATCTCAAAATAGCTGCATGCCCAAGAGAGGGGAAGGAAACTCAAGAACTTCAGCATGGCCAGTTTGGTTTCCCCCGCCTTCTCTGCGGTGCTTGAGCTCGGTGGTTTCAGTCACATATAATATGATAGTACATACAAAGAATATATATAGTGCCTTGTTTTTTCCAAACGATGAACCTTGTACATCTTCCGAAATTTAAAGAACATAATCACTTTCAACATCAGAAGAATCCTAGACAGAAAGGGTGCAAGGTCGTCCAGAGCCAAAACCCCAGGCATGCCTCGGCAACGAGCTCCACCACGAATGGCGAAGGTGCCTCTGCTACTTGCCGTATTTTTCTGGGCCAACAATCAGCAAAAACACTTGGGTTCTACGTTCACAAACTTGTGTGCACTTGATTTCCGTGAAGTTGGCGGCTGGAAATGGAGTTGGTCTGGCGCTTTCTGTTCAACATCAGTGACAGCATCGCATCGATGTAGTTGAACACGAGGCTGGTTGGTTCTCATGCATTGGCCCTTTCTCCAAGCCTGCAATAAGTTACACCAGCATCCACCCCAAACAGCCCAGCCCAGCCCAGCATCCACACATGTCATGGGAGACAAGGGGCGGCAAGGGGAGACAAAGCAAAGTGATCCCAGCCCAGCATCCAGACACGCCATGGGAGACAAGGAGAGACAAAGGGAGACAAAGCAAAATCATCTCAGCCCAGCATCCAG